>CM056828.1:1275000-1472500 GCA_029853015.1 Chelidonichthys spinosus | reverse complement strand
GACCTACGAGGAGTTCTCCGTCTTCTACAAGATGATGTCACTGAGGCGCGACCTCTTCCTGCTGATGATGGCGTACAGCGACAGGAAGGACCACCTGACTGCCGAGGAGCTCACCAACTTCCTGCACAACGAGCAGAAGGTGAGAGAGTTTGACGACGAGGTTTCCATGACTTATTTCTCACTAACTTCGTTGTTCCGTTCCTCTTCCCTCGTCAGATGTCCAGCGTTACTCCGGAGTACGTCGCAGAAATCGTTGAAAAGTTCGAGATGTCCGATGAGAATAAACAAAGAGGCGTCTTGGGGATCGAAGGTAACACTTATTTAATGCCTTTATTTTTCAGGGTTCAGCCTCAAAGATCTTCTAAGATTTAATATTTGATTCAGGAAAACTTGAATTTGATATGCAAAATTAACTTAAACTTAACTTCATATTGAGCTCAACTACCTGAAAAAGTTCTGCACTTTGACCGCTGCCATCTTGGATTCTTGCAACCAGTGAAGGAAGTGACCATATTTGGACTGTGGAGGAGCAACGGGTGGATCTGTTCCTGAAGCAGCACCCTTACTGGATCTGGATCCATGTGGATTCTGATGTGAAGCTGCTAACAAAGTTAGCTTCTATAATTCAAGGTCAACTTTACAGCTAAGTGTTAAAGTCATCTTAGTAGCTAACTAGCATTGGTAGCATGGTAGCGACCTGTCAATCAGCAGGTAAGCCCCGCCCCCTAAAGCATCCCCTGCTTCCTGGTCTGGTGGACTCTAAATGGACCATAATGTACTAAATGAACATCATGCTGGATTGAAGAAGACTTGAAACTAGAGATTGAGACCATAAACTCATGTTTACAATGTTTACTGAGATAATACATCAAGAGAGAAGTAGGACCATTTTCTCATAGACTTCTATACAACCAGAGAGGAGTCGCCCCCTGGTGGCCAGCAGAGAGAAGTAGGACCATTTTCTCATAGACTTCTATACAACCAGAGAGGAGTCGCCCCCTGGTGGCCAGCAGAGAGAAGTAGGACCATTTTCTCATAGACTTCTATACAACCAGAGAGGAGTCGCCCCCTGGTGGCCAGCAGAGAGAAGTAGGACCATTTTCTCATAGACTTCTATACAACCAGAGAGGAGTCGCCCCCTGGTGGCCAGCAGAGAGAAGTAGGACCATTTTCTCATAGACTTCTATACAACCGGAGAGGAGTCGCCCCCTGGTGGCCAGCAGAGAGAAGTAGGACCATTTTCTCATAGACTTCTATACAACCGGAGAGGAGTCGCCCCCTGGTGGCCAGCAGAGAGAAGTAGGACCATTTTCTCATAGATTTCTATACAACCAGAGAGGAGTCGCCCCCTGGTGGCCAGCAGAGAGAAGTAGGACCATTTTCTCATAGACTTCTATACAACCAGAGAGGAGTCGCCCCCTGGTGGCCAGCATAGAGAAGTAGGACCATTTTCTCATAGACTTCTATACAACCAGAGAGGAGTTGCCCCCTGGTGGCCAGCAGAGAGAATGCAACTTTAAGGCACTTCAGAATCGGCTTCACTTCTCAGAACTGGGAGGTTGCCGCTTGGTTGCAACATCATCACAGAGACAAAATCTCTCCAATATTCCTGCAAAGCGGTGAATGTTTTGGGGTTTAGTCTTTGACAAGTTTTCTTTCCTGGGTGTCGTTTTGAGTCGCCTCTGAAGGGTGAAGTTAAGGGAAAAGAAGGAGTGAGGATGAAGAGGACATGAGAGTGTGACAGAAATGAGAGGTGGGAGGGTGAGACTAATCTGGCTGCTGGAGGCCTGAAGGCTGAGAGTGTTTAGGTGCGCTGTGCACGGATGTGACAGTAACGTACAAACAGATTCACATGAACGTTTCTTTCACGGTGCCATGAGCCGCTTTCATGTCGTACGGTGTAGCGTTCAGATCCGAGTCACCGCGATGACACCGGGACCAGATAATGTGTCCAAGCTTCCTCTTATCAAACATCCTTCTAATGTCTACATCACATTCCTCCTCTTCTCCTCGCTGTGGTTTTCCACATTAGCGCTCGGCTTCTTCTCCTCACTGCTTTTGCTTTCTGGCTTATTTTCACGCTTTAAGTATTCTTGTCTCGTTCTTATCCGTCCTCTCTGGATGAAAGGAGGCCTTCTCCCCTCTCGCTGCTCTTCATGCTGAACCACCAAAAAACAAAGTTGGCTGTGTGAATAATAAATATCCAACAGTCGTGGTTTCAGACTTCACCTCAGCGGTTTGAAACCTCCGTGCCGATAGATGAGAGATTTATGTTTGAGGCAGGCAGCAACCTGCGGATCTGAAGAGTGAAACCAAGGCTGAAGTGGCTTAAACATGCATTCTCTCTACTGTCTACCAGAGCGCCAACTCCTCTAGCTTCACCTGTAAAGTTGACTTTGAATTATGAAGCTAACTTTGATCGTAGCTTCACACCAGAATCTACATGGATCCAGATCCAGTAAGGGTGCTCCTCTGCTGCTTGATCCACCGCTCCTCCACAGTCCAAATATGGTCACTTCCTTCACTGGTTGCAAAAAACAAGCTGGTGACAACCAAGATGCCGTGGTCACCATGACGACGTCCACTTCTTATGTAAAGTCTGTGGTGAGAAGCTGTTAGAAGGTGCAGGACACAAATGTATTTAATTTTTCTCCAGGTTTTACGAGTTTCATGCGCAGTCCGACGTGCGACGTCTTCAACCCGCTGCACCACCAGGTGAACCAGGACATGGACCAGCCGCTGTGCAACTACTTCATCGCCTCCTCCCACAACACGTACCTGACCGGAGACCAGCTGCTGTCCCACTCCAAGACCGACATGTACGCCTGGGTGCTGCAGTCGGGCTGCCGCTGCGTGGAGGGTAAGGCTGCAGATCCCAGACCAGCAAGAACCTGGTCAGATCCCAGACCGGTAAGAACCTGGTCAGATCCCAGACCAGTAAGAACCTGGTCAGATCCCAGACCAGTAGAAACCTGGTCAGATCTCAGACCAGTAAGAACCTGGTCAGATCCCAGACCAGTAGAAACCTGGTCAGATCCCAGACCAGCAGGAACCTGGTCAGATCCCAGATCAGCAAGAACCTGGTCAGATCCCAGACCAGTAGAAACCTGGTCAGATCCCAGACCAGCAGGAACCTGGTCAGATCCCAGACCAGTAGAAACCTGGTCAGATCCCAGACCAGCAAGAACCTGGTCAGATCCCAGACCAGTAGAAACCTGGTCAGATCCCAGACCAGCAAGAACCTGGTCAGATCCCAGACCAGTAGAAACCTGGTCAGATGCCAGACCAGCAAGAACCTGGTCAGTTCCCAGACCAGTAGAAACCTGGTCAGATCCCAGACCAGTAAGAACCTGGTCAGATCCCAAACCAGCAAGAACCTGGTCAGATCCCAGACCAGTAGAAACCTGGTCAGATCCCAGACCAGTAAGAACCTGGTCAGATCCCAGACCAGTAAAAACCTGGTCAGATCCCAGACCAGTAGAAACCTGGTCAGATCCCAAACCAGCAAGAACCTGGTCAGATTCCAGAACAGCAAGAACCTGGTCAGATCCCAGACCAGTAGAAACCTGGTCAGATGCCAGACCAGCAAGAACCTGGTCAGATCCCAGACCAGCAAGAATCTGGTCAGATCCCAGACCAGTAGAAACCTGGTCAGATCCCAGACCAGTAAGAACCTGGTCAGATTCCAGACCAGTAGAAACCTGGTCAGATCCCAGACCAGTAGAAACCTGGTCCTGATGGGTCACAGCAGCCCCTTTTTACTCCAAAGACAGCGTTATTAATATATATCTTCTTTTTCTCTGGAGAATCAGATTTTTACGACAGAATAGAACAAATTTGATGTAATTTTTCACATATTTTCAGATTTCTGATTATGAATATGAATACATGTTTGGTATGTGGAGGTTTAGTATTTTTATTTTTATTATTTTTAGATGTGGACGGTTTATGATGCTCGCGAGCATATTTACCTATTGGTGAATTATGTATAAATAAGTGCCGAGTCATGGAGTGGTGTGCAGGCATTTCCTTTTTATTTCCGTATTAAAACATTTTGTTTATGTGTGTAATAAAGTTTGAGACGGGTCCACAGAGGCAGCCACACTCAAATAAAGACAATCCTGCTCATGTCAGATGTTCATCCTCTCCTTTCGTTCCCCAGAATGATTCCAGCCCAGCCTTGGTTTTACACGTTTACAAATCTGTCTTTGTGTCTGAAAGCCAGGAGACAGGATGCCGACGGCAGCGTTTTATTCATCGTGTGTTGTTTCCTGCAGTCGACTGCTGGGACGGACCCGACGGCGAGCCGATGGTCCAACACGGATACACGCTGACCTCCAAGATCCCGTTCAGGTCTGTCATCGGGACCATCAACAAGTACGCCTTCATCAACAACCAGTGAGTCCTCAACCCCGCTGTGTGTGTGTGTATACACACACACTCACAGATTGCATTATTGATTGAATATCGTCCTCTTCTGTTTCATTTTGTTGCTTCATGGTCTCCGATGGGACGAGATTTATATTAAAACGCTGCAGATTTGATGTATTTCCCCACAAACAATCCTCCAAAAAGACTTGGAGTTGTCAGAATTGATCATTTCAGGCCCTCGGCTCGTTACTGAAGGACCTAGAATGTGGAACGATGAAATCCCCCAAACTGTTAAATGTGTGATAATTATAATAAAAGATAATTGAATAAGAGATTTTAAATCTGAACGGGACTCTTACCTTGTTCAATAAAGGTTTAATGAAAATAATACTAAATAAAATGTCTCACACCGATATAATGGAATATCTTTGAGAGAGGAAGTTTGGACGGCCATGTTTGCACTTTCAGAGAACACTGTGGTTCCTGGCAGTAATTAGCACCTTTTTACTGAACCATCTGCTCAGCAGCCTTTTTCCCTCTGGTTCCCCCGAGGAGCCGGCGTTCTGGTCTCTGCTGGGTCCAACAGAACCCGGACCAAGTGAGTGATGCAGCTTCCTGCTGCCACGCTGGCTTCTTACATGACGCCTGAGAAATAAAAACTTTTCCTGAAGTCAGAGGTTGCAGAAGATTCCATTTCATCTAGAAATATAAAAACATTTGGCCGAAGCTTGTTGGAAGATTAAAAAAAATAAACATTTCTAGTCGTCAACTTCTACACGATGATTCTTTCAGTCTTTAGCAGGTAATCTGGGTTTAAATGAAGCGTAACATGTGTTTATTGGCTTTCGTTAGCTTAGCATAAACCCCACGAAGTCAGAAACCTTAGTTATACTCTTTATTTTGTTAAACAAACCAGATGTTATGTGATAATTAATGACATTTTGAAACCTTTGGACAGAGCCAGTCTTTATGCTAAGCTAAGCTAACATGCTGGCTGCAGCTTCATAGTTTACAGACAGATATGTATTGATCTTCTCATCAAATCTGCATCAATAAAACAAATACGGAAGGAACTTTTCCTTTTAATTGCCTCAGCGATCAATAACAGATCAATACAGGGCGACTTTCAGAAGCATAATGAACACCAGAGCCGACCGGCTTTCTGTGTTAGTAGTTACTTCTGACTCTGAGCTACAGCTGATATGATTAATTGATTAGTCAGAAGGCCAAATAATGCATCACTTAAGTGAGAAAAGAATCTATAATTAAAATAATGGTTTCCTCTTTTCTAAATGTTTGTCTGCAAAGCTTTTTTTTGTCTTGAGGGTAACTTCTCGTCCACAAACATCTGTATGTTCTCATAAACTACATTAATAAGTTATATTGATTACCTTCCTCCCCCCCAGGTACCCGGTGATCCTGTCCATAGAGAACCACTGCAGCATCCAGCAGCAGAAGAAGATCGCTCAGTACCTCCGAGAAATCTTCGGAGACAAACTGGACGTGAGGGACGCCATGAGCAGAGATGCCAAGACGTTACCGAGTCCTCAGAGCCTGCAGGGCAAGATTCTCATCAAGGTCAGAGCAACTCTGGAAGCTTATTGGTTATCGTGTTTTTAAGATGAATATGTGAAAATACGCCTGGTGGAAATCTCCACTTCCTTCCTCGTATTCCAGAGAAGAAGGTAGCACTCTACGTATATTTACTTCATCAAGTGAGAAAAAGGGTCCAGACTTCCTTTTTACAACCAGAGGAGTCGCCCCCTGGTGGCCAGCAGAGAGAGAATGCATGTTTAGGCACTTCAGATTGGCTTCACTTTTCAGGACCGGAGGTTGTCATCTCAGTAGAACTAAGGTGCTCGTGAGTGGAGGAGAGTAGTACACATAACGTCCACCAGAGGGCTCCGCTCTGTCCTCATTGAACCAGGGTTACAACATCCTAACTATCATTTTTGTTTTTCATAATTCAGATTTTGAAAAAAACCTAGTCATCTTTTTTTTATGTACTAGAGAGGCTCAATATGGCAATTTGCCCCCTAATCATAAATAATGCAGGTTTTCATTAAACAGCAGCACCGTTTGTTTGAGTTAGAAACAAGGAGATGGTCGGGGGAGGAAAAAGTACAGATTCCTCTTTTTAACACCGGCTTTTTAAAGCATTACTTTTATTTGGGGGTTTCAGAGAACCTTCTGGAAGACGTGATTTAACTAGAAAGGCCAACCCTTCAGATGACAATTGTTGTGTTGTTTGTTGGAGGAATAAAATCTGCTTTATGCTAAAAGAAATCTGATCCAGATTGCAGCAGCAGCTTTAGAGATTATCTGTGGACAGACACAGAGATGAACGCTCACTCAATACATAGGTTTCATATATGTTTCATTCTACCAATAAACCTGCACAAAGACTATAAATATGATTTGATATTATATGATCTGAGTAATAAATAGCCATTGAAAGTGTCCCTCTCTGCATGTAAATTACTTTAAAGCTTCTCTCTTTCAAACAGATTCGATCAATCTTTAAAAAAGAATGAAATAAATCTCAGCTCTCTGTAGCATTTATGGATTTCTTTAAAAAGAAGCTGATTAAATTGATTTTATCTGTAATGTGAAAGAAAGCCATCATTGTTCCATAAAAAAATAAAAAACAACCTCTGGCTTCGTCGGTCTCCAGACGTTTCTGAAGGAGTGAAAGGGCAGTATTGATTTTCTTTAAAGCTCTTTATTCCTCTAACAGTTTTCCTCCATCTCCTTCCTCCCCCCTCTCGGGCCTCTCACCTCCCTCCTCCTCCTCCTCCTCCTCCTCCTCGGGGAGAGTCACAGCACAATAAAGCAGGACGCTGTAAAGGGGTTTGTTGGTCGGTCTCAGATATAAAAGGGGGAGGTGGGGGTGGACACCTTGTGGCGGCGGTTAAAACACTGCTTGGAGTCCCAGCATTGATTTTTTCTTTAGGAAAGCTGAGAAAGTCTCGACTCCCACTCAAACCTTCTGACGGGCTTCGGCTCGGCTTGAAGAGCTGCTCGGGGAGTTCCTCTGCAGCCGGTTGTATCATCAGCACGACAGTGTTCTTATACGGGGCTCGGCCTTTATACGAGACTTTAAGGTGCAGTGTCTTTGTTGTGTATGAAAGAGAGGACGACATGCAGCATGTCTGTTTGCTCACCTGTCTGTCTGTCTGTCTGTCCGTCCAGGGGAAGAGTCTGCCTGCGTACCTGTCTGCCGACGTGGAGGAAGGCGAGGTGTCTGATGACGACAGCGCTGATGAAATCGAGGAAGACTTCAAGCTTAAGAGCAGCAACGTAAGACTCTCAGGTTACTCACACATACTACCCCCCCCCCCCCCCCCCCCCACACACACACACACACACACACTTAATACCATTCTGCCATGACGATGATATGGATGGACTCATTTAGATTTAATCTTTAATTATAAAAGAGCTACGTGACGCCTTTTATTTGCCATCCTTATGCTATTCAAACATGGTTCTGTGTGGAGTTTGCATGTTCTCCGGTGTCAGCGCTGGTTCTCCAGGTTCTCCAGGTTCTTCCTCTCACAGTCCAAAGACATGCAGGATGATTGATGACTCCAAATGAAGCGGTAAACGATGGATGGATTTCTATTTGAGTTTCTCCGTCAGTTATTTAAGGATCCAACCGTCTTCCATGCAGAAACTTGCATAATGGCATCTTAATGTTCTACGCAATGACTTCAGTCATCGGGTAACAACATCGGTGCTTGTAAAGCTTTATTGATCGTTGCTGCAGCAACGATCAATGCTTAATGGTGCAGATCTAAATATTAAACATAGATAAGCATCCTGAAGTCGCCTCCAGCCCCTTTTAGCATCATTCTTAATCCCGTGTGTTTCTGCCAGGCTCGTCCTCGGCACATTTTTAAAAGCAGGGAAACACTCGCTGACTATTTTTCCAGATGGCTGCGTGAAAAAACCCCACAATATGGCATGGTGCTTCCACGTCTCACTGGAGGCTGCAGATGCCACGAGGACGCCTCGCTGGCCGTTTAAAGGGCTTGGCTGGCACGTTTCCACCCATCGACTTCATTAACCAGCGGGCTTTCACAGCTGCTAACGCCACGTTAATGGTGTTTCACTCCGACTGCTGCAAATCAAAGAGCCTAAACGACGTGTCCGTTATAGAAATGACGTGAAAACAACAAGGCGCTGACGTATAGTGGAAATGAAATAATCCTGCAGAAGTCAAATGCAGCTGTGTGGCATTTCGACAGCAAGCAGGTGTTTTTATTTGTGTTGTTTTCCAAGAAATAAAATAAAGTGTTTCCAGCTCACACAATAACCCTGAACCATCTGAACGCTGGACTAAATATACTCCAGTTATCTTTTAGCAGATTGGAAATATATCATTTAAAAAATATTAAACACGCACTCTCACAGCTGGGATAAAATACTGAAGGAAGCCAGTGAAGGAAGTGACCATATTTGGAATGTGGAAGAGCAACAGGTGGATCTGGATCCATGTGGATTCTGGTGTGAAGCTGCTAACAAAGTTATCTTCTATAATTCAAGGTTCAACTTTACAGCTAAGTGTTAAAATCATCTTAGTAGCTAACTAGCATTGGTAGCATGGTAGTGACCTGTCAATCAGCAGGTAAGCCCCGCCCCCTAAAGCATCCCCTGCTTTCTGGTCTGGTGGACTCTAAATGGACCATAATGTACTAAATGAACATCATGCTGGATTGAAGAAGACTTGAAACTAGAGATTGAGACCATAAACTCATGTTTACAATGTTTACTGAGATAATACATCAAGAGAGAAGTAGGACCATTTTCTCATAGACTTCTATACAACCAGAGAGGAGTCGCCCCCTGGTGGCCAGCAGAGAGAAGTAGGACCATTTTCTCATAGACTTCTATACAACCAGAGAGGAGTCGCCCCCTGGTGGCCAGCAGAAAGAGAAGTAGGACCATTTTCTCATAGACTTCTATACAACCAGAGAGGAGTCGCCCCCTGGTGGCCAGCAGAGAGAAGTAGGACCATTTTCTCATAGACTTCTATACAACCAGAGAGGAGTCGCCCCCTGGTGGCCAGCAGAGAGAAGTAGGACCATTTTCTCATAGACTTCTATACAACCAGAGAGGAGTCGCCCCCTGGTGGCCAGCAGAGAGAAGTAGGACCATTTTCTCATAGACTTCTATACAACCAGAGAGGAGTCGCCCCCTGGTGGCCAGCAGAGAGAAGTAGGACCATTTTCTCATAGACTTCTATACAACCAGAGAGGAGTCACCCCCTGGTGGCCAGCAGAGAGAAGTAGGACCATTTTCTCATAGACTTCTATACAACCAGAGAGGAGACGCCCCCTGGTGGCCAGCAGAGAGAAGTAGGACCATTTTCTCATAGACTTCTATACAACCAGAGAGGAGACGCCCCCTGGTGGCCAGCAGAGAAAATGCAGCTTTAAGGCACTTTAGCCTCGGCTTCACTGTTCAGAACTGGAGGTTCTGGTGGTCCTGCAGCTCTGCAGTTGATCAGACCTGGTTTCAGTGACAATATTTGTGTCCTTGCACCTGTATTGAGCACACTTCCTTTTGCCCGTCTCACTTCCTTTGCCCGTCTCACTTCCTTTGCCCGTCTCTCTCTCTCCCCTCCTCTTCTCTCCACAACAGGACAACGGTCACCACCAGGTGGAGTCTCACATCCGGAAGAAACTGGACTCTCTGCTGAAGGAGTCTCAGATCGGAGACAAGGAAGACACGGACAGCTTCAGCATCCGGGCCCTGCTGAGAGCCACGCACCAGGGCCTCCAGAAGAACCTGCGCCAGGTACAGGACCCTGGAGGGCCACGTGTAGACCTGCAAACTGCAGCAGAATAATGCTTGAACACTAGGCTGATGGAGGGGGATGAAGGTGGACTAGATACTGCAGGACTTCCTCGGGTCCTTCAGACTGCTTCGCCTCATCCAAACACCCCAGAAAGCGATAAGAAACTAAACGTCTGCAGTGTTACTTAATATTTCATTTCCCCGCTCGCCTCTCTCTGCTATTTTTAGACGCCTGTTTTTTCCCTGACAGCCATTTTAAGGTGGTGGGTGTTGATGCATCAGGGGTTTTCCTATTCTCTTTCTTCTCCTCCGATGTTGTTGGTGATCCCCGTCTCCTCGTTCTGCTCTGAAAGCCTCGTTTCCTTACTGTAACTCCTCTTCCTCACCCACCCCTCTTCCTCAGCCTGTGTTATTGGCTGCTGTCTGATGCAGCCCCCCCAGCTGTTTTAAAGGGTCTCGCTGGGTGCTGATGTAGTCGCAGATTCACATCAAATGATTCCACGCAAACACTCGCATACAAACCTGTGTTTCTCTCTCTCGTCTGCAGAGCTCCAAAGGGGTTCTGAAGAAGTCCCAAAGCAGATCCTTCATCACGACGCTGAAACAGAAGGTTTGGGTTTATGTTTTTATTTGCTGGATTCTTGATCTGTTTGTGGGAGATCTCAGCTGCCAGATTCAGCTTTGAGATCGTTATTATAGACCAGGATAATTACTTTAAAGATGATTTGTTCATAGTTTGAGATAAAAACATTGTTTCCAGAAACGGATCGGACACCGTGGTTTTGCAACGACATCGTCAGCAGGAACACGTTATCGGAGCGAAATGTTTCAGACCGTATCAGGAATCAGAATTCTAGATCTAGAAATATTTAATTTTACAGACTTTCTTTGTTTTCTGTTTATTGTATATTTCTTTCTTCCCACGTCCTCCGTGGAACTGTGTATGTGTCATAATCTCGACATGAAGGCCGCTCGCTGTCAGAGAGCAGTCTGACACTTAGACCCCATAAAACCATTGTCATCCTTGAAAGATTTTTCATCTCATCTCAGAAACTTCTTCAGCTCTGAAGAGTGCAGAATGAAGTGAAATGTCTTCAAAAACCAAAAGGAAGTCCGGCTGCAGGAAAGGAAAAAGCTTTCAAGGATGACGGAGAACCTTCACAGACAATAGGATTAAAACAAACCGGATCTCCTCACGGCTGCAAATCCTCCGTAAAATCACCCGTGAGAAACGCCGACAACGCTTCGTTATAACGGAGGCGGCTAACGCTCGTCCTCCTGTTCCACGCTGCAGACTAAAGTCTTCCTCCTGCTCGTCCGTTCAACAGGCTGGAGATCCAGATCCTCAACATGTCAGATTGATTTGAATGGTTTTATGTTAAATCATCTGTGAGATGTTTCAGATCCAGGATTTCTTCTTCCACACGTTCCACCTTCCTCCGTTCCCCCACTCACAGCTCCTCTTCATCACTTTATGCCTCCCTCTTTGCATATGATGCATCCTCCCCCGTGTGTGTGTGTGTGTGTGTGTGTAATCCGTTGGCAGCCGGCCTAAAGCCTGTAATTACCGCGACCTTCATCCTCTTCCTCGGCTCCACTTTAGTCCTAATGGAGACGTCGCTCCTTCACTTCACCAAATCCACACTCGTTATAATTATGAGGTTTCACCTCCAACGCCCACGACGCTGCCGCAGCGATGGGTCGGGTTTAATACACACATCACATAGAAATATAGAGATATACATGTATATGTCTGTATATGTGTGTATTCTGGGAGTTGTTCATAGGAAACCTTCGGGTCTGTGTGTTTCATCCAGAGACACTCCAAATCCAGACTGACCTGCCAAAGTGTGGACAAGGAGGATGAGGTCCAGGACCAGGAGCGGTCCAGCAGGGAGGCCGGAGGCCAGTTCAACAGGTGACCTTCATCGTGCTTCAACACCAACGCTCCTGTCCACGCCACACGAGTCCAAACCAGCCCTGCTGGGGGAGTAATGTCATGTGACCTCCTTCACAACACCTCATTGGTTTATTAGGTCCCATTTCCAGAGGGACAGACAGACAGACAGACAGACAGACAGACAGACAGACAGACAGGGACAAAGTATTTGTACTTCCCAGCTGGTATAAATACAGTGTAGTGAAGTCGAGCCGTATTTATACTCAAGTATTACTTATTCAGTGTACCTTGTTACTTTCCCCCTCTGCCTGCGTGAGTTATTCCTCCTTATGATCGATAAACCAGATATTCATGATCTCAGATCAGATTATTGATGAAGATCATTCAGATTCTTGAGTCACAAATAAAAGAATGGAAACGAGTCGGCACATCTCCTCACCCGTCTCCCTCTCCTCCCTCGCCTTAGAGCTGGTGCTTGTCTCCGTCTCCCACCTGTCTCACTCTCCTGTCTGTCTCTGTGTTTAGGGGCGGGAGGAAGAGGAAGACGATGAAGCTGAGCAGAGATCTGTCAAACCTGGTGGTGTTCACCAACTCCGTCGCCTCGCAGGAGTGTCTGAACGAAGGTGAGACAAACAAACAAGTCTTTACCGTCCCTGACCCGTCTGTCTGTGACCCGTCTGTCCCTGACCCGTCTGTCCCTCGTCCTGCAGGAACCCCGGGCGACGTCCTGTCCTTCAGCGAGACCCGAGCCCAGTCGCTGGTGAACCACCGGGCCGAGCCCTTCCTGGCCTTCAACCAGCGGCAGCTGTCCAGGATCTACCCGTCGGCCTATCGCATCGACTCGTCCAACTTCAACCCGCAGTTCTACTGGAACGTGGGCTGTCAGCTGGGTGAGACAGCCACCTGTCTGTCTGCCTGTCTGTCTGAGCTTGTGGACCTGTGTGCAGGTCGTGTTAATGGAAAACACAGAGTGCCTTCGCTTCGAGCCACACATCCGTCATTACATGTTAACTCTCTCTCACACACACACACACACACACACCACACACACACACACACACACACACACAAACACGTCTTGCATGTGTGTGTGTGTGTGTGTGTGTGTGTGTGTGTGTGTGTGTGTGTGTGTGTGTGTGTGTGTGAAACTCATAGAGCTGGAAAAGAAAACATCAAGTATTATTCAGAGCTGAATATGTTTTACTGCAGAAATGAGCAGGAACTCTGAGATTGGAGGAATCCCTGATGTTCCAGACTATTTATTTATTATGTTATTTATTATTTTAGCTAAATTATATTCAGAGAAAATAATAAATAGAAAAGAAAGAAGATTATTTTCTGATGTTTTCTTCCTAATTAAGGTTTCAGGGTCGTTTTAACACGCAGCCTTTATGAATAATAAATTAATGAATAAAACGTGATGAATGAACGATCAGTGGAGCGACAAATCCGTCTTTCCGACTGTCGAGTGATTTTCACAGTTTATGTAAAACTGCTATCTGGATGATGAGGTCATAAATGCCCCCCCCCCCCCAGTGGCTCTGAACTACCAGACGGAGGGCAGGATGATGCAGCTCAACAGAGCCAAGTTCATGGTGAACGGAGGGATCGGCTACGTCCTCAAGCCGCCGCCCATGTGTAAAGGTGATGATCTATTCAAATAAATGATAACATCAGATGTGTTCATGTGCTGTGATAATAGAGTATTAGTGGCAGCACAGAATGGAATATAACATGTATGTAAAAGTATATATATATTCATATATGTCACTATGAATTTACATGTTTTGGATCTGCTAGCAGTGAAATATTCACACGTTATATCATATCAGAACACAATAACATGAAATGGAATTGATTTGTGTAATTCAAAGTGACATATTTATTTATATGTATATAGTTTAGAAGGATGATCTCATCTCAGAGTGTTTGATATGATATCTGTTATTTGATTATATAAAGTGTTTTTTTCTCTTCAGGCTCCTTCAACCCGTTCAGCGACGACCCGCTGCCGGCCTGCCCCAAGAAGCAGCTCGTCCTCAAGATCATCAGTGGACAGCAGCTCCCCAAACCCCCAGACTCCATGATGGGGGACCGCGGAGAGGTACACACACACACACACACACACACACACACACACACACACACACACACACACACACACACACACACACACGCACACGACAACTCAGCTGCAAATATGTCATTCTCTTCTATCAGATCATCGATCCGTTCGTGGAAGTGGAGATCATCGGCCTGCCGGTCGACTGCTGCAAGGAGCAGACACGAGTTGTTGACGACAACGGTGCGATACACACACACACACACACGCGCACACACACACACACACATACACACACACAGACACACACACACACACACAGAGATCACAAAAGTACCACATATATACGACAGACAAAAATCAAATCACCCCTGTAAATATCTAATTAATACAATTCTCTGAAAACAGACCATGCAGATCTAGATAAACACGTTGCCATGGTTACAGATGCTGCGTTTGATTGGTACGTGCAGCACTGCTGGAGTCAAAAGTCACATGAATTAATTTCATCTTAATTAATGAGTGTGCAGGACATCGATCCATGAAATACACGTCACCACCTCCAGCTGCATCGCTCCTCTTCCTCATCTTTTATTTATTATAATAAACAAACATGTTTGTGTTTCCTCTCCAGGTTTTAATCCGGTTTGGGAGGAGACCCTGTCCTTCACGCTTCACATGGCCGAGGTGGTTCTGGTCCGGTTCCTGGTCTGGGATCACGACCCCATCGGACGGGACTTCATCGGGCAACGGACCGTCGCCTTCAGCAGCCTGATGCCGGGTATGTGTGGGATTCCTCAGGGTTTTTCACCGTTATGTGAGGAAAAAAGGAACTTTTTTTTTCTGCCTTTATTTTCTCTCCTTTTCTGGTATTTAAGGTTCTTACTAGAACAGGTTTACACACTTTAATTGGAAAACAATGAAAAAAGAGCCTGATTTATAAAAATACAGGATACAAAAATATATTTAATCATGTATTTATACTTTATTTATGCAGAAAGACCTCATGATTTATGATCGTCTCATTTATTTTTGGATTGTTTTCACTAAAGAGTAATACAAGATTTGATTGTAAAGTTATTCCAGTATGTTTAACTGCCATTTAAAGAATGTTAATCATAATTTGATGATTCATGATAATTGATCTTTCACACGAACAAACAACTACACAAACCAACTGAAGGAAAGGGAGGAAGCAGAGCAGCACGACAGGTTCCTGGTCAACTCAACCAGACAGACGGATTCACTCCCACAGAAACACATGTCCCTTACGGGGAATCATCATCAGTGAACCGTGACGTTGCTTCGTAAAAAGACCTTTAAGCCCGTGGTTTATTTTTGTTGTTTGAATCCATCAGTCGTCCCTGAACTGCCGTTGACCTCTCCTCGGGCAACACCGGTCCAATGACGGCCGACCACTCACTCCGTCCTTCTGCTTTCATCTCTGACAGGTTACAGACACGTTTACTTGGAGGGGCTGACCGAGGCGTCCATCTTCGTGCATGTGTCGGTGCACGACGTCTATGGGAAGGTAAGTGAGGCGGAGCATCCCCTCCTCCCATGTGACCCTCTTTTATCAAACAGCTTCTCTCAACAGGCATTTCAGCTCAATCCTTTGTCTTTCTAGTGGAGCCCTCTAGTCCTGAACCCCAGCTTTACCATAATGCACTTTCTAGGATCCAACAAGGTATCCGGACGCCGCGGCGTGTGGTGCTGCATGAAACGGCAACGCATGATGCAAAAAAGTGCAGTGCAGTTTGTGTTTCATCCGTGTGGCTAAATTACTTTGTTTGTGTGTGACATTAAACCGCCAAGGCTTTGTTTGCTACTAAGTTCATTTTTATTAGAAAAGTACAACCCGGAACCTTTTCATCTTGTTTTCAACAGAGTCATTTGCAATGTAAAGCATGCATGACTAATCCTCAATGGCTTCTTGCATAGTGTTTGTTGTGGCAACTTGAGGAGTAAGGGTGCCCCCTATATGCAGTGCATTTAAAAGCATGCAAAATGCAAATGAAAAAAACTTTAATGTGTGAAAAGTTCAGTGCATGTCCGAAGTGCGCCTTGATCACATTTCGTCTTTCTAGATACCTTTTTTCCCTCCTTCCTGATCGCATTCCTGTTCCCGCCCTCAGGGCCATCAGCTGCGAGGCATCCGGGGTTTGTTCAACCGCTCTTCCAAGTCCTCCATGGACACGAACTCCGGCGGCCTCCGGAAACGATCCATCAGTGATCACCTCCTGCGGCGCACGGCCAGCGCCCCGGCGAAGGGTCGCAAGAAGACCAAGATGGCCCTGTCGGAGTCCGTGGCCTCGATGTCGGATCAGAAGAACGGCTTGGGCGGGGGAGGAGCAAGAGGGGAAGAGGCGTCGGGGAGGCAGGGGGTGGTGGAGAAGCGCTACGAGCCTCGAGGACCCCTTACCCACAGGCCGATCTCCATGCCTTTGGACAGGCTTCTGCAAGGGCAGCTGTCTCTCTGCTCCCCGGACAAGGAGCAGCAGTGTGACGCGGGATCGGACGCGGTCATCGGTGGGTGCATTTCATTCATCAAACCGGTCAAAGGATTTGAATTTAGGCAAATTACACCCAAATTACATCCACTTTAACTTCATAATTTGTTGGATCCATGATTAGTTATCTAAACTATGAGAGTCACTATTATGCTGTTATTCAAGTAATTTCTTTAAACTGTAGGATAAAAATGCTACTTTCTCTGGCTAAAACTTGCTTCCCCACATTGATTAATGTTGCTTTACTTCCTCTGCTATCTAAAACTCATGTGAACTGACCTTCTGCAGCCCTCCATGATACCTTTAACATGCCTTTTCTGTCCCGTCTTCATTTGCTTCTTTATAGTAGAGAACTGACTAGGAAAATCCTGCAGGTAATCTAAAATGCCTCTTGTCTGACGGTTGCATCGTCCAAAAAAAATTGCGTCCACCCAGTGTATTTTTGTCCCAAAGTGGTCTGAGATATATATATTTGTCATTTGATCCCATCTGACCATCTCTCTTCCGATCAGACGTCTGCAAAACGTGGATTCTTCCTTTGTTTTAACCTCATTTTCCAGCTTCCCCCTTCACAGTCGTACTTGGTGATCCATTTGTCTGTGTATCGCTATTTGCTTATCGTATTGGCTGGACTGTTAATTGTTGTCATTTAATCGTTGGTCGGCTTGGTGTTCTGAATCAAATGGCATCTTTATCTGTATTAATGGTTTTTGTTCAATGTCCACAGGAGGTCACCCCTTCAACAGGCCCAGGTCTTCCTCTTTGGACCCTTTCATCGAATCCTCATTCTCCATCGAGCCAAACACCTCTTTCCCTTCATACAACAGTAGACATAAAGAGTTTGACCAATCAGAAGAGGCTTCTTATCTGGTTATTGGTGGAGGGGAAGTAAGACAGGAGGAGGAGTACGCCAACTACCAGTCAGCTGACAACAAATCAAAAGTCTTCTCCGCCGGAAGAGAGACTTTCGTCTCGCCTTGCAGGACCGGCCACATGAAATCCGATAAACCAGAAACATCATCAAACAGTACAACCTTCACAGTTGCACCTTCAGTCTCCTCCTCCTCTGAACCCTCGTCTTTGCCCCCCCTTTCCCCCGTTAGCAGGGACCTGAAGAGTCCTAGCTCTCTGCACGACAGCACCATCTCCAGACTCATCGATGCTGTTTCCTTAGGTAATGAGCAAGACACGTGTGGCTCCATCTCTGCTCTGATTGGTCAATTCGAGAGTACTGTTGAACAGAACAAATCATTATCTCATCATAGTACCCCCGTCCATCGCTCGAACTTCAGGCCCACCCCTCCTAACATGCTGCAAAATATAAGGTCTCCTCTGAAGTCCAACGCACCATCTACGCACCTAATAACTCCCCAAAAAGTATCTCAAAAGACAAATCGTGAAATCCGTTCACCGTGCAAGATTCCCCAGACGGATGCACTCTCCTCGGCTCTGCTCTCCAGCCCAGAAACCGCTGAGCTCGAGGAGGTCTACACCATCCTGGACGAGGAGATGCTGCTGCCCGTATCAGTGTACAATCTGAGGAAACAGGCGGACACTAGGGAGTGCACCCCCTCGAACGGCTTTGGGTCCTCCCCGGGCAAGGTGGTCCAGGGTCTAAAGAAAGGGCACAACATTGGCTGGGATAAGGAGGGTGAGGAGGTGGAGGAGAGTGTGTACGAGGAGGTGTATGATCCCCCATCACTGGTACCGGGGACGGAGCAGAGGTATGTGGGCTCCTCCGTAAACGACAACCGTTTCCAGTTTCACCACGACGCCGCCGGGAAATCTTTCACAGAAGTGGAGATAAACGTTGATGAGGATCTGTTGGAGATGAAAGTGTCCTCACCGAAAGACCAGTGGGAGGGGCTCGTGAGTCCAACCAAGCGGCACGCCATATACCAAAACCATGTGTCCGCTCCCAACTACTCCCAACAAAAACAGCCTTTGTCGTACCCGCCGCACACCTCGTCGCCGTGTCCCTCCCCTATGAATAAACCCTCCTATCAGCTGAACAATCACCACCAGAACCACTCCAAGCCATCACCCTTCCACAGACCCGTCAACTTGAGACCCTCCAACCCGAGTCCACTACGTCAGAACAGCTTCCCTGTTCCTCAGGGCAACGACGGCAGAGACTTGAGGACTTCCTACACCCAACAGCGGAACCAGATCCCGAACAGACCCCAACACGATAGGCTAGGGTACAAACAGGTGGAGACGGAGACAGTTAGGTGCTTCCATAATGGTTTCTCTTCTTCTGAAAGCCTCCCCAGTAACAGAAATCTATATTCGCCTACTTCAGACTGTGAAGCCGTGTACAGCCGCCTGGACTATGACCTCATTACACCCCCAACAGAGTCCCCAACCCCTCGAAACACTCGGCCACAATGTCAAAGTCAATCAAACACCCCGACTCATTCCTGGAACCAAAAGGCTGCCCTGGTCGCCACGAAGCAGCCCGAATCCAGAGATTCTCGCCACTCAAATTTAGGTCCTTTATCGACCCGATCCCAGCCCGGTACCACAGAACACGCGGGCCCCAGCCCCTGTAAGTCCAAGTCCCTGGGCGACCTCACCTCCGAAGACATATCGTGCAACTTCCAGAGCAAATACCACATTATCAGTCGCAGCTTCATCACTCCGCACATGAGGAGGCAAAAGAGGGCGGGCGCTAGGGGGGACATGGCGCTACAGTCGCAGTCTTGCGATCCTCTAACGGAGCAGCTCCGTAGACTGGTCAGTCTGGAGGGGGACGACGACGGCGGCGGCGGATCCCGGCCACCGGAAGCAGAATCCCCACAGTCACAGCCAACTAGCATTGTTCCCGGGGATGTGGACGACTCCCCGCCGCCCCTCACCCGCCGCCTGTCCTCCCGGAGCCAGAGCCGAGTGCGTCACATCAACAGCCGTGCTCGTGAAAGACTCCAAGAGGCCCTGAAGCCTCGCGTTGGCGCGTCGATCAACGGCGGAGCTGCCAGCATCGGCGGGGGGGTGGTGCTGAGAAACAAACCCGCCTCCCAGAACCCACCAGCAAACAGACACTCGACCGGTTCGTACATCGCGGGCTACCTGGGTCAGCTGGAGGACCGGGGGCTCCCCGAAGGAGCCTGCACGTCGTTGCGTTATGGGAACAGGGACGATTACGGAGACCAATACTACACGGACGACTCCCTTCCACACGGGGACTCGAACCGATCCGCGTCAGAGCCCGAGGTGTACTTCCTGCTCAGACTGTAGCTCCGATCGTAAAATAAAGACTTAACGATTGATATCAGAAGATCAAGGAGATAAATACTTGCCTTGATTTGAACAATTAAATCCATCTCATTCTGGGGTATTTCTGGAGACATTCTGTACAATGTAAGTATCACGTGTAAATCCACGGTTGGATCTGACAGCATGAATTTCCTGTATGAAAATGGTCTTTCTAGTCGGCGGCGTATCGTCTTATATTCTAATGTTTAAACTGTAAGTGGGAACTTTGATTTCCTCCCAAAAACGGCTTCCTAGACTGATTGTTCAGATACTCGTTATCTTTTCGTCACTGTGATGTACCGTCAATACCGGAAGCAAAAAATATGAATAATAGTAATAATTGGGTTTGAAGCAGAGAGGGGATGTTATTCTTCGTATCATTTTGAATGTGAAGTATAATCCGACTTTTTAAAATCGATGGGGGTCGAGCTCTTCGAAGATGAAAACGTTAAGTCTTCCTTCTCTTTTTCGGTGTCGTGTCATTGTTTGTACCTTTTTTCTGTTTGTGCATGTCACCTGTGAACATGTCAAGCATGACTATGCACCGATTTATACAATAGATGTTGCATCGCCAGACAACGTTTGCACAGAACAACCCGTTGTGTTGGAAACAGCAGAGGACACTTGTTGGAATTAGGTGCAACAGAGTCCAGGATCTACTGGTTCTCGGACTTGTTGCTCACTTATGATTTGTAGAATTTAGAATATTGCAAAGTGGAAAGATTTGGGACTTTAAAAAAGGTTTTTATTTTTATAATTGCTTTGATACAGACTGCAAAAATAATCTCGTTGGTTACGGTTGTTTTATTTTGTATAACTTAATGGAGTGAAGAAGACAGCCGAGGGCGGGGGAGGGGAGGCAAAGCAGCAGTTTGTTGTTTTTTTAATGGTTCCAGTGTTACAGCATCCTTGTTTTTCTTTGTATTGTTGCCCGTCAGAGGACTCTGAGCATTTTACTACCAATGCAATAAACTATTGAAATATTTGATTTCAAACATTCATGCTTGTTTCTTGTTTTACTAAAAAAAGCTGCACAGAAACACAAACATGTTGTTTGTCAAGAATAAAGACGAGGATTAAAAATCAATTCATGAGTCACAAACAGCCTCATCTTTCTCCCGTATGCCACCTTAACTCATAATGGGATGTAATTGCTCATGAAATTACGGATAATGGAGCTGACAAATGGTGCACCTGTTGCTCTGGGAGGACAATCCCAACACAGCGGCAACACGGCTGCATCGTAAAGCTGCAGAAACCAATGACTTTAATCAGAAATATTCAATAAATAAATAAAAAATGTATCACAAAAAACTGGGGGAATACAAAAAGGTGTTCCCATTTCTGCCTCTGTGAGGAAATAATGATAAACTTTCTCCAAATAAAAAATAAAAATAACACACACACACACACACACACACGTGCGCGCACACACACACACACACGTGCGCGCACACACACACCCCTACACACACACTTGATTGTTTTTCCACCATGATGACTCCAGAGAGGAACCATTTGTGCGCTCATCAGTTTTCAGGTTTTCACATCTTATAAATACGCACGTGCGTCTCACCTGCGCAGGTAGGGCTGAGGGTGCGTTCAGGGTGCGTTCAGGGTGCGTTCAGGGTGCGTTCAGGGTGCGTTCAGGGTGCGTTCAGGGTGCGTTCAGGGTCAGGGAGCTGTTTATCATGTCCTCTGTTCTTGCAGGTCAGACATCCAGCAGCCCTCCTGTCAGCTTTGAAGCAGCAGGTTTGAGGTGACTGTGACGCAGACTGATGATGTCGGATATGGATCAGTTTAATGTGTGTTTGATGTCCCGGTGCTCCCGGTGGCCCTCCTCGGCCCTGCTGCTGCTCCTCCTCGGTGTGGTTGCCACACACGCGGGGCCGGAGGAGGTGGTCCAGGAAGTAGTCTGCTCCAGGTGGGGAGCGCCCGGAGACAAGAGCCTCTCCCGGGACGGAGACGTGATCATCGGCGGCCTCTTCAACCTGTATTACGTCCCCTCGGCCGTGGAGCAGGGCTTCACCCGGCGGCCCCAGTATGAACCATGCACGGGGTAAAACCTACTCATGTTTCTGGTGAAATGCAGATGGATGTGATGTTTATAATATGCATAATGTTTTCTAATTATTAACACAAATGTTGCATATATGTGAGATAAGCAGATTTTAATGTATATGTAATTATGTGTGTTATATATGACATTTAGTTGTTTTAGTATTCATCTCGATCATATGATAATAATAATAATAATAATAATAATGATAATAATAATAATAATAATAATAATAATAATAATAATAATGTAATCCCAGTTTAGACGTGGAGGGCTTGAAACATCTGTACGCGATGACGTTCGCGGTGGAGGAGATCAACCGGGACAGCCGCCTGCTGCCCGGTCTGAAGCTCGGTTACAGGGTGTTTGACAGCTGTGCGCGTTCCCACTGGGCTCTGCAGGTCGCGCTGTCGCTGGTCGGCGGGGACGCGCGCAGCTGCAGCGTGGCCGCGCCTCCACCTCCGGCACAGACGGCAGGTATGATGACCTCATATAAACAACATGTGTGATTATTGAAAACGCTTGTAAGGTCATTAAACGTGTGACGTCATCAGCAGGCGGTCGGTCCGTCCCGCTGCTCATCGGCCCCGTCTCGTCCACGACCACCATGATCCTGTCCCGGGTCCTGGGCCCTCTTTCTGTGCCCCTCGTGAGTCCTATTTAAGAAGCTGTTCTGTAGAGATCCTCCTCAGTGTCTCCACGATGGTTTCACCTCTACTCCCTACCTACCTCTACTCTGCTTTCTCTCTTCAAAAGCTTCTGTTAGAGTTTTTTATAATACAGATGTGGGTTTTTGTTGTAGAAATGAGGAAAGTCTGTGATTTAGAGTTATAAGTAAATGTATGTATTTGTTTGTATTCTATTGTTTCTTTAACGGGGACAATTCATACAACATGTCTTTGTCTTTAATCAAACAATACAGTTCAACAAGTTAGACACAAAACACTACTGAAGGTCAAAACAACAAATGTACTTTGATATTTTATATTAATAATGTATTTATTAATGTATTCATTTATTTTTTAGGATATGTGTATTATTTTTTTTGTTTATTTTTATTTATTTATTATAGTTTTAATAATTTATTTAAATTTTTATTTATTTATTATATTTTATTTATTTTACCCTATTATCTTTTAATTTAATTTGTTGTTTTTTTCTGTCCTTTAAAGGTGTCCTATCTTTTATTTTATTTCACTACCTTAAAGATGTGTATTTAAAGGTGCTATTAAAAATGTATTATTATAATTGTATGTCTGCGTCTCAGATCAGCTACCTGGCCAGCTGTCCGTGTCTGAGCGACAGGCAGAAGTTCCCCAACGTCTTCAGGACCATCCCCAGCGACGTGTACCAGGCCCGGGCCATGGCGCAGCTCGCCCTGCGCTTCGGCTGGACGTGGATGGGCGCCGTGGTCGCCAACAACGACTACGGCCTCTTGGCCATTCAGGTGGAGTAAATAAAACATGCATGAACATATATAATAATAATAAACTTTATTTGTATAGCACCTTTAAAAACACATTTTTATTATAGTGAATACAAATATAAAAGATAGGAGACATTTAAAGGACAGTAAAAGCAACAAATGAATAACTAAAAATGAAATGAACAAATAATAGGGTCAAATAAATAAACACAAGTAATAAATAAAGAATAAATAAATAAAAGTGAAATTAAAGATAGGAGACCTTTAAAGGACAAAAAAAAAATAAATGAAAAATAAATAAAATAATATTAAATGTGTTGTTTTCAGGCCTTCCAGGAAGCGACCCGGGGGAAAGGAGTGTGTTTGGAGTTCATCGAGACCGTGCGTAAAGAAACCATCGTGAGCGACGCCAGACGTACAGCTCTGACGATCCAAGCCTCCACCGCCAAGGTGGTCCTGGTCTTCTGCTGGTACAAGGACGTGAAGGAGGTCTTCCTGCAGCTGGCCAGGAGGAATGTGAGTATCTGGAAAGAACAACGTGGTGTTGTTGTTGTTTATTGTGGCGTTGCTCTCGGCAGGTGACCGACAGACAGTTCCTGGCCAGCGAGGCCTGGAGCACCAGCGATGACCTCCTCCAGGACGCCACCATCTCCAGCGTGGCGGCCGGCGTTCTGGGCGTCGCCATCCGGAGCGCCACCATCCCAGGCTTTGAAGACTACATCAAACGTTTGGACCCAGCTCGTCGTCCTGACGACGAGTTCCTACGAGAATTCTGGGAGAAAGAGTTCGGATGCGTTCCTGCATCTCCGCTCAACGTTTCCACATCAACCTCATCCTCCCAGAGAGCCCCCCTCCCCCCCTGCAGGGGGACCGAGTCCCTGCAGCGAGTCCAGAACCACTTCACTGACGTGTCCCAGCTGAGGGTCACATATAACGTCTACCTGGCGGTCTACGCTGCAGCCCACGCCCTCCACAGCCTCCTCTCCTGCCCCCATAGACCCGGAGACGGACCCGGACCCAGATCCGCCTGCTCCTCTCCAGACCACATCAGACCCGGAGAGGTGAGTAGGACCACCAGCCCTTCATCATGACAATGATCCAGAATCTGTCTTCAGGATTGTTTCTAGTATGGTGACTCTTCCAGCTGCTGCAGCACCTGAGCAGCGTGAACTTCACCACACCACAAGGAGAAACCTTCTACTTCCAAGGGGGCGACACGCCGGCAAAGTACGACCTGGTTAACTGGCGGGAGACCCCGAGGGATCCCTCCAGCTGGTCCTGGTGGGCCGCGTGGACGGGTTCGACCTCCGGCTCGACGACTCGGCGGTTCAGTGGAGCACGGGATCCAATCAGGTGGTTTGATTGGTCTCAAGGTTATGAAGGACTCTGCTGCGTCACGCCTCAAGATAAATGGAGTTGAGGATGTGGTTTTTCCTTGTGGTCCAGGTCCCGGTTTCAGTGTGCAGCGAGAGCTGCCCCCCAGGGACCCGGAAGACCACCAGGAAAGGAGAACCTCTCTGCTGCTTCGACTGCGTCCCGTGTGCCGACGGAGAGATGAGCAACCAGACCGGTGAGGAAATCACACTGGAGGAGAACAGGAAGTCCACAGACCAGGACCATGTCCTCCTCCTTCCTCCCTCCCTCCCTCACCTCCCTCTGCTCGTTCGCCCTCTCCCAGGTTCCCTCCACTGTGAACGGTGTCCATCAGACTTCTGGTCCAACGCCGGACGAACCGCCTGCGTCCCTCGCCAGCTGGACTTCCTGTCCTTCAACGAGACGTTGGGCATCACCCTGACGACGGCAGCCGTGTCTGGCGTCGCCGTGACGACGGCTGTGTTTGTGGTGTTTCTTCACTACCGTCAGACGCCCGTGGTAACAAGACAAGTTTGCATTTCACCCTTTTTTTGTCTGAAAGGGTGTTTGTGTGGTTTTAATCCATTTCTTGGTGTAGGTGCGAGCCAACAACTCGGAGCTGAGCTTCCTGCTCCTCGTGTCCCTGAAGCTCTGCTTCCTGTGCTCCCTGGTCTTCATCGGCCGGCCCTCCGTCTGGTCTTGCCGGATTCAGCAGGCGGCGTTTGGGATCAGCTTCGTGCTCTGCGTCTCCTGCCTCCTTGTGAAGACGTTGGTGGTCCTGGCCGTCTTCCGGTCAGCCCGGCCCGGAGCCGAGACCCTGATGAAGTGGTTTGGTCCGGGCCAGCAGAGAGGAAGCGTCGGCCTCTTCACGTCCGTTCAGGTGATTATCTGCGCCACGTGGCTGACCCTTAGCCCCCCCGTGCCTCGCCGTGACCTTGGCTTCCAGGGGTCAAAAGTCACCCTGGAGTGCGCCATGGCCTCGGTGGTGGGCTTCTCCCTGGTCCTGGGCTACATCGGCCTGCTGGCCTGCTCCTGCCTCCTCCTGGCCTTCCTGGCTCGGAAGCTGCCCGACAACTTCAACGAGGCCAAGCTGATCACCTTCAGCATGCTGATCTTCTGCGCCGTCTGGGTGGCCTTCGTCCCCGCCTACGTCAGCTCGCCGGGGAAGTACGTGGTTGCCGTGGAGGTTTTCGCCATCCTGGCCTCCAGCTACGGGTTGCTGCTCTGTGTGTTCGCCCCCAAATGTTTCATCATCCTGCTGAGACCCGAGAGGAACACCAAGAAACACCTGATGGCCCGGTAGCTTCACATCGGCCCTCCAAGCTGCATTTCTTCATGTTCCATATTTCATATCAATCAAAATAACACCAATAGTTAATGTGCTGTGTGGCTGTGTATTGGTTTATTGACATAATTAAATGCTCATATAACATTAATCTTCAGCCGCTGAAGAAAAAAAAAACACATTCCTGTCCAATAAATGGTCCTCAATAAAAATGATTCATCTTGAATTAAAAGTGTTTGCTTGTTCGCCTTTTTCTGTGCTTTGAATAAATTAGACTCATCTGAATAAAACTCTCCTCCAGTTTGTCAGGAAAGAAAATATTTTCATAAAATATTGAATGCATTTGAGGGGAATTATTGTTTTTTAAAAAAGTATTAAGACATGAGATCCAGCTAAGAAAAAAAAACATCCCGTAATGTACTTCGTATGGATACTTTATACTTTTTAATTTCAGAGGAAAGAAGTACTTCTACTTGAGTACATAATGTGTACTTCTGGTAAATGAAGGGTGATGTGGTGATGACAACAGCGTTATCCTGCATGTGCTAATCACGACCGCTAGATGGAGCTATTTCACCATTTAATGGTGCTCGTATACTACTTGTAAGGTTTTGTTGAACATTAAAAAGGACCTGAAAGTAGAATCTAAAAGATGGAGAAAAACTCTTCAGGTCCAATTCTGTGGCTGGTTCAGATGAGGTTTAATTTTTTAAAATCTGTCATTAGCTGGTCTCTTCCTTTACTCTGCCCCTGCCTTCCTTTTCTTGTTTGTTCTTTTCTAAAGTTACTTTGTGTTTATGTCTTTATGTCTTTTACCTTAATCTTTTCTTTTTTATGTCACAATGTCAAGCACTTTGGCTTCCCCTGTGGTTTTTAAATGTGCTATACAAATAAAGTTGATTGATTGATTGATTAATCACTGACAGTGGAAAAAGGAAGTCACAGCGTTGCCATAAAATCCTTTCTAACAAGAGTGAGTTTTATACAGAGAACGAGGAGGAAGGCGTGATGAGTGGATTTGCACTGATTCAATCAATACATAGTTCAAGTTCACTTTTATTTATATAGCACAGTTAAAAAGACCTGTAACAGTCATCCAAAGTGCTTCACAGAGCAGAGACAAAAGCAAAAAGAACATGTACAAGAAGCAAGAAAACATGCATATAATCACACACAAATGCATGTAGCACATATATAAACATATGCACATACATACATATGCACATACGTGCACTGCTAAAATAGTCAGAAACACTGGTGCAGAAACAAAACTAGTCTGGATTAGAAGTCCCTGTGGATCCAAAGGCCCAGGTGAAAGATGTGTTTTTAAAGCACACTTAAACCTCTCTATGGAACCTGCAGGTCTAACATGGAATGGCAAGCTGTTCCAGAGTTTAGGAGCAGCCACAGAGAAGGCACGATCTCCCTTGGTCTTCAATTTTGATCGAGGTACATCCAACCACAAATCACTGGATGACCGTAGATCTCTGGCTGGATTCCGTACTTGTATAAGTTCCGCCACATATAGAGGAGCCAGACCAGTTAACATCTTAGAAACAATTAATAGCACTTTAAAATCAATCCAAGCGGACGGGAAGCGTCTCTTCCATGTCTCTTGCTGCTCTCAGGGTGGCTGGGTTTCTCTCCACAATGTCACAACAGGGGTCATGCATCAGGCCTTATCACTGTGTGTGAGATAAAGATGTTTGGGAGACGGTCCAGGGAGGGGGGAAGACCAGAAGGTCTTCTCATTGGGATAACAAACGTTAACCATCCAATAGGAGCAGCAGGACATTTGATGAGTTCAAGAGAAAGGAATATTAGGATGAGATCAAATAAGAATTGTAAGGTAACGCATTTTCTTCTACATGAGTATCAGAGCAGCGGATGGGTGATGTCATCACTGTAATATTCTTAAAGACCTTTTAGGGAGACCAATAAAAAGAGCAATAATCCAATAAAAGCATGAGCTTCATTTTGAGATTAAATATGAGCAAGATTCTTCAGTTAAATGGTAAATACACATCTGTGACTTGTGTGTGAAGGAAACACCAGAATCCAGATGGATCCACATCCAGTAAGGTTTACTTTTGGGAACTGGAGGATTTAGATAGTGGATCAGTCACAGCAGTGCCGGCCAAAACCAATCTGGTGCCCTGGGCCAGATTTCTGATGAATTTACCATCCATCCATCCATCCATTTTCCTCCGCTTATCCGGTACCGGGTCGCGGGGGCAGCTGCCTGAGCAGGGACGCCCAGACTTCCCTCTCCCCGGACACTTCCCCTAGCTCCTCCGGGAGGACCCCAAGGCGTTCCCAGGCCAGCCGGGTGACATAGTCACTCCAGCGTGTCCTGGGTCTTCCTCGGGGTCTCCTCCCGGTGGGGCATGCCTGGAACACCTCCCGAGGGAGGCGTCCAGGGGGCATCCGATGCAGATGCCCGAGCCACCTCAACTGGCTCCTCTCGATGTGGAGGAGCAGCGGCTCTACTCCGAGCTCCCCCCGTGTGACGGAGCTCCTCACCCTATCTCTAAGGGAGCGCCCCGCCACCCTGCGGAGGAAGCTCATTTCGGCCGCTTGTATCCGGGATCTTATTCTTTCGGTCATGACCCAAAGTTCATGACCATAGGTGAGGGTAGGAACGTAGATTGACCGGTAAACCGAGAGCTTCGCCTTTCGGCTCTAGCTCTCTCTTTACCACGACGGACCGATACAGCGACCGCATTACTGCTGCCGCTGCACCGATCCGCCTGTCAATCTCGCGTTCCATCCTTCCCTCACTCGTGAACAAGACCCCAAGATACTTAAACTCCTCCACATGAGGCAGGAACTCCCCCCTGACCTGGAGGGAGCAAGCCACCTTTTTCCGGTCGAGAACCATGGCTTCGGATTTGGAGGTGCTAATCCTCATCCCGGCTGCTTCACACTCGGCTGCAAACCGCCCCAGGACATGCTGGAGGTCCTGGCTCGAAGGAGCCAACAGGACCACATCGTCCGCAAAAAGCAGGGATGAAATCCAGTGGCTCCCGAACCAGATCCCCTCCGGCCCACGGCTGCGCCTAGAAATCCTGTCCATAAAAATAATGAACAGGACAGGTGACAAAGGGCAGCCCTGCCGGAGTCCAACATGCACCTGGAACAGGTCTGACTTACTGCCGGCAATGCGAACCAAGCTCCTGCTCCGGTCATACAGGGACCGAACAGCCCTTAGCAGAGGGCCCCCGACCCCGTACTCCCGAAGTACCTCCCACAGAATGCCACGAGGGACACGGTCGAATGCCTTCTCTAAGTCCACAAAACACATGTGGACTGGTTGGGCAAACTCCCATGAACCCTCGAGCACCCTGCGGAGGGTATAGAGCTGGTCCAGTGTTCCACGGCCAGGACGAAAACCGCATTGTTCCTCCTGAATCCGAGGTTCGACTATCGGCCTAATTCTCCTCTCCAGCACCCTGGAATAGACTTTCCCGGGGAGGCTGAGAAGTGTGATCCCCCGATAGTTGGAACACACCCTCCGGTCCCCCTTTTTGAATAGAGGGACCACCACCCCGGTCTGCCAGTCCAGAGGCACTGTCCCCGACTGCCACGCGATGTTGCAGAGACGTGTCAACCAAGACAGCCCCACAACATCCAGAGACTTGAGGTACTCAGGGTGGATCTCATCCACCCCCGGTGCCTTGCCACCGGGGAGCTTCTTAACTACCTCGGTGACTTCAGCCCGTGTAATGGGTGGATGAACCTCTGAGTCTCCAGCCTCTGCTTCCCCAATGGGAGACGTGTCAGTGGGGTTGAGGAGATCCTCAAAGTATTCCTTCCACCGCCCAACGATATCCCCAGTCGAAGTCAGCAGCTCCCCACCTCCACCGTAAACAGTGTTGGTGGAGGGCTGCTTCCCCTTCCTAAGGCGCCGGATGGTTTGCCAGAACTTCCTCGAGGCCGACCGATAGTCCTCCTCCATGGCCTCCCCGAACTCTTCCCAGACCCGAACCTTTGCTTCACCGACCGTCCGTGCTGCAGCACGCTTGGCCTGCCGGTACCCGTCAGCCGCCTCGGGAGTCCTCCGAGCCAACCAGGTTCGGTAGGACTCCTTCTTCAGCTTGACAGCATCCCTTACTTCCGGTGTCCACCACCGGGTTCGGGGATTGCCACCACGACAGGCACCGGAGACCTTACGGCCACAGCTTCGAACAGCCGCGTCAACAATGGAGGCAGAGAACAAGGTCCATTCGGACTCAAAGTCCCCAGCCTCCCTCGGGATCTGGTCATAGCTCTCCCGGAGGTGGGAGTTGAAGACCTCCCTGACAAAGGGTTCCACCAGACGTTCCCAGCAGACCCTCACAACGCGTTTAGGTCTGCCAAGTCTGTCCAGCTTCCTCCCCTGCCAGCGGATCCAACTCACCACCAGGTGGTGATCAGTTGACAGCTCAGCCCCTCTCTTCACCCGAGTGTCCAAAACATACGGCCGGAGGTCAGATGACACAACCACGAAGTCGATCATTGACCTCCGGCCTAGGGTGTCCTGGTGCCATGTGCACTGATGGACACCCTTATGTTTGAATTTACCAAGAATTAAAAATACATCAAATGTAAAGTTCAGTCTATTCCAGCTACAAAATAATAATTCATCTCCTGTAGATACATAATATACACTCTGCAACACTGTGACAAACAACCAACCCGCCTCAGGCCTCCCGGTCCTACCGGTCCCCCCGGTCCGCCCGGTCCTCCCGGCCCCCCCGGACCTCTCTGCTCTGTGTAATCAGATTTAATTGCTTGTGAAATCAACAACGATGGAGGCGACGGCACACCTGATGCTCATCAGCAGCTCCTCTCTCACCAACAACTCATCTTCATGTGCCTCCGAGACCAGGTGACCTTTAACCCTAACAGCTAAGTCGGCCTTGCTCCCCGGTATTTACGTTCTTTAAACTCACTCTCTTTCTGATTATGACTTTTAAAGGCGTATTAAAGCTCCTTGAACTGCTGCAGGTGTACACGCTTCAATCAATGATAAACATCATTTCTGACATCATTTCATTAAAGAGGACTGATTTTCATTTTCTGCTTCTTCCCTTTGGTGTTATTATAGTTTTAAAGAGAGTTCTCCTCCATAGCACTCATTTCTACAGTAAAGTGGTGATGTCACCCAGCGGCGCCGCCAGGATTCAATTTCAATGTTCGCACAAAAACGGCAAATACAACAACAAATGGAAAAATACTTTTTTAAGACAAAATCTAATGTTTTCAGTATCAGTGAAATCAGTAGCGTATATCATGGTGATAGGCCCCGGTGCAAATACTTGTTTGTGCCCTCCATCCCCGCCCTAAATACTAGCGCACGCTTGTGAGCACTCCACGCACGCACACACACGCACACACACCTTGGACACGCACGCACAGTACGGTATGATAACTCTCCCGGCCCGGGGAGAGAGACATGCATCGGCTCGGCCCACAGTGCTCAGCAGCAGAGAGGTGACGAGACTCGAGCCGAGCTGTATTGTGTAGTGGAGAGGGGCAACACACGCTATCGTCCTCTCAAATGTGGCTGCGTCTCTCCAGGTCACTGTGTGAGAGAAAGAAAAGCTCTGACTTGCTTGGGCAGACGTTGTTTGGTGTCACCCTGACCCGCTGATCCTGACCCACCTTCAAAAAAAGTACGCACAGTGTGTACAGGATTCCGGCTGGCGGCGCCACTGATGTCACCAACTAATTAGCATATTATCAGTCCAGCCTCGAGTTAGCCCCGCCCTCAAACAAATGCCCTTCATCTGGACGTCTTGAGGAAGAGGAGCTGAAGAACAAATTAATTTTCTTTATTATTCCTCAGCAGAACAACTCATGTAAACTGGTTCTGGTAAACGGACCAATCAGATCAGAATGGGCTTTTTGGGAGGGAGGGGCAGGAGAGAGGCTGAGGAGAGCTGCTGCAGCATGGCCTGATGGGAAAAATAAAGTGTGTTTTGAGCATTAAAGCATGTAAACTAAGCATGTAAAAAGGAGTATTATAGTTCCTTTTTTTAGTGTCTACAGGATGCTGGGGGAAGATTTATCATCAATCAATCAAACTTTATTTATATAGAGCCTAACATGCAAAGTTGCAATACAAGAGGCTTAAATTAAAAAAGGTAATGTGATACATAATAGATTAATACATTACATTCATACATACAACAATTATATAATGCATCCCATCAAAACTTGTTATATAGGAATTAGGTCAAAGTAAAATAAGAAAATATTTGTTTCTACAAAAATAACTTTTGTGTCTGAGACACTTTCTGCAAAGATATGTTGCTGTTGATTTGATATCTCCAAACCTGGATGAATTCAATCATAACTATTATAACAGTAACTGTGCAGGGCCCTGGCTAAATGCTGGACATCACCGGCCAGCAGGTTAAAGATCACACGACGACTCAGTTATTATTTTCGGATGATTTTTTTGCTCTCACCTTTGAGAGAAGCCACTTCCTGTTTACGGCGAGCCACCTCAGCTTCCCTGCTGGTATAAAGACACAGAACAACAGTATGTGGTGCAGAACAGGAGGGGGAGGGGGGTATGTCACTGACCTCCTCAGCACACCTTATATCTGCCATAACACACACTTAATCATTGAGTTGTGTTTTATTCACAGGTCACGAGGATGCGTTTGATTGAATTTAACTGCTTTTCCATTTCAGGATCATTCAGCTGCTTGTTAGACGTGTCCGTTTTCACCTGAAGCTCTTTCACTCAGACTTAAAGGTGTGCAGCTGCATCCATGTGGTGGTTCTGCTGCTTCCTCGCTCTGAGGCCCTGCTCCACCCTGCTGCTGGCCGGGCTGGTGGGAAGCCAGTTGGGGGTCGGGGTGGGGCAGCAGCAGCAGCCGGCTTGTTCTCGGTGGGGGACGCCCAGCGACGGGGGTCTGCTCCGGGAGGGAGACGTGGTGCTCGGTGGGCTCTTCAGTCTTTATTACAAACCTCCTGCGATGAACCACGACCTCACTCTGCAGCCACACAACAAAGCCTGCACCGGGTAAAACCTGATCCTGTAGAATACCTGGTCTGGACCTTGTATATATTTACAGATTATGCATGAACATTTGGATTTCTGTCTCAGCCTGCAGAACCTGCCTCTGCAGTACATCTACGCCATGGTCTTTGCTGTGGAGGAGATCAACGAGAGCCCTGTCCTGCTCCCGGGTCTGATGCTGGGCTACAAGATCCTGGACAGCTGTGCTCTGCCCTCCCGCGGCCTGCAGGGAGCCCTGTCGCTGGTCGGGGGGGATGCCGCCAGCTGTGATCCGGCAGCTCCACCACGGTATCCTCCAGGAGTCCGAGCAGGGAAAGGTATCAGGAATCCTTCTACGTTGATAACAAGATGATACAGTCATGCATAAACACTGAAATGATGATCATGTGATCAGGGGAGCAGCCGGTTCCTCTGCTCATCGGTGGGTCCTCGTCTAAAACCGCCAAGACTCTGTCCAGGATCCTGGGGCCCCTCTCCGTTCCTTTAGTGAGTTCAAAATATCACAATCTACGGCTGTGTCTTTAAAGTATACTAAACGTATAACATCATTTCACACATTTTTAGTTGTGTGCAAAGCAAAAACACAACAAGAACAGAAGGAAAGAATAGTGTGTTTTATTCCTGCTGGATGTGTTCAGTTTCCTGAGGTAACTTTTGTTGTAATATGACACTAAATTAAATTGTGTTGAATTGAATTAACATGATGTGGAGTGAAATATGGGACAAATATAACCAGACACACAATTTGTTATGAACTGCAGAAAAAACATGATCACTGAGTGAACATAGAAATCATCTTGAAATGTATGAATGTTCAGAAATCGGTGTAATGTAATATCATCTGTGTTTTTGCTGTAGCTGAGCTACACGGCGAGCTGCCCCTGTCTGAGCGACCGGATCCAGTACCCCAACTTCTTCAGGACCATGCCCAGTGATGTTTACCAAGCACGGGCCGTGGCCCAGCTGTGCCTACGCTTCAACTGGACCTGGATCGGAGCCGTGGTGGCCAACAATGACTACGGACACATGGCAGTGAAGGTGTTTAAACTTTCTATCTAATCAACATTTTCAGACTTTTCATGTTCATCCAATGTCTTTGCTCCTTCAGGTGTTCGAGGAGGAGACTCAGGGGTCCGAGGTGTGTCTGGCCTTCGTGGAGACCCTCCAAAGGGAAACCATCGTGGGCGACGCCAGACGTGCAGCGCTCGCTATTCAGACCTCGACTGCCAAAGTGGTCCTGGTGTTCAGCTGGTACACGGATGTGAGGGAGCTGTTCCTGCAGCTCGCCCGTCTCAACGTGAGCACCAAGAAATCCACAAGCAACAGAGTTTAGATTCTTTTTCTAGATGTATTGTGTTTTCTTGCCACCAGGTGACTGATAGACAGTTCCTGGCCAGCGAGGCTTGGAGCACCAGCGGGGATCTCCTCCAGGATCCCGCCACCTCTAAAGTGGCGGCTGGCGTTCTCGGCGTGGCCGTTAGGAGCTCGCCGATACCCGGGTTTGAAGACTACATCAGAAGTTTGCATCCGGCTCGTCGTCCTGACGACAAGTTCTTGAGAGAATTCTGGGAAAAGATGTTTGGTTGCAGTCCTGAAGCCTCGCCACCACCCCAGAGAGCCCCCCTCCCCCCCTGCAGGGGGACCGAGTCCCTGCAGCGAGTCCAGAACCACTTCACTGACGTGTCCCAGCTGAGGGTCACATATAATGTCTACCTGGCGGTCTACGCTGCAGCCCACGCCCTCCACAGCCTCCTGTCCTGCCCCCACGGACCCAGACCCAGACCCACCTGCTCCTCTCCAGACCACATCAGACCCGGAGAGGTGAGTAGGACCACCAGCCCTTCATCATGACAATGATCCAGAATCTGTCTTCAGGATTGTTTCTAGTATGGTGACTCTTCCAGCTGCTGCAGCACCTGAGCAGCGTGAACTTCACCACACCACAAGGAGAAACCTTCTACTTCCAAGGGGGCGACACGCCGGCAAAGTACGACCTGGTTAACTGGCGGGAGACCCCCGAGGGATCCCTCCAGCTGGTCCTGGTGGGCCGCGTGGACGGGTTCGACCTCCGGCTCGACGACTCGGCGGTTCAGTGGAGCACGGGATCCAATCAGGTGGTTTGATTGGTCTCAAGGTTATGAAGGACTCTGCTGCGTCACGTCTCAAGATAAATGGAGAGGATGTGGTTTTTCCTTGTGGTCCAGGTCCCGGTTTCAGTGTGCAGCGAGAGCTGCCCCCCAGGGACCCGGAAGACCACCAGGAAAGGAGAACCTCTCTGCTGCTTCGACTGCGTCCCGTGTGCCGACGGAGAGATGAGCAACCAGACCGGTGAGGAAATCACACTGGAGGAGAACAGGAAGTCCACAGACCAGGACCATGTCCTCCTCCTTCCTCCCTCCCTCCCTCACCTCCCTCTGCTCGTTCGCCCTCTCCCAGGTTCCCTCCACTGTGAACGGTGTCCATCAGACTTCTGGTCCAACGCCGGACGAACCGCCTGCGTCCCTCGTCAGCTGGACTTCCTGTCCTTCAACGAGACGTTGGGCATCACCCTGACGACGGCAGCCGTGTCTGGCGTCGCCGTGACGACGGCTGTGTTTGTGGTGTTTCTTCACTACCGTCAGACGCCCGTGGTAACAAGACAAGTTTGCATTTCACCCTTTTTTTGTCTGAAAGGGTGTTTGTGTGGTTTTAATCCATTTCTTGGTGTAGGTGCGAGCCAACAACTCGGAGCTGAGCTTCCTGCTCCTCGTGTCCCTGAAGCTCTGCTTCCTGTGCTCCCTGGTCTTCATCGGCCGGCCCTCCGTCTGGTCTTGTCGCTTCCAGCAGGCGGCGTTCGGGATCAGCTTCGTGCTCTGCGTCTCCTGCCTCCAAGTGAAGACCATCGTGGTTCTGGCGGCTTTCCGCTCCGCCAAGCCCGGAGCCGGATCCCTGATGAAGTGGTTCGGTCCAGGCCAGCAGAGAGGAAGCGTTGGCCTCTTCTCCTGCATTCAGGTCAGAGTTGCTACGATGGCGTATTACAGGGCCGTTGGAGGTAAAAATAAATAAATAAATAAAATAAAATCAAAGGTGAGGTAGGTAATATTCAATGAAAAAAGTAGCACATTTATGAGAAAAAAAAAACTCAAATGTACAAGACTCTAAAATCGCAAATTTATGAGATTTTTTTTTCTCGAGAAACTAGATTACAAAGTTTACAAATTTACAGAAAAAGTCACAAATTTAGGAGATTCCGAAGTCGCAAATATACGAGAAGAATCGCAAATTACAAGATTCTAAAGTGACATATGAGAAAAAGTTGCAAATTGACAATAAAAAAAGCAAATGTATGAGATTATAAAGTCAGAAATTTACGATTTACGCAGATTTACATTAATATACAGGTGTTTAACATGGGACTTGTTTATGTTGATGGAGGCCTACCAGAAAAGTATTTCTGATGTCAAACGTGTACATATAGCCCATATAAACAAGACACCGGTTTGCAGTTGCTATGACAACAAGTGACTGTTAGCATATAAACCCATAAGATCCCTACAACGGCCCTAATACGCCGCAGTACTGAGATTATTCATATTTATTACTTTGCTGACATTAACCTGATTTTGTTTTTTCCCATTAAGGTGGTCATCTGTATTATCTGGCTGACCCTCAGCCCTCCCGTGCCTCAAGCTGACTTGGAAACACCGGGGTCAAAGGTCACCCTGGAGTGCGCCATGGCCTCGGTGGTGGGCTTCTCCCTGGTCCTGGGCTACATCGGCCTGCTGGCCTGCTCCTGCCTCCTCCTGGCCTTCCTGGCTCGGAAGCTGCCCGACAACTTCAACGAGGCCAAGCTGATCACCTTCAGCATGCTGATCTTCTGTGCCGTCTGGGTGGCCTTCGTCCCCGCCTACGTCAGCTCACCGGGGAAGTATGCCGTTGCAGTGGAGGTCTTCGCCATCCTGGCCTCCAGCTACGGGTTGCTGCTCTGTGTGTTCGCCCCCAAATGTTTCATCATCCTGCTGAGACCCGAGAGGAACACCAAGAAACACCTGATGGCCCGATGATGACGAGAAACTCAACAAAACACGTCTTAGATCATTAATATGATCAAGGATATTTGTTTTCCCTTCTTTTCTGTTTGGATGCAACTATCATATTCCTTCTGTAACTTAATAAAATAATTATATGACTATGTGACTGTTGCTGCTATAGTGTTGAATGTATCTGCTGTACATGACCTAAAGTTGTAATTGTGTTTTGTCTCACACTGTGCAGGGCTCCAGACTAACTTTTTGCATTGGTAAATGGTAAATGGCCTCATTTATGTGACTGGTGCACCTAACTTTTTTTATTTTTTAGGTGCACCAGCACAAAATTTAGGTGCACCCACATTTTTCATCGCGTCGCCTTTAACGCCAAAAAGTCACCTTTATATGGCTCTCCTTTTACATAATGACACCCCCTCATGGCCTAGGTTAACTGCAGCACCATCAGCACCCAGAGGAACCGTTTTCTCCAGCCAATCTGCACACTGATGCTGTTTGTGGCACAATAAAAAGATCATACAGGTCACTAGCCTACAGATTGCAAATGGAAAACTGTTTATGTGATCTTAGCCTAGCCTAATTATATTTTTACTTAGGCTATTCATTTCATACAATTTCCTATTCATGATCTCTCACGCTGTAATGTAGGCCTTCAAACACTGTGCGTAAAGAAAGTCGGAGCGCTCAGGAGTAGCTGCTCAGCTCGCTCACATTTTTCTAACTGACACAATTTACAGCAGTGAAAAGGACCACAGCCAATCAGAGGCAAGGACACGCCTGAGCTCCGTCTCTTATTGGTTTAGACCACGATACCATCACGAGAACACAAAGAGATGCTGCGCTTATGATTTTTATTTTCACCTGAGCAGCACTCTGGTACCCTGCTCTGTCACCGGTATTTATTTGTCTTTTCCCAATATAGTGATATCTATTTAAACTGCTGTAAATCAAACACATGACAGCAGTTCAGATGATGACAAGTTATTTTATTTTATTAACATTTAATCCAATACGATTTAAATAAAAAAGGGCAATAAAAGCATTGTATTGTTGTTGTGTTTAACTGCATCCTGTAAAAAAAACGAAAGACAAGAACTTCTGTTTAAATATTCTCACATTCTCAATATCTTAATATTGGCATTTTATAGAGAAAAAATATTTATTATGTTTCATGAAACCAAGTGCAGGCTTTTATTTTTCACTTTTCATCAATTCCCTCGACCCATGATTGCTTTCTTGGTGTTCCTCTCCGGTTTCAGCAGGATGATGTAGCACTTGGGTCCGAACAGCGCCACCAACAGGCCGAAGCTGGAGGCCAGGATGGCGAACACCTCCACCGCGTCGGCGTACTTGCCCGGCGAGTTGATGTAGGCGGGGACGAAGGCGACCCACACGGCGCAGAAGACCAGCATGCTGAACGTGATGAGCTTGGCCTCGTTGAAGTTGTCTGGAAGGTTCCGGGCCAGAAACGCCAACAGGAAGCTGAGGACGGCCAGCACGCCGATGTAGGCGAGTAGCGCGGCGAAGCCGACGGTGGAGCCGACCACGCACTCGTACACGATCTTGTCGTTGTGGTACTGAGTGTTCTTGTGAGGCGCCGGCGAGGCAGAGGCGAGCCAGGCAGTGCAGATTGCCCCCTGGATGGAGGTCAGAACCACAACCGTCCCCCGCTGCTGGGCGGCGCCGAACCACTTCAGGCTGGCTCCGCCCCCCGGCTCGGAGGCCTTGAACACGGCCAGGACCACCATGGTTTTCACCAGGATGCACGAGACGCAGAGCACGAAGCTGATGCCGAAGGCAGCGTGTCTCAGCTGGCAGGTCCAGAGCCGGGGTCGGCCAATGAACAGCAGCGAGCACAGGAAGCACAGCTTCAGAGAGACCAGCAGCAGGAAGCTGAGCTCCGAGTTGTTGGCGCGCACCACGGGCGTGCCGCGGTGGTGGGTGAAGACCACTAGGACGACTACGCAGATCAACGTACCCAGCAGGGAGGTGGCGGTCAGGCAGATGCCCAGAGGCTCGTGGTAGGACAGGAACTCGGTCTTCTTGGGGACACAGTGGTCCCGCTGGGGGCTGGACCAGAAGTCCTCCGGGCAGCTGGTGCACGCCGTCGAGTCTGACAGGAAAAAACGCTCAGTAAAATGTATATATATATATATACACAGTATATACTCAAAGGAACACTCAACACCAACCCGTTTCATTGCTGATCTTCCCCTCAGAACACGGGAGGCAGTCGAAGCAGCAGACGGGTTGTCCTTTCTTTCTGGCCACGCGGAAACCTGGAGGACAGCTGTCACTGCACACCGACCGCGGCGGCTGTGCACATCGTAACGGGCCGTTCACACCAAACGTGATCGTGATTAATGGATAAAAATGATGCCGAAGTAACAACTTAATGACAACGATTGGTAAAAAGTGGAACAGTTAACTCTGTCCATAAGACAATACACAGATATCTATTAAATATTACCACATTATGTCTCCATTACCGATATGAGTGACAACACGAGGAGTAATTCAACACTGATTGCGAATTTGTTAAAGTTTCGCCATTCGCAACAAGTTGTGTCTTTGCATTGATTTTATATGTAATTTGGTCACGTTTGGTGTGAACGCCCCTTAAAAGTGTATATGATGCTGTTATATGGATTATGATTGGAGAAAAAACAAAAAATCACTAATATAAATCAGCAGGATCTTAACCTGTTTGGTGTCAAAGTTCCAGAAGATTTTGTCGTCGTCGAGTCTGAGTTCTTCGCCTTCGGCTGACTCTTTGACTTCGCCCACGTTCTGGAGTTCGACTCTTCCGCCGGGCAGCCACAGCCAGTTCATGACATCGTAGATCGGTAGGGCGTCGCCGTACTCATCGAATGTCACCTGATCACCAAACGGTGTGGTGAAGTTCACTCGGTCCAGATAATACACAAGCTTGGGGGGGGATAAAACAGCAAATAACCAATCTGATCATCAGCAATCAATCAGAAGTATTCTTGGTTCTAGCTTTACTCAAATTCTATTGTTTTCTCTGGAGAACATCTGAGTCCACATGTCACTGCAGCCATCTTTTTATAGTAATAATAATAATAAAAAAAACAATTGGCTGTCTGAACCTCTGCGAACCAACAGATCATTGTTGCGAGCGTCAGAGAGAAAATGGAAGAAATCAGGACAGCACAAGGACCTTGCTCACTACCACCACCTCCTCTCTGACTTCACCTCAACTGTTTCGGCAGCCAAATCTGCCTTCTACCTGGCAAAGATCAACTCTTCTGCCTCCAACCCCAGGAAAGTCTTCTTCATGTTCTCTTCCGTCCTCACCCCTCCTACCCCTCCCCCCCCTTCCTCCCTCACTGCCGATGACTTTGCAACTTACTTTACCAAGAAAGTACATGACATCAGCTCCTCACTCACGTCTATTCCCTCCCAGAAGACATCTCCCCCAACTCTCAACTCGGATGGTCTTACCAGCTTTAGCTCCCTAACCTCTGAGGACGTCCACGCACTTGTTACATCTAACGGTGCCACCACCTGCTCCCTCGACCCAATTCCCTCCTCTCTTCTCCAGGACATCTCACACGACATCTTGCCATTCCTCACCACCCTGATCAACTCCTCCCTCACCTCAGGTGTCATTCCAGCGGATTTTAAGACAGCTACCGTGAAGCCTCTCCTTAAAAAACCCACCCTAGACACTTTCATTCCTCTCTAAAACCTTGGAACGTGCCGCCTACAACCAACTGTCATCCTATCTCTCGCAGAACAACCTTCTAGACCCAAATCAATCAGGATTCAGGACTGCTCACTCCACTGAGACGGCCCTCTTCACAGTGACCGAGTCCCTGCGAGACGCCAGAGCCTCATCCAACTCCTCCGTTCTCATTCTCCTCGACCTATCTGCTGCATTCGACACAGTCAACCACCAAATCCTCCTCTCCACTCTGGCTGAACTTGGCATAACTGACTGTGCTCTCACCTGGTTTACATCATACCTGACAAACCGCACCTTCCAGGTCACATGGAATGGCTCTATGTCCAAACCCTGCTCTCTGGACACGGGCGTCCCTCAAGGCTCAGTATTAGGACCGCTTCTGTTCTCACTATACACCAGATCACTAGGTTCTGTTATCACATCGCATGGATTCTCCTACCATTGCTACGCAGATGACACCCAGCTGTTCCTCTCTTTTCCCCCGTCCTCTGACGCTCACATTGCAACTCGCATCTCGAACTGTCTGGCTGACATCTCTGTCTGGACAACTGCACATCACCTCAAGCTCAACCTGAATAAAACCGAACTCCTCTTCATCCCAGGGAAAGACTGCCCTCGCATGGACCTGTCGGTCACTGTCATGGGCATCACAGTATTACCTTCCTCAACTGCGAGGAACCTGGGTGTAATCCTCGATGACCAACTATCCTGCATCCCCAACATCACTGCTGTGGCCCGATCCTGCAGATTCGCCCTCTACAATATCCGCAGGATTCGGACCTTCCTCACAAAGGATGCAACGCAGCTCTTGGTCCAAGCACTGGTCATCTCCCGCCTTGACTACTGCAATTCCCTCCTGGCCGGACTCCCGGCCTCTGCGATTAAACCATTGCAACGTATCCATCACCCCAGCTAGGTCTAATGAAACTTCCGTCCAAATCGGATTAATGGTGTTGGAGAAATTAGCAACATCGGGTTTTTCATAAAATCCAATGGCGCAAAATTTCGGTAGGCGGACTTTGGTACGCCAAGAGGAGTTTTTGTAGAGGACACTTGTCCGCACATGTGTACAAAATTTCATGTTAATCAAACTTACGGTGCAGCGGGGCTGGCGAATGGCCACACTAGGTGGGGCACTAGCGAGCAAATTTGTTGTGGCCAAATGCGAAACCACTACCATATCGGAATTTCCCGTAATTTCTACGCACACACCAATTTTGGTGAGTTTTTTTGAATGTTAAGGCCTCCAAAATGTGAGTTATTTTAGCGTAAGAATAATTAAAACTGCAAGCAGTGTTGTGACGGGCCCCCGCTCATGTGCGGTCGTGCTGTGTCGTGGCCGTCTACCCCTGCTGAGCCGCCTCCTCGTGGCTCAAGTTTAGACACAAGCGATCATCATTCAAAGCCATCTATCTCCCTGACTGCTGTCTGAGGTGCATGCAAAGTGTGGAGCAGATGAGACAATGAATAAAATCATTAGCAGGTGTGGAATGTTTCATGACTGTTGATCTGGTGTGATCCAAAGTGAAACTACATTTCAGTCACAGAGCTCACACACATGTCCATGCCTTCCTGGCGCTCTGACTGTGAGGCAATATTGCAGTGCAGACGTGTTCAGGACGGGACTCTTATCAAGTATGAGGTCCCCAAAAGGCACGTCGAACACGTAAAAGAATAATAAGAAACATGTGAAATACATTAGGGCTTCGTAGCCCGACGTTGTTGGCTCTCGGGCCCTAATAATATTGATGATGATCTCCATGCTATAATGCAGATACATGGAGAACCCAAAGACCCTCAGAGCTGAAACCCTCACCTAAGGGAACTACAGTGAATCTGGATCAGACAGCTGAAGCTGTAAACCTGATATCTCACCTGCCATGGTTCAGGTCTCTGCAGAGTGGAGCAGCCGTGGCCCCTGAAGGGCCCCGACCCCGGCTCGCAACGCAGCATTTCATCGAGGGCCACCGCCAGCGCGTACACAGCCTTGTATATGTTGTACTCCGGCCTGAGGTCGGAGACGTCCAATGCCGCGCTGTCCACGCTGCCCAGATCCTCGTCCCCGCTGCACAACGCCCCTCCAGCTTCAACCCAGCCCGCCGGTGGAGGCGGGAACCGACATCGGAACACGTCTTCCCAGAACTGGTTCACCTGGAACGGGACCCAAACATAAATCAGTGTCAACAAAAATATGTTGCAGGTGTGAGATGGTGAGATTGAACTCTCACGATGCTGTCCCTGTCGTCGCTGTGGTGTTGATCTGGGTGCAACTTTAACAGGAAGTCCTTGAAGCCGGCGATCTCTCCTCGCCTGATGGCGATGCCCAGCGTGCCGCGCAGGAACGGCATGAAGTCGGCCGTATGCAGAACGTCGACGGAGGTCCAGGCTTCGCTGGCCATCCACTGCAGACCCGTCACATTCTGCCTCACCACCTGGTGTTACATCATCAAACATCTTCTTTCAGACATGTAAGAGCACGTGTTGCTTTGTGGGAATTAAACAAATAAAAAGGTACAAGAAAACATATTTGACCAATTTAGAGGACGAGTCTGATTATTGATCAAACAAAATCACAAAGAAATATTGTAGATACATTGTAGAATTGTACTGTTAATAGGTTACAAGCATACATATTTTGTTTGTTTTTTACATATGATGTAAAGTAGGGGAAGCATTTTTTTTGTCGGTCTGCTCCTCAATGTATTCGATTTCTGGATAATCTGATTTATGTTTGTTTTTTATTCTTTTACAGTATGTTGAATGCTTGAGATTCATAAATAAATACAAAAATAAAACTAAAAACAAGTCACTTAGGTTGTTCATCTGCAGAGCTGCTCTTGAGAGATAAAAAATGTTTTAAAATCTCATTATTATTTGATTTTGAAAACTTCTTTTGTATTTCAATTACTTTGATATAAAGATAATAAGCCTAATAACTGATACTAGACATAACAATATTAAAATATAAAGAATGTTATCGTTCTTATTTTCTATGCATGTGCAGACGACAAGATTATCTTTATGTCCAAATCAACTGTAGACAGGCCAAAACAACATTCATACAATGTATGCAATTGAATGCATGTTCTTAGCTATTAAATTGCCTCAGAGGACTTTATAATCTGTATGCATGCAACATTGAGGGACCCTCAACAAACCAAGAAAAACTCCCTGAAAGAAACATTTTAATGGAAAGAAAGGAAGAAACCTCCGAGTAGGATCTCTGCACCATGTTTAGAGAATAAACAACACAAATTACAAAAGAGGCAACCTACTTTTCTGACAACAGCAGGGAGACATAAAAGGAAAAATCACTGTTGCATCTAAATAAACTATTAAAAAGCAAGCAGATTCATGAAGGGTCTTGCTCTTGGAGCCCGGACCTCCTCCATCAGCTGATAGATGTGGATCTCGTGAGCGAACACCATGACCACGCGAGCCGTGGATCTCTTCATCACGGTCACAATCCTCCGGAGCACTGCCGGGTCACGACCCCAGGGCAAAACCTCCACGTAGGCCAGACAGCCTCCGCCGGTCCGGGCCAGGTCCGCCCGGAAGGATTGGGCGACGTGAAGGCCGTAGTCGTCGTCGCTGACCAACAGGCCGACCCAGGTCCAGCCGAACCGTTTCAGGATCTGGATCATCGCTCGGACCTGAGTGGGTGGAAGAGGTTCAGGATTTCCTCCTCTTTGTTTCATTGGGAGATTTACTTTGTTTACTTTACTTTGCCAATCGTTTCACCTGGAAAGCATCACTCGGGATCGTTCTGAAGAAAGATGGGAATCGTTGCCGATCGCTCAGACAGGAACACGTAGCAAAATGACTCACCTTCAAAAGATAATTCATCAACATTTAATTGAAAAACACATTCTGGAAAGCTCGGGAATGACCGTACACTCACCATGGGCAGTCTGAATAAGCTGAGCACGTTGGAGGTGGCGATAGAAAACGTAGAGTAGGAATCCCCCACAATCCCCAGCACAGGCGGGGCCCCCGCACACACCTCCTGGAGCGGGAACTGATCCTCCTGACCGCTGGCCAGAACCAGGGCGGCTCGGAAACCGATGACGAGGGCGCCGCAGTTGTCGTAGAGGCTGTAGCCCAGAGTCACGTTGGGCAGCAGGTCGGCGCTTCGGTTGATCTCATCGACGGCGAAGACCATCGTCATGGCTTGTCTGAAGCCCTGAGTGTCAAAGCTGAAACACAAGAAGTCAAACAAAACCATCCGATCCACTTCACCTCCTACGGATCGCGGTTACCAACCCGGTGCAGGTGGGCTGTTGAGGCTCCGAGGAGAAGGTCCACTCGGGGAAGACTGAGGTGTAGTGGACCTCAAACAGACCCCCCAGAACCACGTCGCCAGCCTTGTGCAGCCCGCTGAGATGAAACCGTTTGGTTAATTTACAGGTTGAGGCAACGGAGGACGAAGAGGGGAAGAAAGATGACGAGAACAAAAGCAAGATGATGTAAACACTGAAGAATAAATCACAGAACAGTCCCATGGCTGCTGCCCTGCCTTCACCCTCCTCCGTCTAGTCCTGCTTTATGGTATATGCAGGTCTATAAAACACTTTGTGTTGCATTACGTCATTGTTTCATCTTTCACATCAGGGAACAGTAGTATAATAATAATGATGATGATAATAATCATACTCAGGGAAAGAACCTCTTTTCTGTTTGGCTGCAACTATCATATTGCTTCTGTACTGCAACTTAAGAAAATAATTTAAAAAGTAAACATTATATGACTATATGACTGTTGTTGCTATAGTGTTGAATGTATCTGCTGTACATGACCTAAAGGCTGTATGTCTAACTACTGATTAATATAAATACAGTACATTATGAATACAATGTCTCCCATGTTTAACATTTTTCATACTGATTTTATTTCTCAGATTCTATCACTGGATGATGATAATGAATTTTCATTAATAAAAAATGAATCAGTATCGGATACCTGCATCCACCAGGAAGACAAATACTATTTAGTTTCAGAGTTTACTGGATTGCAACAATAGAAAAACACTAAAATACAGAAGTAACGCATGATGCACAGAACTAAATGGGTAAAATACGTTTCCAGGAGAGAAAAGAATACATGCAAATATATAAGAAAACATATTTTTGAAGTTGCAGAACTCATTTATATTCATTTTTTGTGGACACTTAAGATATTTATGGAAATAAATTTGTAATTGAATTTGTAATTGTGTTAATTATCTCACACTCTGTCACTGGTATTTTTTGTCTATTTAAACTGTAAAACAAACACATGACAGCAGTTCAGATGACTACAAGTCATTTTATTGAATTAACATTTAATCCAAAACGACTTGAACAAAAAATGGCAAAAAGCATTGTATTGTTGTTTTTAACTGCATCCTGTAAAAAAAGAAAGACAAGAACTTATGTTTAAATATTCTCACATTTTCAATATCTTAAGATTGACATTTTATAGAGTAAACATATTGATTATGTTTCATAAAACCAAGAGCAGGCTTTTATTTTTCACTTTTCATCAATTCCCTCGACCCATGATTGCTTTCTTGGTGTTCCTCTCCGGTTTCAACAGGATGATGTAGCACTTGGGTCCAAACAGCGCCACCAACAGGCCGAAGCTGGAGGCCAGGATGGCGAACACCTCCACCGCGTCGGCGTATTTGCCCGGCGAGTTGATGTAGGCGGGGACGAAGGCGACCCACACGGCGCAGAAGACCAGCATGCTGAACGTGATGAGCTTGGCCTCGTTGAAGTTGTCTGGAAGGTTCCGGGCCAGAAACGCCAACAGGAAGCTGAGGACGGCCAGCACGCCGATGTAGGCGAGTAGCGCGGCGAAGCCGACGGTGGAGCCGACCACGCACTCGTACACGATCTTGTCGTTGTGGTACTGAGTGTTCTTGTGAGGCGCCGGCGAGGCAGAGGCGAGCCAGGCAGTGCAGATTGCCCCCTGGATGGAGGTCAGAACCACAACCGTCCCCCGCTGCTGGGCGGCGCCGAACCACTTCAGGCTGGCTCCGCCCCCCGGCTCGGAGGCCTTGAACACGGCCAGGACCACCATGGTTTTCACCAGGATGCACGAGACGCAGAGCACGAAGCTGATGCCGAAGGCAGCGTGTCTCAGCTGGCAGGTCCAGAGCCGGGGTCGGCCAATGAACAGCAGCGAGCACAGGAAGCACAGCTTCAGAGAGACCAGCAGCAGGAAGCTGAGCTCCGAGTTGTTGGCGCGCACCACGGGCGTGCCGCGGTGGTGGGTGAAGACCACTAGGACGACTACGCAGATCAACGTACCCAGCAGGGAGGTGGCGGTCAGGCAGATGCCCAGAGGCTCGTGGTAGGACAGGAACTCGGTCTTCTTGGGGACACAGTGGTCCCGCTGGGGGCTGGACCAGAAGTCCTCCGGGCAGCTGGTGCACGCCGTCGAGTCTGACAGGAAAAAACGCTCAGTAAAATATATAAATATTTTATATACACAGTATATACTCAAAGGAACACTCAACACCAACCCGTTTCATTGCTGATCTTCCCCTCAGAACACGGGAGGCAGTCGAAGCAGCAGACGGGTTGTCCTTTCTTTCTGGCCACGCGGAAACCTGGAGGACAGCTGTCACTGCACACCGACCGCGGCGGCTGTGCACATCGTAACGGGCCGTTCACACCAAACGTGATCGTGATTAATGGATAAAAATGATGCCGAAGTAACAACTTAATGACGACGATTGGTAAAAAGTCAGAAATCTGGGTTTGGTGGTGCAGTGGTTAGGGCAGCCGCCCCATCTACAGAGGCTCAACATCCTCGACCCCGCGGTCCCGGGTTCGACTCCCGGCCCGGGATCAGTTTCCCGCATGTCTTCTCCCTCTCTCTCTCTTTTTCCACACTGGCTATATCAAATATTCAAAGGCCTGAACGGCGCTCAAGCCAAAAAAAATAATTTTTAGAAATCTGGGTTTGCTAACTTTGTCCGTAAAACGATACGCAAATATCGTGTGAAATGGTTGTTTTCTGAATGGAGTTCGGATGGATCAGAGCTAGGCTATGCTTACACTGTAGCTGCTCCGTAAACGCTGAAAATAATGTTTTATTGGCATTAGGGTTGTCACGATACCAGAATTTCAGTAGTCGATACCAATACCTCTGAATTTCCACGATTCTCGATACTAATTCGATACCACAATTTAAAAAAAACAACAGGACCCATGTACTTTTAAATTCACTAATTTATTGAAAACTGCCTCAAACTGTCAAGTATTTAACACCACTGTGCTTTAAGATCTTTTTGCACAGAATTTAAATTGCAGTACCAGCTGCCAACAGACCTATAGCCATCCAGTATAAAAACAAACAATACTGTGCTTATAAGGCTTTTTGCGTGTCGGCTTGTTTGAATCAAGAATTGCTCCGGTTTCATCCGCCTCGAATGCAAAATATTTCCACACGCGATCTCTTCGCACCTGTCTTGTAGACGAGCCGACGTGTTGTGCTTTCGCTCTCACCCGCCGAAGCCATTTTTTCCGAAGACGGCAAGTTTCCTTCTTTAGCGCCGCTTACTGCTCTGTGCTGCTCACACGCGTATACTGCCCCCGTCAGTTTCCGCCAAGAATCGACACGGCTCGCCGAGTGAAAAGTTGTATGTTCGGTTCTGACGATACCAGAAAAAAGCAAGTATTGAATTATTTTTCTCGTGTCGGCATCGAATTGGTACCGAAGTATCGGTTCTTGTGACAACCCTAATTGGCATAAATAGGAGAGGGACCTTGTTGTTTGGACCACAAAGTCTCTGGTTTGAAACTAAGATACTATCGTAGACCTCAAGGAGACCCCAGACCCATTCCACATGAGGCCTCCATTACCGATACAAGTGACGACATGAGGAGAAATTCAACACTGATTGCGAATTTGTTGAAAAGTTTTGCCATTTGCAACAAGTTGCGTCTTTCCATTGATTTTGTATGTAATTTGGTCACGTTTGGTGTGAACGCCCCTTAAGAGTGTATATGATGCTGTTATATGGATTATGATTGGAGAAAAAACGAAAAATCACTAATATAAATCAGCAGGATCTTAACCTGTTTGGTGTCAAAGTTCCAGAAGATTTTGTCGTCGTCGAGTCTGAGTTCTTCACCTTCGGCTGACTCTTTGACTTCGCCCACGTTCTGGATTTCGGCTCGTCCACCGGGCAGCCACAGCCAGTTCATGACATCGTAGATCGGTAGGGCATCGCCGTACTCATCGAATGTCACCTGATCACCAAACGGTGTGGTGAAGTTCACTCGGTCCAGATAATACACAAGCTTGGGGGGGGATAAAACAGCAAATAACCAATCTGATCATCAGCAATCAATCAGATGTATTCTTGGTTCTAGCTTTACTCAAATTCTATTGTTTTCTCTGGAGAACATCTGAGTCCACATGTCACTGCAGCCATCTTTTTATAATAATAATAAAGACAATAATATTGATGAAGATCTCCATGCTATAATGCAGATACATGGAGAACCCAGAGACCCTCAGAGCTGAAACCCTTGACTAAGGGAACTACAGTGAATCTGGATCAGACAGCTGAAGCTCTACACCTGATATCTCACCTGCCACGGTTCCAGTCTCTGCAGACCGGAGCAGCCCTGGCCCCTAAAGGGCCCTGACCCCGGCTCGCAGCGCAGCATTTCATCGAGGGCCACCGCCAGCGCGTACACGGCCTTGTATATGTTGTACTCCGGCCTGAGGTCGGAGACGTCCAACAGCTCGCTATCCACGCTGCCCAGATCCTCGTCCCCGCTGCACAACGCCCCTCCAGCTTCAACCCAGCCTGCCGGCGGAGGCGGGAACCGACACCGGAACACGTCTTCCCAGAACTGGTTCACCTGGAACGGGACCCAAACATAAATAGATATCATCAATCCATCCATTGTCTACCACTTATCCTGTATTCAAGGTCGCGAGGGGGCTGGAGCCGATCCCAACTGTCATTGGGCGAAGACAGGGTTCACCTGGACAGGTAACCAGTCTATCACAGGGCCGACATGTAGAGACAAACAACTATTCACACTCACATTCACACCTACAGGCAATTTAGAGTTATCAATGAACCTATCCCCATCCTGCATGTCTTTGGACTGTGGGAGGAAGCCGGAGAACCCGGAGAGAACCCACGCTTACACGGGGAGAACATGCAAACTCCACACAGAAGGAATACGGGCCAGGGAATTGAACCCGGGACCCTCTTGCTGTGAGGCGAGAGTGCTACCCACCGTGCAGCCCCAAACATAAATCAGGGTCAACATAAATATGTTGCAGGTGTGAGATGGTGAGATTGAACTCTCACAATGCTGTTCCCGTCAGTGTTGTGGTGTTGATCTGGGTGCAACTTTAACAGGAATTCCTTGAAGCCGGCGATCTCTCCTCGCCGGATGGCGATGCCCAGCGTGCCGCGCAGGAACGGCATGAAGTCGGCCGTATGCAGAACGTCAACGGAGGTCCAGGCTTCGCTGGCCATCCACTGCAGACCCGTCACATTCTGCCTCACCACCTGGTGTTACATCATCAAACATCTTCTTTCAGACATGTAAGAGCACGTGTTGCTTTGTGGGAATTAAAAAAATAAAAGGTACAAGAAAACATATAGTCTGATTATTGATCAAACAAAATCACAAAGAAATATTGTAGATACATTATAGAATTGTACTGTTAATATGTTACAAGCATACATATTTGTTTTTTTTTCACATGATGTAAAGTAGGGCAGGATTTTATAAGCATGGAAGAATATGATTTATATTTGTTTGTTTTTCTTTTACAGTATGTTGAATGCTTGAGATTCATAAATAAATAAAAACACGTCTCTGAGCTGCTCTTGAGAGATAAAAATTGTTTTAAAATCTCATTATTTGAGAATTTTCATATTTACCCACCGTGTTTCACCAGTGTGTCTTCTTCCTTTGTATTTCAATTACTTTAATATGAAGATAATAAGCCTAATAACTGATACCAGACATAATAGAAACAATCTTAAAATATAAAATGATCGTTCATATTTTCTATGCATGTGCAGACGACAACATTAATGTTTATCTGATTAAACTTTAAACATTTTAACTCTGTAAAGCAAATCATCTTACAACAGCAGCGTTATAATGAGAATATATACTATCAGATGCATTTATCTAGTGCTGTGTTTATTCCATCAATGTTGAAATTCTTGGATTATTGCTTCTTTTAAAGATTTTATCTATTATTTTGAAATAGAATTTTGAAGAACTTTCTGTATCTGGAGGCAAAACACAATTTATGCAATTGAATGCATGTTCTTCGTAATTTGTCACTGAATTTGTATTTAATTGTTTATAAAGTACCAAATCACAAATTTGCCTCACTTTATAATCTGTATGCATGCAACATTGAGGGACCCTCAACGAACCAAGAAAAACTCCCTGAAAGAAACATTTTAATGGAAAGAAAGGAAGAAACCTCCGAGTAGGATCTCTGCACCATGTTTAGAGAATAAACAACACAAATTACAAAAGAGGCAACCTACTTTTCTGACAACAGCAGGGAGACATAAAAGGAAAAATCACTGTTGCATCTAAATAAACTATTAAAAAGCAAGCAGATTCATGAAGGGTCTTGCTCTCGGAGCCCGGACCTCCTCCATCAGCTGATAGATGTGGATCTCGTGAGCGAACACCATGACCACGCGAGCCGTGGATCTCTTCATCACGGTCACAATCCTCTGGAGCACTGCCGGGTCACGACCCCAGGGCAAAACCTCCACATAGGCCAGACAGCCTCCGCCGGTCCGGGCCAGGTCCGCCCGGAAGGATCGGGCGACATGAAGGCCGTAGTCGTCGTCGCTGACCAACAGGCCGACCCAGGTCCAGCCGAACCGTTTCAGGATCTGGATCATCGCTCGGACCTGAGTGGGTGGAAGAGGTTCAGGATTTCCTCCTCTTTGTTTCATTGGGAGATTTACTTTGTTTACTTTACTTTGCCAATCGTTTCACCTGGAAAGCATCACTCGGGATCGTTCTGAAGAAAGATGGGAATCGTTGCCGATCGCTCAGACAGGAACACGTAGCAAAATGACTCACCTTCAAAAGATAATTCATCAACATTTAATTGAAAAACACATTCTGGAAAGCTCGGGAATGACCGTACACTCACCATGGGCAGTCTGAATAAGCTGAGCACGTTGGAGGTGGCGATAGAAAACGTAGAGTAGGAATCCCCCACAATCCCCAGCACAGGCGGGGCCCCCGCACACACCTCCTGGAGCGGGAACTGATCCTCCTGACCGCTGGCCAGAACCAGGGCGGCTCGGAAACCGATGACGAGGGCGCCGCAGTTGTCGTAGAGGCTGTAGCCCAGAGTCACGTTGGGCAGCAGGTCGGCGCTTCGGTTGATCTCATCGACGGCGAAGACCATCGTCATGGCTTGTCTGAAGCCCTGAGTGTCAAAGCTGAAACACAAGAAGTCAAACAAAACCATCCGATCCACTTCACCTCCTACGGATCGCGGTTACCAACCCGGTGCAGGTGGGCTGTTGAGGCTCCGAGGAGAAGGTCCACTCGGGGAAGACTGAGGTGTAGTGGACCTCAAACAGACCCCCCAGAACCACGTCGCCAGCCTTGTGCAGCCCGTTGAGATGAAACCGTTTGGTTAATTTACAGGTTGAGGCAACGGAGGACGAAGAGGGGAAGAAAGATGACGAGAACAAAAGCAAGATGATGTAAACACTGAAGAATAAATCACAGAACACTCCCATGGCTGCTGCCCTGCCTTCGCCCTCCTCCGTCTAGTCCTGCTTTATGGTATATGCAGGTCTATAAAACACTTTGTGTTGCATTACGTCATTGTTTCATCTTTCACATCAGGGAACAGTAGTATAATAATAATGATGATAATAATAAAAATAATCATCAGGAAAAGAACCTTCAAGTCGTTGATGGAAACTTTAAATAATTCTTTAAAATATGTTGAGCCTGAAACTGGAACATAGGGGGAAAAGAGCAATTACAGTAATGAAAAGAACATTTTGTTACAAACAACTAAACTAGTTTAACCTGTTAAATGATCTTTAATTACAGTGGGATTTTTGATATTATATATTATAATGATTGAGTACGAGATGTTTATCCTTAAAATATTGTTTTCGTTATAAATTGCTTATTGTGGATCTTAAATACAGAGATGACTTGTGTGACCTCTCAACTAAAATAAACTCCTTTGATGTTTTTGGCCCGCAAAGTGTTCAAGTCATCATACTTTGAATTTGGTTATTTCTGAAGTGTGTGATGATGATTTGATTGATGCTGTGATGAGGTGCGTTCAACATCATGTTAGTCACGTCCATTTAAACCAGGGGTGTCAAACTTATGGCCCGCAGGCCTGAACGCGTTTAATCCGGCCCGCGAGATGATTTCCAAAGTATAAAAATAGCTGCAATTTTTCAATAAAAGAAACTGCTGTTCTAAATGTGTCCACTGGATGTCGCAATAGCAATTCTGTTACGCAAGCAAACTGTTTATACCGGGGCCGAGCAAGTAGGCCTATACCTGACAGCTGGCCCGGAGCTGCCTTGTCGTTCTACCCGTTACGCCGGGCTCACACTGGCCATGGACAAAGGCTTAAGGAGGACATTGATGTGAACTGTACCCACTGTGTCTCTGTCAACAAAACCTTGGTTCATTTATTTTGGTCTTGCCCACACACCAGACAACTTTGGAGCAGACTGGCACGCTTTATCAGTGATCATATTTACCCCCAGTTTAATTTATGCTGGTAAAATATTTTGTTTGGCTATACTGAATATGATAAAAAACTAAATTCTCAGTTTTATATGATTCATTTGTTAATTATTTTATCCAAATTTTACATACATAAGTCTAAATTTTCTGGTAAGAGGCCAAACTTTCTGGAACTGTCTGCACATGTTGGTCAATATATCTCCTCCCTCTGTGATTGTGAGAATAAAAAAGCTGTTAAAACGCATGATCTGATTATGAGCTTTACAAAATACGTATTTAAATGCATGGGGGTTTTTTTCTTGCTGTGAATCCCTGGTGTATCTATGATGGTTTGGTTGTGTATTAATGTTGTTGACACTTATCTCATCTAACTGTATTCAATCCTGTGTATAGTCTTGTTGTCAATAAAGTTGTTTAAAAAGCAGATTCTCCACCATCAAGTATTTTGGTCTGTTGTCTTCAATGCAAAAACAAATGGCATATTGGTCTGAATGGCAATGGGGTTTCGTGTAAGCCACTTCCATAAAATACATTCTGTACTTGAGATATTTTAAATGGCTGTGGATTACATATGGGGTGTATTTTTTCTATGGATTTATTCCTAAACTTAAACTTTTTGACAGGGGCACCAGGTTGTAATACTTGTATAACGGAAGTCGTCTCCATTTTTTGTTTTATTCTGAGTACATCATAACATTTCAGCTGAAACGTGATGATGATTATGCTGGAAACGTTAGTCGTTAATTATGTTGTAATGGCTTCAAATATCACTTTCTATGTTCTTTTGGCTGTTGAAGACTAAATCATTTTTAAAATCCTAAACCCCCCCCAAAAAAAACACGAAAATCGCGTGCGACCTGCTGCCCCCCTGTTCAGACCAGACGCGTATTTCTCCATGACAGTTGACAAGCGCGTCTGCTCAGCTGTTCATTCAGAGCTATTTTTTCTTTATGGGGTAAATAACCTCATAAAATGAATACGCCATGTTTCTGTAACCAAGAAGTTTGTACACTTCTTTTATTTATCCGTTCTCTCTCTCTCTCTCTGAGAGAAAGAGACACACACACAAACACACAGAGAGTGTGTATAGTAGACAGTAGTATTGCAGATATACCATTGAAATACACATATTTGTTTATCTACTCTTCACATTTATTAAATGTATTTTCTCTTCCTGTTCTTCTACCGTGCTTTCATTGCCCCAAAATGTCTGTCAAAAAAGAGAAAAGTAACTCAACCCTCTTGAATAGTTTCTACCTCAGTTTGAATGGTGTGGTGAGTTAGCTCAGGATTAAGATGTGGAAATGATAAATGCAGTATTTGATACCTAGAAGAGTATTTTGTTCAATCCCACATAGGCTGTGACTTAAAGTTGTATGCATTTGTAGTTACACTGAGACGAAGTCTAAGTTCCAATCACTGAGGTATAGTGTTCTTGAAATTGCACCATTCTTTTCCTCAGAATGTTCAACTAATTTAAATTGTTCCTTAAAGAGCATTATTTGTGGTGTGTACATTTTCAGAATATGCTTGTACTATTTTGGACCAAAGTAAAACAAAGGAAACAAATCGGAAGTTGCTGTTATTTTTAAGTTATTATGCCATGATTTTACCGGTCCGGCCCACTTGGGAATAGATTTTCCTCCATGTGGCCCCTGAGCAAAAAATGAGTTTGACACCCCTGATTTAAACAACCCAGAGTTTTTGATCATCCAAATGACTCATATGTTCTGAGTCTGAATATAACGTCCACTAGGTGGCAGTAGCAGACTGAGCCTTTATAACATGCAAAACAGGAAACGTCACTACACGTTTTGTGAACAAAAACTACATTTACATTATTTGGTATTTTATGTGCATGCACACTCAGGGAATATCAGAATCAGAATGCTGTTTTAGCCCTTCAGGATATTGTATTTTTCAAAAAAAACAAATATTTACAATAAACATCAAAAAATAAATAAATAAAAAATAAAAACAGTTTGACTGCCAAGTTTTGAAGTAACCAGAAATATACGATGGCAGTATTCATGGCACGTCTGACAGTTTATTTTTTGATGGATTTAATTATTATGATTATTAACAACAACAACAACATGCTAAATATCAGGAGTCAAAATCCAGACTTCTATACTCAAGTACAAGTACTGGTTTTACTTCTTTACTCAAGTAAAAAAAGAATCCCTATGAAGGACATTTACTGGCTGTTTTTTTTATCTCTCATATTAATAAGAAAAACATTAAAACTAAATTACGCTTTGAAAACGTGATTAGAAAGTACAGATATGTGTTAAAATGTAGAGAGGAAATGTAAAGTTAGCCAGAAAAAAAGTAAGTACAGTAATGAAGTATTTGTACTTAGTTACCTCCCACCTCTTCTTCATACAACAGTGAATATTAATGATTAATCTCAACTAGATGACTGATGATGACGACATCAGAAGGAGGACGTTTCCCTCCTGACGTCTACATAAAGCCCAGATGTTTGACCTCCAGGTGAGTGATGGAGATCTCAGCTCTCGTTATCCACTTGATGGTGTCTCTGGGTTTGTGTGAGCTGACCCCCGGCGACCCCGGCGACCCCGGTGACCCTTCCCTGATGAAGTGTGAGCTCCGGGGCCGGACCCGTGTGCCGGCGTTCTCAGCGGACGGCGACTACATCGTGGGCGGCGCCTTCTCTATCCACAACCACATGCACACGGTGAAGCACAACTACACTGCAGCGCCCGAGCAGCCAAGATGCTCCGGGAGGTGAGGAGGAGGAGGATGGTTTGATGTTGCAAAGTTTTTGTGTTGGAAGAAATATATAATTTCAAATCAACAAATCACTTTTTAGTTCTGGAAATTTCAGGTAAAAATTGTTTTTAAAAAAATGGATTATTGTTGTCCCCCCCCACTCTAAAAATATTTGATCAACTGATTTACACATATTTAAGAGGCTTATTACACATGAAGAGTTTATATTTAGTATATTGTATCTGGACTGATATCTAACACTCTGTATGAACTCAGTTATTGTCTTTGAATGATGAATGAGTGGTGTGTCTCTTGTTTCTCTTTAAAGGATAATACAATTGATTTATAATTGACATTTTTATGTCCACGTGTTTAAAATACAATAACAGAAAATTAAATCAAAATAAGTTGAATCAACTAAATTAATTCAGCAGTTATTTTCCTTCTCGTGCTGAAAAATCAAATCAGCTTTTCTGTGACAATTTTAATTAATTTAATTTAATATTTGGGGAAGACGATGCATATTAATGAACACCTGGTGCAAATACATTACTTTGTGTCGGGTTGAAAGGTTGATGTGACACATTGTGTTTTATAATATGTGTTAAAGAAATGTGGTCAGAACCTTGAAATGTACCTGGAATTAAGTTATTACTTAAATAGGTTGAAACTTTAATTTACAAACAAAACCCCAGATTTTTTAAAATGACTTCTGTCCAATTTGCATGAAGGTGTCACTTCCTGTGTTAAAGTCAAGTATTAAGTTGTCGAAGGAATTTTCCAGAATAAATGTGTTAAATTGTTACTAATCATCATAAATAAAGATTAACGTGAGCCTCCGTGTGCAGGCTCGACTCCCGCGAGCTGCGCTTCTCGCGTGCGATGATCTTCGCCCTCAAGGAGATCAACACCAGCGGCGAGCTGCTTCCGGGCGTTGAGCTCGGCTACCAGATCTACGACTCGTGCGCCTCAGTGCCCGTTGCCGTACATGTGGCCTTCCAGCTGTCCAGCGGTCTGGACTCAGTGTTCTACACTGGCGACAACTGCTCGCGATCCGGCTCGGTGGTTGCCGTCATTGGGGAGTCGGGGTCCACGCCGTCTATCAGCATGTCGCGCATCACCGGGCCCTTCAACATCCCGCAGGTATAATCTTTAGTATATTACTAACTGTTTAACCGTGCCGTAACTTAAAGCCGCCGTCTTGCCCATCCAGGTGAGCCACTTCGCCACGTGCGCTTGTCTGTCGGACAAGCAGCAGTACCCGAGCTTCTTCAGGACCGTCCCTAGCGACCAGTTCCAGGCCGACGCCCTCGCCAAGCTGGTGAAACACTTTGGCTGGACCTGGATCGGCGCTGTCTGGTCCGACTCGGACTATGGCAACAACGGCATGGCGTCCTTCCTGGCGGCGGCGCGCAAAGAGGGGATCTGCGTGGAGTACGGCGAGCCTTTCTACCGGACCCAGACCCGCAGCAGGATCCGCAGAGTCGCCGACGTCATCCGCAGGTTTACAGCGGCAATATAGGATTTTTATCGTGGATCGCAATGAAACAAAAAAAAAATTGGGATTATCGTAAATATCAACTTGAGTAACTTGAAAAATCAAAGAACATTTGTTTAAACTGTATTCGTGAAGATGGACGTTAAGATTTGATAACCTTTAAAATGTTCCACTGAAAAAGATCATTTCTATCTGCGACACAATAAAACCATGAGTCTCCATTCTGTTTGGAAGGTGAAGTGATTCCAGTATGTTTTGTATTTTTAAGCATATTTTGATTATTATCGAGATATTGTGAATTGCTATTATTTTTGCAGGATAATCATGACATTCATAATGGAATGGAATCCATCTTCATAATGGAATTTCTTTCATATTTATTTATCTCATATTTATTGTTGATATTGTCATACAAATAGTCAGATCAAACAATTAAGTATCATGTCTTATTAACATATGAATAAAGTTAATATTGTGTGATATAAGATAATGCAGTCATCTCCAGGTCGACAGCGGCCGTTGTCGTGGCATTCACGTCCCCCGGAGATCTGAGGATTCTGCTGGAGGAGTTGTCTCTGGAGCCGTCCCCCCCTCGCCAGTGGATTGGCAGTGAATCCTGGGTCACCGACCCCAACATGCTGACGTTCGGCCTCTGCGCCGGAGCGATCGGATTCGGCATCGAGCAGTCCGTCATCCCAGGTCTGAGGGACTTCCTGCTGGATCTCTCTCCCTCAGCGGTCACCGCCTCTCCGGTGCTCACAGAGTTCTGGGACGAAGCGTTCGACTGCCGGCTCGGAAAACGTGAGAAAGTTTCAAACCAAATCCCAGAACATTTTCACAAATCATTATCCCGATTAATTGTCTGCTTGCTGGTTTATGTTTTCATGAACTGGTAGACAAATAGTTGTCAAAAGTACAGACATTAGATGGATGTTTCATGTGGTGTGAGCATGATGGCGCCTGCCCCGTCGGCGACTCGCTACCTGCTGTTCTGAAGTGGTTGTCCGTGTCCTATTTTCAGTATCAACTGTCCTGTCTGTTGTATGTTGTTGTGAGTGGTGGCTTAGTAGCAAATGAATTTCCCCTTGGGGATTATTGAAGTACAATCAATCAATCAATTCTCTACTCAAGTAGTAGTAAAGATACTTGTGTTCAAAACGCTGGTAAAATTAAAAGTACTGATTCAACTGCTTTACTAAGTTTACTAATAGAAGTAAAATAAGTACTAAAATGTACTCAAAGTAGAGGGTCAGGTCAACAAGTGTTGACATAATTGACCTGATAATACAAGCATTTATAAACATTTAGTGAAACTTTTTGTGGCATCTACGCTGCGGTAGCATAGCAGCCGAGGATAGAAGCTATCAGGCAAGTATTCATTTAAACAAACTCCTGATGTACTTACAAACTTTCGAATGCCTCGTTTTGTGAGTACGGACCCTATGTGTACTACTGTAGAAGTTTGGTAACATTCCATGCATTATTAGTGGGGTCATTTACAAGATATACCCCTAGTACCATAGCGCTAGTACTAAGCCATTCGGCTGATAGCGGCTATCTTGACCAATGCTGACCATCGCTAAAAATGCTTCCGAGGGGGTATTTGGCTGGATGTCATGGTGGAAATGACCTAGGGTGCATTTCACTCCGAACCATCACTTTAAAGGAACTACTGTTATTTTGTAGGCTAACTGAATTTCTCGTCATTACAAAAAATCATCAATAATTCCCCTCGAATGCATTGAAATTAAGTACACATAAAGCATAATAATAGTCGTGAATGTGTTTTCAGCTGCAGCCACCAATCAGAGTGTTTGTGACGGGACCGAGGACCTGGACTCGATCCGGACCCCGTACACCGACACGTCTCAGCTCCGGATCACCAACATGGTCTACAAGGCGGTCTACGCAGTCGCACACGCCCTCCACAACGCCATCTGTCGGGAATCGAACTCTGTGACTCGGTGTGAAAAACTCACCGGGACCGAACAGGTCGGTCGATAACACTTGTGTGAACGCTCCATCTTCGTTTTTCCTCATTAATATTCATCTTTACTTTCATCCTCACAGGTTCTCACTCAGCTGAAGGAAGTTCAGTTTCAGCAAAACGGCTACAATGTGTCGTTTGATGCCAACGGGGATCCCGTGGCAACGTACCAGCTGGTCAACTGGCAACGATCGGAGGGCGGCGGCATCGACCTGGTGACGGTGGGACACTACGACGCCTTGCTGCCGGCAGGACGCGAGTTCCACATCGACAGGAGCCTCACCTGGATGGAGGGCAGCACACAGGTAAGAAGCCAGAAAACAACGGTTCATCGTCTTCAAATGTGGTGATCTTGTATATTTGGTCCCCGTTCCTCCATTTCATGAAGAGATCTGCTCCAAAGTTATGGTATTTTCATTCAAGTAACAAAACAAGTCTACATTTGGAAGATGAGCACTTGATTTGTCTTGTTCAGACTTTTCTTGAGCTTGAGTTGAACTTTAAAGAGGATCTATTAGTATTTTCTTCTTCTGCCCTTTCATGTGTTTATAGTTTGCTGTTCATGTAAAAAAGGTCTCCAGAGTTTTAAAGTCCAGGTCTAAAGGGAGTCAATCACCCTGACAGAAACTCTACTCCTGAACCAATTCACATCCATTCAAATCTTTGGTAAAGTGATGATGTCACCAAGTAACTCATTAGCATATTATCCACCCAGCCGCTAGTTCGTCCTGCCCTCAAACAAAGTCACAGTGCAGTACAAAACTAGATGTCCTTCGTCTGGACTTGTAGAGGAAGAGGAGCTGAAGAACAAGATGCTGGTAGTGTTGAGGGGGCGGGACATTTTTGATAAACACGCTACGAGGTTGACGAATCAGAGCAGACTTTGCTTTTTGGAAGGGAGGGGCAGGAAGTCAAGCTAAGCATGTATGAGAAGAGCTGCTGCAGCAAAGCCTGATGGGAAATTCAAGGTGTTTTTTTTCTAAGTAAAGCATGTAAACATGTTCTAGTGGGCTTTTTGGGAGGGAGGGGCAAAACAGAATGTTCTTTTTACACAAAACCAGATTTTTTCCCTCCCCATCAGCAGTTGCATTGATGATACTCAAACATATTGACATGCGAGTATTGTTCCAATAGACTTAAAAACTAAAATGTGTGACAGATTGCATATGTGCTAGGTACCTGTGTCCGTGTGCACTAAAAGTTGTCATCCAGGAACTCGTAAAGTGCTGCAGAAAGGAAAACCCATCTGCTGTTACGACTGCATACAGTGTCCTGAAGGAGAGATCAGCAATGCAACAGGTATTTTCCCCTCATGCGCATCTACTGTACACCAAACATACAGTACTGCTAATGTCTGATTCTTTAGATTCTCCCGATTGCTCCGCTTGCCCCGAGGACTTCTGGCCCAACGCTGAGAGAGACACCTGTTTACCGAAGCCACTAGAGTTCCTGTCCTTCGGCGAGGTCCTGGGAACCGTCCTGGCTACGTTCTCCGTCGGCGGTTCCTGTCTCGCCATCCTGACGGCGGTCGTGTTTTATCGCCACAGGATGTCGCCGATTGTCCGGGCCAACAACTCGGAGCTGAGCTTCCTGCTGCTCTTCTCCCTGACTTTGTGCTTCCTGTGCTCTCTGACCTTCATCGGCCAGCCCTCCGACTGGTCCTGCATACTGCGACACACAGCATTCGGCGTCACCTTCGTCCTCTGCATCTCCTGTATCCTGGGGAAAACCATCGTGGTGCTGATGGCCTTCAGGTCCACACTCCCGGGTCATGACGTCATGAAGTGGTTCGGTCCTCCGCAGCAGAGAATGACCGTTGTGTCTTTCACCTTCGTTCAAGTTGTCATTTGCACCGTTTGGCTGGTCGTTAGTCCACCGTTTCCGATGAAGAACCTGAGCACGTATAAGGAGAGGATCATCCTGGAGTGTGCATTGGGCTCGGCCATCGGCTTCTGGGCCGTTCTCGGGTACATCGGCCTCCTGGCAGTCTTCTGCTGCACGTTAGCCGTCTTAGCTCGGAAGCTACCCGACAATTTCAACGAAGCCAAGCTCATCACCTTCAGCATGGTTATCTTCTGTTCGGTGTGGATCGCCTTCATCCCGGCCTACGTCAGCTCTCCCGGGAAGTTCACTGTCGCCGTGGAGATATTTGCCATTTTAGCCTCCAGTTTTGGAATCATACTGTGTTTATTTGCACCAAAGTGTTTCATCATATTGTTCAAGCCAGAGAAAAACACCAGGAAATATTTAATGAAAAAAAATTAAGCCTGAAAACAGGAAATTTAGAAAGCGTTAAGATGGCAATTGTGGACTTTTAACAAATAGTATACACTATAATATATATGATGTAGTCTTCACCTTGTTGATTTACATTTTAAGTTTTCTTTACGTTGAATATTTTCTTACTTCTAATCATATGTCGTCTAATTTTAGAAATATAATATGGGTTGAGAGTACAGCAAAGACTGGATAAATAAAGAATATATAAAGTGGTTTCTTTGTCTTTTATAAAAACATTGCATGAACATTTAACAGTGTGCAGAAAACAGTCCACGACCAGGAAAACATGAGTTCAAATATCAGTTTATTGTCAGAATTATTATTCTGAAATGCATGAAAACGATATTTTATTATCAAATGTCTTGAAAAATAATGCATATATATATGTACATTGGGGAACATTTTTTTTAAATGTTAAGACAAAATTTTACTTTATTGTTCGAGAATGATGAAATTTGATTTGATGGATTTCCAACAAATGATTTATTATGATTCTATCATCTAATGGCTTGAAATATAGTGCATATAGCTGTACAATTGTGGGGCTAATTTGTCTCTGTGGTGAAGGATAGCAGGGAAAGCCAGCTGCAATTTAAACATCCCACATCTTCAGTCTTGAGCTTCCCGTTGAGATGAAACCAACTCTGTAATTCACAAGATTGGGAAAGGGAGGAGAAAACGGGTCGTAAGATAGAGGAAGAGCACAAAAAACAACAAATAACTGCCCTCCACCTTACACCTGTTGCCATACAAGGTACCACCTTCCCATCAGGATCTTATACTCAATCGCACACATATTCACAAACACATCGGCAATCTGGGGTTCAGTGTAACCAAGGACATTGAATTATGCGATGTAATTCTGCACTTTGCAGACTTAACTAAAACAACGCTGAGCTGTAAATCAGCCGTAAGCATGTGTGCAACCTTCCAACATGTACACTACCTTTACCACATGATGTCCAGTAGGGGGCAGCAGACTTCCAAGCTATCTTCTGAGTTCTATAATAAAGGGATTATACGCCTTTAGACTTCCACACTGAATTTCCGCCTGCTTGGGTGAAAACTACCACTGCATCTCATTGGTCAAGCCGTCGATGAGTCATATGACCACGGAACGACGCAAACGTCCCTGTTTTTATATAGTTGAGCTCTTTAGTCTTTGAGAGAATATTTGGAGGACCATCATCTTCTGGTCTTCATGGGGTCGGCGTTGACGTGGCAACACATTGTTGTCAGGGCGCCTCCCTGGCTGCTTCTTTGGGTCTCATTCAGCCTCCTTTGCCCAGCGATGTCAGACATGACAGAGAGGGCAGAACTACGCTTTAAGAGAGGGGTGGTGAAAGAGACGAGGACAGAGAGACCAGGTGGTCTAGGTCAAGTTGGGTCTAGCTTACCTCACTGTGTGAACCTGGCAGACGGCGAGCCTCTGGCCCTGCAGTCGGGAGGGGATGTTGTGATTGGAGGGCTTTTCCCTTTGCATTACGTGGCTCCTAAACCACAGCACAGCTACCAGAGCAAACCTCAGCTCACACCCTGCAGCGGGTAAGTGTAAGGATGGTCCCACGTGCAAAATATGTCCTCCCCCTCATTGCTTTTTGTATTAAGATCTGATATTAGGTTTTTTACTGTGTCTTCTGAATTACGAAAACTGCATTTATTCAATTCGCTCCAGCTTTGACCACAGAGCCTTCCGCTGGATGATGACCATGGTGTTTGCAGTGGAGGAAATTAACCGTAATTCAAGCCTCCTACCTGGAGTGAAACTAGGCTACCGAATCATGGACAGCTGTGACCACGTTCACACCAGCCTGCAAGCTCTTTTGTCTTTAGTCAGCCACCAGGAAGTGGTGACGGGTGAGGTGAAACAAATGGAAGAAACTGAAAAAAGATCAGATATGCCTAGGAAGGGCGTTACTAGATCAAAGGAGGTCGAACCGGGACGAAGGATGCTGTGCACAGTGAGAAAGAGATTGAATGATGGAAATGCAACAGGGGAGAGAACAGACGGGAGTAAACAATCCAAACCTTTACCTTGGTGTCTGGCCGGTGCTCCGGTTCCCGCTGTGATCGGCCTGGCCTCCTCTACCCCGACCAAAGCTGTCGCTCAGACTCTCGGCCCTTTCAACCTCCCGCTGGTGAGAAGAGCAATGAGAAGTCAGGAACATGCACTTTATTTTCCACACAGGTAGTCCATTCCATTTCCAACACTTTTTTGAAAAGGTTTCCGTCTCATCTCAAAACTTTATCTCCCTTTAGGTGAGTTATTTTGCTACTTGTGCCTGTCTCACTGATAAGCACATATATCCGTCTTTCTTGCGGACTGTGCCAAGTGATAACTTTCAAGTTCGAGGTCTTGTTCAGCTAGTCACCTTCTTAGGCTGGCTCTGGGTGGGCATGATAGGGTCCACGGTGAGATGATTTTCTATCTTTTTTTTAACCCTACCATTTGTCGTTCAAACACACCAACATGATTTTTACCAAACCCCTTTATATGTTTCAGGATGACTACAGTCGCTATGGCATCCAAGCTTTCTCTAGACAGTTTCGACAGCGAGGTGGGTGTCTGGCATTTCATCTGACCATCCCAAAATCCCCTACAGCGGCTGAGATATACGAGATGGCCGACAGGCTGCAGAGTTCAACCGCACGGGTAGTGGTGGTCTTCGCCACGGAGGGACAGCTGCTGGATCTGGTCTTAGAGGTGAGCACTGAATGGATATGCATAGGCATACAATTATATATTTATATAAGTAATTACATGAGAGTCCTAAAAATCTGTAAACCTTATTTCCTAGCTGGCTCGGAGGAATGTGACAGGGATCCAGTGGGTAGCTAGTGAGGCCTGGGTGACCGCTAACCTGCTAACCTCGCCCCACTTCCACCCTCTCCTGGAGGGTGCGCTGGGTTTCTCCTTCCCCGGAGTCAGGATCCCTGGATTGAATGAGTTCCTGTTGACCGTCCACCCGTCTCCCAAACCTGGGAGGGCATTTGTCAACATGTTCTGGGAAGAGCTGTTTGGCTGCAGGCTCGAGTTTAACAAACGCAGATCCAAAAGAAATGATACGGTGGACGAATTTGGGAGATCAGATGCTTTTGGTTACAAACCAGACTCTCAGAACAAGTCTGGATCCTTGAGGTCTATTGTAGGAAAACCAAGCACCTTCAAAGAGCCTGCTGCTGAAAAGCCTGTGTGTACAGGTTCAGAGGATCTGAGGTACACCGACAGCAGCTTTACGGACGCATCTCCGGTCAGAATATCCTATAATGTGTATAAAGCTGTATACACCATCGCCCACGCTCTGCACACGTTATTGAACTGTGATTCTGCAGGACATAACGCAACGTGTGAGACTGAGAAATCATTTACGTCCAGGCAGGTAAGTTAAACTAAAATGTTTCCCTTTAATGTTCACATCATTCTTCTCCTATTTCCCCCTCCGATTCTCTCTCCATGCAGCTGCTACATCATCTGAAGACCGTGAATTTTACCAATCAGTTTGAGGAGGAGGTTTACTTCGACTCCAACGGAGAGCCAGTTCCACTCTATGACATCATTAACTGGCAGAAGGACGACAAGGGTGAAATTAGGTGGAGTACAACAGTGTTTAAGGAATCATTTTTAAAAAATGTTCCTGATTGCATTTTAAAATGATCTTCTGCTGTGTTTAGATTTATCAAAGTGGGAAGCTATGATGGTTCAGCTCCACTGAGAGACCAGTTGCAGATAGAGCAGAGCACCATTGTGTGGACAAGAGGACAGCCACAGGTGGATCATATTACATTTCTTTAGAACAGAAACTCTTTGTTCCACCAAGCATCTAGTATGCAGCGAAGCAAATCCTAGCACATAATTATACATCTGTATTTGTTCAGGTGCCAACATCTCAGTGTAGCGCTCCATGCTCCCCTGGCAGCAGGCAGGCCAGACGTCCAGGAGAACCCCACTGCTGCTTTGACTGTGTTCCCTGTGCAGACGGAGAGATCAGCAACCAAACTGGTAGCCCTGTGTGTCTTTGTGTATTCAGATTTTCTATAAATTTCTATAAAAGAGGCAAAAGGCCAATAAAACAAAAAACGTTGTGTGCAGGTTCCACCGAGTGCACAAAATGCCCCGAATACTTCTGGTCGGACAAAGACTAGGTTAAGTGCGTTGCCGGGGTCGAAGAGTTCTTGTCTTTCCACGACACCATGGGCATCATCCTGGTCACGCTCACGCTGCTGGGCGTCGTCCTGACTACCATTGTCACCGCCGTCTTTCACTATTTCCGTTGCACGCCAATAGTCAAGGCCAACAACTCCGAAATAAGTTTCTTGCTCCTCTTGTCACTCAAGCTCTGCTTCCTGTGTTCACTGGTCTTCATCGGCCAGCCGTCCGTGTGGACATGTAGACTCCGCCAGGCGGCTTTCGGGATCAGCTTTGTCCTCTGTCTGTCCTGCCTCCTCGTTAAGACCATTGTGGTTCTCTTGGCCTTCCGGTCTCATGTACCTGGTTCGAAGGCTCTGAGGCTGTTTGGTCCCTCTCAACAGAGGACCCTGATCCTCTGTACTACAGCTCCTCAGGTGGGAGGGTGATGGAACCACTACTTATTTGACCTCAAGTTGTGACCATTACATTTTTTTTGTGTGCTTTTAAAATTCCACACCATCCCTTTCCATCTTGCCCTCAGCTTTGTCTCTGTGCTGGTTGGCTTTTGGGCACACCTCCCTTCCCATTCAAGAACCCAAACTACCAAGCCTCAACTGGAAAGGTGAGAATGACACTGGCAAATCCTGCCTACACATTGGGGCTTTAATAGCAATAAGAGACAGGAAGCAAACAAACCATTATTTCACACTGTGTTGCAAATTGTGCAATATATATTGATTGATCTGTATTCATGTATTGTTGGACATACATAGATTGTTGTGGAGTGTAAGGAGCCATGGCCTCCTGGATTTTATCTGGTCCTGGGCTACATCGGTCTGCTGGCCTTCGTCTGCCTCCTCCTGGCATTCCTTGGACGCAAGCTGCCGGATACCTTCAACGAGGCGAAGCTCATCACTTTCAGCATGCTGATCTTCTGGGCTGTGTGGATCTCTTTCATCCCGGCTTACGTCAGCTCTCCTGGGAAGTTCACCGTGGCTGTGGAAATATTCGCTATATTAGCCTCTAGTTTTGGATTGTTATTATGCATATTTGTGCCCAAATGTTACATAATTTTAATGCAGCCTCAGAGAAACATTAAGAAAGGAATGACTGGAAAATCTCTCAAATGAACTTCTTACATGTTGTTGGTGGTTATTCTAACTGATTACCAAGCAAACAGAAGGGCACACTTTAATACGAAATTATGAAAATACTTAGATTTATGTCCCTTTTGTAGATTATTGTCCCATTAGAGTAAAATAGACTAAACAGGATATTCTTTTGGGCGTGGCTACCACTGCAATTAGCTACTAAAATTACTTTAACCCATTAATTATGAAGCTAACTGAAATTCTCTTCTGAAAATATTTCAAAATGTCCCTGGTTTGTGTCTGTTGTCAAATATCTTGCATATTGTAACTGAGCAGATATTAAATAAAAACTTTGCAGCCTTACTGGTACTGAAGAGGACATAGTTTGAGTTCTTTCCGTTTCCAATATAATGAAGTGGCTTAATTAATGAATCACTGATGGAGGCGTAACTGGAGAAGAATTACATTTTGGCAGAATATTAAATTTTAGGGTTATGACCCATCCAATAAGGGAGAGTGGTAATTTGTTCCATCCAGCCAAGTTAAGGCGAACGTCATTTAATCATCTCATGTAGGTGTAAAATGTCTTGGAGATTGATATGTGAATATACAACTACTCGATTGTGGAGGTTATTTAAAAAAATGTTCAAATGTATTCAGCATGTTAAGAACTTTGGCACTTCATTATTTTAAGAACACTATTATTTATGTCTGGTGGATCATTTTAGCGACAATTGACCAAAATAGCAATAAAATATCAATTGTATTCCTAGTAGCCTGCATGTATTTTTTGAGTGAGGGTCATGCCGAATGTTTTATTCCCTTTCATACTATTGAATTAGGGAAGGCAGTGTTTGGGGCTGTCAAATTCCATAAGCCTCTTAGTTTATTGGAATTTAAATGTTGAAAATGAGGGAAAACTAGACTTCTGCACTCAGGCTTTAGAAAATGTAACATGAGACAGAAGAGTTACCAATTGCAGCTCAAGTCGGGACAGCCACAGGAAACAGAAGCGTGCATTACTCAAACCACACACCACAAAGAAAAGTACCCACAGTTACTCACCCATGAAAATGAAAGTTTTGTGAGTTGTTGTGAGTTGATAAAGGGGGAAAAAGTCACTTTTCAAATTCACACAGTGCAGTATAAGGTGGATGCAGAAAACAGGACAGAGAGACACAAAGGCCCTTAGAACCAGTGTGAGAGTAACTGGGGATTACCTTATTTTAATTGTCACATTGTGAGATGACATTGTATGTGAAGACTTTAGCCAGAATGTGCTGGCCCTTCATACCAGTTGCTTGGAGGCCTGAAGCAGGCTTCAACTGCCAGATTTCTTGGCTTGGTTCTGCTGCTTGGAGGGGGTTGAACCCCTCCGGTCAAAGCCCAGGAGAAGAGAGAGAGAGTCCAGAGTCTCAGTTGCCGTTTGTTGAGACTTGAGTCAGCTCAGCCTATTGCAATTTCTGGATTCAAAGCACAGTTCGACCAATCCCATTGGAGTCCGGAGTTCCCAGATGGGTGTCAAGAGATCCCAAAGGAAGTAGGGGCAGGGAAGAGCTTTGCCAGAGCCCTGTGCAGATGGTGGCTCGAATGTCTGGCAAAAGAAACTGTTTGCACAACAGAATCCCGATGGTCGATCCAAAATGCCTCTAGGATTGCTGGAGAAAGACCTGGTTTCCTGGGAAAAAAGCCTGCACATCGAGACATGTAGAGATGACCCCGTCATCAGCAAAGTCATTAGTTTGTTAGGAAAACAACTTACCTGCTAGGTTAAAAGTTAATTCCTCTGAACTTTGTTTCGAAGGAATGCAAGCATCTTGAGCTTTAAAGTGAAAGGGTATTTCTGGAACAGAGACTGATTGACTAAATTCTTCCAGGAGGTCCTTTGTTAAACTTACCCTCAAGATCAAGGATCCACCTGGAATTTCAAACCATCTAACCCATCCTGCATGAGTTTGGGAAAAAGACAATTGGCTTAGCAAGCTGAATCCTGGATGTGATGCTCCAAACCACCCAAGCAGAGGTTTGTCCTGCAGTCGATCTAGATAAACTGGAATTCTGAAACGGGCCATAACTGAAAAATATCGGGGCCATCTGCATAGCAACACCTTAATCGTTGTCACAGATCCCAACCCTTTAACTTACCGCTTGACAAAGTCAGTTTGTTAGGAGAACAACTTACCTGCTAGGTTAAAAGTAAATTCCTTTGAACTTGGTTTCAAAAGGAATGGAAGCATCTTGAGATTTGAAATGAAAGGGTTTTTCTGGAAGAGAGCGAGTAAATTCTCCATGACGACCTTTGTTGAGAAATCTTTGTTTAACTTACCCTCAAGATCAAGGATCCACCTATAATTTCAAACCATCTAAACCCATCCTGCATGAGTGTGGAAAGAATGATTGGTTTAGCACACTGAATCCTGGCTGCGATGCTGTCCGTTGTTGGAACTCAAGGTTTGCACGTATGAAATCCTTCATAGATGAGGACTGGGTCCAGATCATCAAGATATGGAAAAACGTTGTAGAAACATTTTTTGTCAGACATCTGAGCCACCTCCTGCACAGGTGTCTGGCAAAACTTTCCCTCTCCCCTACTTCCTTTGGTGACCAAAAGAGAAGCCTTATTCATTGACACCCGTCTGGGATCTCCAGACTCTGAAATGATCCGTCCAACTGTATTTTGAACCCAGAAATCACAATTGGCTGAGCTGAATTTGAGACTCAACAAAGCAACTAAAATACAGAGTCTCTCTCTCTCTTCTCCTGGAAATTGTTTTATCTGCTCTAAACAACTACTGTTGACATAACATTTATTTGACAAATTTCCAACAAGTCAGGAATAATTAAGAATTTGGATTTTAAAGTATCAGTGGCTTTCCCAATTTTAGACCATGAATGTGACAATACTTAATTTGCTTTGAGATAGACATGGCATGATGTAGATGGATAATGATAGACAGAGAGATTTCAATGAAAGATAAAAGATGAGATAGAAGGAAATGAAGTGAGCAGACACAAAAAAAAAAAAAAAAAAAAGACTTAAAATTATACATACCTTTGGTAGATCTGAAACAAAAAGGTTAAAGCGAAACATACTCACTGAAAATCATTCTGATAAAATGGTTATGGTTATTAATATTAGGTAGCATTCTGGACATTTGCACCTAAGAACTAACTGAGTATGTACTATATATATATATATATATATATATATATATATATATATATATATATATATATATATATATATATATATATAAAAAACAATTTAAATTGAGAGATGACCATGGCCATGACTGAGCTGTATTGATTCATTGACAGAATTAAAATAAACGACACCCACCGTGTGTAGATCTACCTGAAAAAAAAGGTTATTGCACCAATATTGACACAAGCCGATATTAAAAAGGCACAGGGGATATGTAGATACATATAGAAGCTATAACTTGTCCACTTGATATACATAACTTTAACGGGTGTCAATAATCTGCATGTATTATTATTATTATAATATAGTGGGCACATGGTATGGTTTCATTTTACACATTCTAAAATATTTCTACCAAATGTCTAACCAAATTTGAACCCTCTATCAAGTTAGTCTATAGATCGGTACCTAAGAATCTTCATCATTCGATCGACTACTATGAGACATTAAAACTTAATTTGATTTTTGAGATTGACAGAACTATATGGCACAGCGGCCATGAAATAGAGAAATGGGCAGATTAAAAACAATCTGAAAACTAAAGATGTTATGTAGATCTACCTGGAAAAAAAAGAAAAGAAAAAGTTACTGCACCAATACTGACACAAGCTGGTAGTAAAGGCACAAGATAAAACCCTATGAGATCTATAATTTGTAGTTTATATCATTGCCATACTGATGATATCTATATTCCGATTAGGGTTGCACGGTATACCTGTACTAATTTGGTACCGGGGTACTGAGGCATTTAAAACGGTACTATATTGCATTTGGACAGGATGGCAAAAATAAAGCACTAAAATTTTCGAAGTTCGAGGAGAGACATGAAGCACGGCTCATCTCGTCCTGCCCCTTAATTACATTATCACGTATAATATACAGTATAATTTACATATAGCTCCTACATCTTTGTGAAATAGTCATTAGCCAAATTTGAATAAGAGATAAATATCCAACACAACAATAAAATAAAAAACCCAAACACTTCGAGAACCCAAAATGTTCTCGAAATATAACTAAATGGTAAATGGCCTCATTTATATATTTATATACAACTACTCATTGAAACTTATTCTGATTCTGTTTATTGTTTCAATACTTATTTGTAAACATTTGAGTCTGCAGTATTTATTGTTGCTTGAATTCAGCAGCTATGCAACCAAGACAATCAAATGTATTGTTTATTATGGTTTGTGATGATATAACTTCATTTGAGATAAAGATGCACATGTGGCACGGCAGTCGTAAAGATAGATAGGCCAAAAGGCAAACCATTAAAATTAAAAAGGACACTTACCTTATGTAGAGCTACCTGGAAATAAAAAGTTATTGCACCAATAGAGAGATGGAACAGTCCGGCATGACAGTCATGAAAGAAATATATTTTTTTGGTTTGCCCCGTAGAGGGCCAGCCTTCTACGCGTCTCTGTCCGAGTTAGCAAGTAAGTCAGTGATCAGAGTTGCACCATCGGTCCGTCTAGTTATCTACGTCACCAAGCTGTGTTGCTAATGAAGCTGCGTTCACGGTCGTCTGAGGGAATCAGAGCAGCAGAAACTGTTGCGTTCGAGACTAACCGGACACACGGACGTCACCGCTGCAGAGTTTGTGATGTGAAACCTGAGGCTGGAGACGTAGACGTGTCCAGAACCCACAGAATACGGAGGAACTAAAGGTGAAGAGTTTATCACCGTTTATCGGTCTGAAAGCGAAATCCACCACAGCAGCTGCAGCTAGCGTTAGCACAGCAGCTGCAGCTAGCGTTAGCACAGCAGCTGTAGCTAGCGTCTAAATAATCTAACTTAATAGACAGCAAAACTATAAGTGAAGAATCACAAACTTAAATCACATGTTAATGTGATTAATAAGCTCGTTAGATACATTGTGATTGGAGATGACCGTTTACTGCCATAACTGTTTTGGTTGATTTTACTCAAATGTAGCTGAACCATGTCGAGTTAATTCATCATTCACCTTTATTCATTATGTATTTATGATTTGTATTTTTTCTATAATATAAGAAAATATAATCAATATAATATATATTTACATTTATTTTCATATATTTTTTATTAAATAAAATAATTTAATATTTAGATTTATTATATTAATAAATAAGTAAAATATATCCATCTACAGTATTTGTTGCTTGAATTGTGGATCTACGTAGAAATTCACTAAATGTATAGTGTAAGTGATGATATATATTGTTTCAGACACACACACACACACACACACACACACACACACACACACACACACACAACAATGCGATACGTAGGCAGACACGGCCGCCAAAATAACAAACTATTAAAATAAAAGTACACTTACCTTACCTAGATCTTGTTGAAGATGTTCGAGTTATTGATCGATCGATGTATTAATTTATGCTCCTGTCATACTGATATCACCTATATTCTGATAATTATGCATTCGTTTTCTTCAATTTGTCCCTAATTAAAATAACTACATTTAAATGTATGATGATTCTGTTCGTTGTTTAAATCGTTTTTTTTGTAAATGGTGGAGTGATGGATCGATATATTATTTAAAGTCATCCATCACTGTCATACTAATATCAGCTATATTCTGATAATCATGTATTTATTGTCTCTACATGGCATGCATACTCATTGACTCTTATTCTGATTATGTTCATTTGTGTGAAGAAGTGAAGGATCTATAGAATTTGTAATTAATCCCGTCATCTATCACGGTCATACTGATGTCACCTATATTCTAATTATGCATTTGTTAATTTTATCTCTAGATCTGAACTGTCTGATTATGTTCATTGTCTCATTTGTAAAATAAATGTACCTAAGTGATTGAATTCTGGAGATATGTCGCTAAGAAATGAATAAAAAAAATTAATGGATAGATATTCATTAAAATATTCTGATTACGTATCGTCTTGCTGCATGGCATGAATACTCATCGACATTAATTCTGATTATGTTAATTATTACCTCTGCAGAATGAGGACAAAGGCCTGTTGTCCAGGGATCACACTGGTGATCCTAGAGGGACCAGCACGACCTGCTGGGGGTCTGGGACTGAAGTCCTGCATGGTGCTGGTCTAGAGTTGGACTCTCTTCCGACTGCAGAGACTGGTGCTGCTGCCCGACTGTGTGAACATGATTTCCACACAGTTCAACAGCGAAATGCTGCTCTGCTTCTCGTAGGACTCCGAACATCTACATCATCTCTACGCCGACGAGCTCCTCAGACCACCTTCTCCAAGCCGTCCTCGTCTTCTGAGCCCCCGTTTGCTCCGTTGGGGGCCTTGTCTTCAGTAACGATGACTCAGGGTTCTCGGAGTAGATTTCTTTCCTTCTGGTTGTCTGACGTTGCAGCGCTGCAGGAACACAAACATCAGCAGGTGAGCTGCTGCCGGCTGCTTCTCCTTCCGCTCTACTGCGAGAGGCCAACCCAACTCCACGAGTCTGGCGCTCCATTCCAGCCACACAATTGGTTCATCGCGGTGCTGCTCTCATTGTCATTGGCTGATTGGGTTGTCTGTCAGAACATGCAAGGAATGAGTTCAATCAACGTTCTATTGACCGCATCTCACATTTCTAATCAAGGACAAAGTTATTGCAATAATTAAACGCCAATGTTTCATTGCCCGACCCATCATCAAATGTATTGTTTATTATGTTTATTATTAATTGTTAATAATTTATTATTTTTTTGAGATCAAAATACACTTGATTATTAAATCAAAAAATATGAATTTAATATTAAAATATATTAAAGATTCTGACTATGTTCACCGTTTAAATTATTTTTTGTAAATAAAATCTATGCATTCAATTTCTCTGAATTCAGCAGTTATTATTGATTCAATTCTGTAGCTATTCATATTAAATTAATCAAGTGTATTATCATTAAGTTTAGTGTTTATTTCATATAGATTCTAAAACTATTTGAGATTGACCCAAATATGGCACGGCGGCCATGTTGGAAAGCTGGAAATTGGCACGGCGGCCATGTTGGAACGCTGTGAATGGCGCGGCGGCCATGTTGGAAAGCTGTGAATGGCGCGGCGGCCATGTTGGAAAGCTGTGAATGGCGCGGCGGCCATGTTGGAAAGCTGTGAATGGCGCGGCGGCCATGTTGGAAAGCTGTGAATGGCGCGGCGGCCGATAAAAAAAAAAGCGACACCTACCTTTTGAAGATCACGGCGGAGATGTTTGAGTGACGGAGCGATAGAATTTTTAAAGTCATCTATCACATCATACTGATATCAGTTCTATTCTAAATATTACTTGTAGATACATTTAATTTTTGTAAATTAAATGTATTTATTGTTTTAATTCTGGAGTTGTGTAAATGCATTAAAATAAATAGGCAGACACGGCTGCCAAAATAACAAACGATTAAATTACGACACTTACCTTGATGGAGATGTTCGAGTTATGGATCAATAGATTTATTAATTTATGCTCCTGTCATCTGTCATACTGATATCAGCTCTATTCTGATCATTATGTATGTGTTGTCTTTAAATGTTTCCCTAAATCACATAACTTACTCATTTAAACTTATTCTGATTATCTTTGTTTCAATAATATGTAAACTAAATGTAGCGACAGTATTTATTGTCGCTTCAACCATTTACTTTAAAAAATGCACAAATGTATTGTTTGATGGTGCATGATGATATAAGTTGATTTTTAGATAAATATACAGATATGGCATAGAGGCCATGAAAGCGGTATTTGATCAAACAACAAGGCAGACACGGCTGCCAAAAAAACAAACTATTAACATAAAAGTTCACTTACCTTATGAAGATTTACCTGAAAATAAAAAGTTATTGCAACATTGACAGACGTATTTAGGTTTAAAGAGGCACGGCGGCCATATTGGACAGTCATTACATGTAAGCAACGTTTGAGATCTATATTCTATAATTATGAATTTGTTGGCTTTAATCTTCACCTAACTACTCATTTATTCAATGTTTTTTGTAAATTAAATTTATCTACACTATTGTTGCTTTAATTCTGAAGCTATTTACTTTTTAAAAAATGCACAAATGTATTGTTTATGGTTTTTGTGATCTAATTGGATATAAATATACAATCAATATGATACAAAGGCAGACACGGCTGCCAAAATAACAAACTATTAAGATAAAAGTGCACTTACCTTACGTAGATTTACCTGGAAATGAAAAGTTATTACACCCATACTGAAAAGCTGATATTAGAAGCTAAATACCTATGGAATCTATACATTTGTGCAGGCTACTATTATAATGTTGTAAGATGTAGGGTTGGGCGATAAAACGTTGTGATTAATCATCGCGATCTAACTTTGTCCTCGATTAGAAATGTGAGATGCGGTCAATAGAACGTTGATTGAACTCATTCCTTGCATGTTCTGACAGACAACCCAATCAGCCAATGACAATGAGAGCAGCACCGCGATGAACCAATCGCGTGGCTGGAATAAAGCTCCAGACTCGTGGAGTTGGGTTGGCCTCTCGCAGTAGAGCGGGAGGAGAAGCAGCCGGCAGTAGCTCGCCTGCTGATGTTTGTGTTCCTGCAGCGCTGCAACATCAGACAACCAGAAGGACAGAAATCCACTCCGAGAACCCTGAGTCATCGTTACTGAAGACAATGCCCCCAACGGACGCAGACGGGGGCTCAGAAGACGAGGACGGCGTGGAGAAGGTGGTCCGAGGAGCTCGTCGGCGTGGAGATGATGTGGATGTTCAGAGTCCTACGAGAAGCAGAGCAGCATTTCACTGTTGAACTGTGTGGAAATCATGTTCACACAGTCAGGCAGCAGCAGCGGTCTCTGCAGTCTGAGGAGAGTCCAACTCTAGACCAGCACCATGCAGGACTTCACAGTCCCAGACCCCCAAGCAGGTCCTGCTGGTCCCTCTAGGACCACCAGTGTGATACCTGGACAACAACAGACCTTTACCTTCTAGTGTGAACTGACGATAATGTCAATGAAATAATGTTTTTGTCTATTTTTTGTAACAAAAAAGGAAAATATAAAGCAAGGTAGTTTTTATTTGGAATGTATTTGTCCTCCTGAAACTTCTGACTGGTCAGAATTAAGATTTTAGTTAAAATATGTATGGCCATTTTATTTATTTTTAATTCAGCTTGATAAATGTAGTGTGTGATACTCAACGTCAGAGAGAAACTACATATTTAAACTAAAACTAACAGTCATATCTACAAGTAAAAAGGAACATTTTAGCTTTAACTAAAATATTCTTTAAATGTATTGTTCATGATGTGTGATGATATAACTTATACACATACAGCGCAATCAATGCGATACAAATGCAGACACGGCTGCAAAAAAAAAAAAAAAATGTTGGAAAGAAACGGGCACAGCGGCCATGTTGAATATTAAAATAAAAGACCACTAACCTTTTCCCTGAAAATAAAAAGTTATTACACCAAAACTAGGATAGAACAGTCTGGCACGGCGGCCATGTTGAATATTAAAATAAAAGACCACTAACCTTTTCCCTGAAAATAAAAAGTTATTACACCAAAACTAGGATAGAACAGTCTGGCACGGCGGCCATGTTGAATATTAAAATAAAAGACCACTAACCTTTTCCCTGAAAATAAAAAGTTATTACACCAAAACTAGGATAGAACAGTCTGGCACGGCGGCCATATTGAATATTAAAATAAAGGACCACTAACCTTTTTCCTGAAAATAAAAAGTTATTACACCAAAACTAGGATAGAACAGTCTGGCACGGCGGCCATATTGAATATTAAAATAAAGGACCACTAACCTTTTTCCTGAAAATAAAAAGTTATTACACCAAACTAGGATAGAACAGTCTGGCACGGCGGCCATGTTGAAATGGCACGGCGGCCATGTTGGAAAGAAACAGGCACGGCGGCCATGTTGCAATGGCACGGCGGCCATGTTGCAATGGCACGGCGGCCATGTTGGATATAAAAATAAAAGACCACTTACCCTTTTCCTGGAAACAAAAAGTTATTATCGAAGAGCCTGGCACGACGGCCATGAAAGAGACAAGTGGATCGATAAATAAAGATTTACTTTATTTATTTCATCTTTCTACTGTGTACTCCATCGTGGATTGGATATTGCCGTGAAGAATACATTTAATTTTTAATTAACCCTCTTATCAGTCATATTGATACAACCTATTATCTGATTATTATGCATTTATTGTCATTAAATGTTTCTCTAAAAATCAAAACTATTCATTTAAACTTTTTCTGATTATTTTGTTTCAATAGTTAATTATAGTGTGTTTGTGTGATGTTCAACTTTGGAGAGAAACTAAGTATTTCTTTGAGCTCTTTTTGTTGCCATTCTTAAACCTGTTTTTATTTTTGATTTACTCTTTAGCACCTTGGGATTGTTTAACAATGAAATGAGTATTACAAATACAATGCATTATCATTAAACCCAAACTAACCATGTTATTTTCACATCTCCCTGGGGAGTAACACGGAACATTTAAGCTTGTAGGAAATTTAAAAAACGTTTGTCACGTAACTACTCATTTATACTTCATTGTATCAATTATTTTTTATAAACTAAATTATTGTATCTACAGTATTTATTGTTGCTTGAATTCTGCATCCATGTAGCTAAGAGAGTCACCAAATGTGTAATTTAATAATGGCTGAATCAGTGACCTCTTTAGTGACTTCTTTAAACTCACTTTTACAGACTTTGTTTTACGTGAAGTCACCAGTTTTAACCGATTCATTTTTATTTATTTTTTTTAAAATATTTTATTGTCTTTTTTTTTTTTTTTAAACCTCTCTCTTCTAATGCATTTGTTGTATTGGATCTGACCATATTTATATTCTGCCATGAAAAGCACTGTGTAAACTGCTATTTTTAAACGTTCTATATAAATAAAGTTATTATTATTATTATTATTACATACCTGCAGGTGAAGTTAGATTGTTTAGACGATGGCTGCAGGCGTGCTAACGCTAGCTACAGCTGCTGTGCTAACGCTAGCTACAGCTGCTATGCTAACGCTAGCTGCAGCTGCTATGCTAACGCTAGCTGCAGCTGCTATGCTATCGCTAGCTGCAGCTGCTGTGGTGGATTTAGCCGTCAGACCGATAAACGGTGATGAACGCTTCACCTTTAGTTCCTCCGTATTCTGTGTGTTCTGGACGCGTCGACGTCTCCAGCTTCACATTTCACATCACAAACTCTGCCGCGGTGACGTCCCTGTGTCCGGCTCGAGTCTCGAACGCAACCGTTCTGCCGCTCCGATTCCGATTCAGACGACCGTGAACGCAGCTTCGTTAGCAACGCAGCTTAGTGACGTAGTTCACTAGACGGACCGCAGGTGCAACTACGATCACCGACTACTTACTAACTCAGCCAGAGAGGCACGTAGAAGGCTGGCCCTCTACGGGACAAACCAAAAAAAACTTAAAATAAACAGTATGGCACGGCGGCCATGATGGTGAACGATAGATCGATAAATAATTATTAGTAGATGAATAAGTAGGAAGGCTCGGCAGCCAACCAAGAACACACTATTAAAATAAAAACCGGACACTTACCTTGTGAAGATCTCGGTACGGTGGCCAGTCAGTCACCTTCCATTTCGTTACCTATGAAATCAGAATTGTGATGTAACAATAAAACTTCACGTGTATTCCTCGGCAGCCTGTGCTAGCCCTAGCTGTGGGGCTGTAGCAGGGCATGGACGTGGTGGCCATGAAGCTAAAATAAATAATCTTATACAGTAGAAATCCTCAGGTCTAAAACAGCACTTAAGTGCATTTTCTAAATGGAGGTTAATCATCTTCATGATAATCTAGTAAGAAAGAAGTCTGATAAAATAAGTGTTAAACAAACATGGACCCCTAAATGACACTGAAGCCACAAGGCCCAAATCCTGGTCCAGCAAAAACCACCAACACCATTCACTAAAACTCTTACACTCATATGATCTTTAAGCTACATTCTGGCGGTTTAGTACGTCACAGCATCATTCCAATCAAAGACAGGCCATTTAAATCCATAGAAAATAAATTATCTCCAATTAATGACTAGCTAAATGTTTGTAGCCATACTCTGTCCCCCCTCCAGGTCCACCAGAGACCTCAAGACCAGACCAAACCTTGTATCTCTTAACTTTAAGTTTGAATTACACACTGTTGTAGGTTAAAGCAAACATAGTGAACTTCACCTGTCGAACATGTGGGCCTCTTTGAAATTTGAATTTTTACTTCCTGGTTTAAGTCACTTCCTGCAAGGCTGTGAATGGCTGAGCTGCTGTTCAGTGGGCGGGACTTAAAAAACCCATGCAACTAAATCACAAACACTCGTATCCCATTGGTTTACTTTCATGAGGTCACACATTTATCTATATTCATGTTTGTAATATCTCTCACACCTAAAGAAATCTTCTTTAGTTTTGTTTTCCATTTTAGTAACAAACGCTCTGTATAAATGTAATCTTACATTTAGTTAACTACTCATGACCTTAACTACTAATGATGTGCTTCTAAAGGTGACATGAGCTGAGCAGCAGGAAACTCTTGATGTTTTATTTATTTCATGTCCTTCATCAGCTGCTTTATATCTCCAACATACTCCATACTTCCATCCACAGACCATCATCTAAACACCTTGTTTATTTAATTATTTAAATCAGTGTTTATCTCCAAACATTTGAACAACAGCATCAAATCACCAAACAGGATTTTTTATTTCATCTTTCAACATTCTCAAAAACACTGGACAGTTGAATCAATTTACTTGATTAGTATTGTGTTTTTTAGTGTGTACAAGTGTAACTAAAGCTCAACCAAACTCACCACTGAATAGCTTTATTTCTTAGAAATATACATTACCGTCATGTTCTTTGCAATTATTCCTATTTGTGTTTTTGTAAAACAGTTACAATAAAAACGTGTAATAAATTATTTCTAAATGGAAATCTCTAACGTTACTTCTTTTCTTTCCCCATCAGATGCTGTTTTGTATTCTTCTCTGGCTTCAGGAGAATAATGTAACATTTGGGAGCAAACAGGCAGAACAGCAGGCCGAAGCTGGAGGCCAGGATGGCGAAGGACTCCACGGCGTCGGCGTACTTCCCCGGCGAGCTGACGTACGCCGGGACGAAGGCGAGCCACACGGCGCAGAAGATCAGCATGCTGAAGGTGATGAACTTGGCCTCATTGAAGTTGCCCGGCAACTTCCGGGCTAGAAACGCCAGCACGAAGCACAGGCACGCCTGCAGGCCGATGTATCCCAGGATGCACCAGAAGGCGAGGCTGGAGCCCACGCTGCACTCCAGGATAATCTTGGAGCTTTCGTAGCGGGTGTTTCGGGACGGGAACGGCGGCGCGTCGATGAGCCAGGCGGCACAGATGACCACCTGGATCAGGGTGCTGCCGAAGATGATGACCCGCTGCTGCTTGGGCCTCAGCCACTTCATGAGGTTGGCGCCGGGCCGGGTGGCGGCGAAGGCGGCCAGCACCACCAGCGTCTTCCCCAGGATGCAGGAGATGCACAGCGAGAAGGTGATGCTGAAGGCAGTGTGGCGCAGCATGCAGGACCAGGACGTGGGCTCGCCGACAAACACCAGGCAACACAGGAAGCACAGCGTCAGGGCCAGCAGCGTGAAGAAGCTGAGCTCCGAGTTGTTGACGCGGACGATGGCCGTGTTCCTGTGGTGGAAGAAGACGGCGAAGACCGCCATGGTGAGGCAGGCCCCCGCCACCGAGACCACCGTCAGGGCCAGACCTAGGGCATCGTAGGACAGGAACTCCACCTTCTTGGGGATGCAGGCCGTTCGGTCGCTGTTGGACCAGAAGTCCTCGGGACAAAATGTGCACTCTATTGAATCTAAGGGGAAGAAATCAAATATTAGTCGAGTATTTCTTACACTTCAAGTGTGTTTAAATGTCTCATTGTGATTTGTCGGTTTGCGGCTCACTTGTCTGATTGCTGATCTTGCCACTGTCACATGGTACACAGTCAAAGCAGCAGACAGGCTCCCCACGACGGACAGCCTTCCTGGAGCCTGGAAGACAGCCGGCACTGCAGACAGACACCGGCACCTACGGGAGCAGAGAACGGCCTCACCTCTGCAGGGTGAAAGGAGTCTGCAGAGATCACCCACATGTGATCTTCAAATCGGTTTAAAACAACAGTGGAGACGATCAGCTGAGGACTGTTATTGTCCAGAAGCTGTTTAAGAAGGTTTGTTTTCTATTCAATACGTTTTATAGTAACTCCAATATATATGAATGTATTTAACAATAAACAGGCTTCCTACACCTTCTCCAGAGTCAAATTCAAGCACTTTTCAAGCACTTCCAGGTGCAGAAATATAATCACCAACTATTTTCATCATCTGTTCATCATCAAAAGTCATTTTTCATAAAGAAATGTCAGAAAATGCTGTTTCAGGCCCTCAAATATGGAAATCTTCTTTTCTCTGTTCTATCATAGATGTCATCACATACAACACACATTTCAAACCTTGAAAACACCACACTAACATTCAAGTGTTTTCAAGGATTTCCAGCACCCGTATGTACCCTGAAAATAAAATCAAAGCAATTTTCTTTGGCTGCAAGAATAAAATTCCTTTCGTCTGTATGAAAGGAAACTCACATCAGATCCAGCTTGCTCCGCCCCCCACCTGACTCACCTCCACCTCAACCTACAGAACTTCAACAGTTGGCATCTGATGAAGGTAAAACATTGGGAGCAGCTTGCCTCACTCCGATGCCCCGCCCACATTATCCCGTCCTCCTGGATCACTAGCTCCTCTCCGGCCGGCTCGGTGCCGTCAAACAAACCCACGCTGACAAACTCAATGTTGCCGCCGGCGCCGCGCTGCCAGTTGAGGATATCGTAATAAGGTATGGGGTCACCCTTCAGGTCAAAGTTCACCTCCTCCCCGGCCATGTTAAACGTCACTTCCTGGAGGTAGTGCTGGAGCTTTAAAACAAATACATCATGTAAAATAGGAGAAAATAAAAATAAAAAATAGGGAAAATGAAACACACCTGCCAGGGCTGGATGTTGCTGCTTTGGGCACAGGAGTTGTTTTGGAACGGGCCGCCGCCTGGTTCACAGAGGAGCAGGTTGTGGAGGGAATGAGCGACGGCATATACGGCCTTGTAGACGTTATAGGCCACTCGAGGGCTGGAGGTGTTCATGTAGGCCGAGTGCTGCTCCAGCAGGGACTCCAGACCTGAACACGGGGGCCGCTGGGAGCCGGGAGCCGGAGCCGGGCTGCACCCGTACAGGGCCTCCCACAGCTCCTGCACCAGCACGTCACCGGGATACGTCTGAGGGTTGATGGTCTGCAGGTAGCCGCCGAGTCTGGAGATCTGAGCTTTCCTGATGCCAAACCCGATGGTGCCCCCCAGGTAAGGGTAGAACTCGCTCCCCGTGAAGACCGACGCTGTGACCCAGGCCTCGCTCGCCACCCACTGGATCCCTGTGATGTTCTGCATCATGTAGTCCCTCAGGAAAGGTGTCATCTCGCCCTCGGCGGAGAACACGACCACGACTTTAGCCGAGGAGCTGCGCATCACCTTGCAGAGAAGACGATGGAGGAGGAAGGTTTCATGAGGAAGAGAGGAGGTACAACTGTCTTTTTAAGGTCTCTGTATAGGATTCCTCTCTCTGGTGACCTCTAGTGGCGATATAAAAAAAGACACTTTGGCAAACAGCAATGTCTGAACATCCAACCTGGGGATAAACAGGCTACAGCAACACATGGGCTGCATTCAAAGTCTCTGAAACTGCATCCACTGTTTGCTCTTTCCCCTTCGTGACGTCATTTCCTCTGATCACAGCTGGAACATGAATAAATAATTCATTCTGTATTCCTACTGCCAGAATGTGTTTCTGTTATTTATTCAGAATTTGTGTCTGTGTGTACTGATATTCTAAAATCAAAATCATGATTATGGTGTTCGTTGAACACTAGAAATTACTTATTGGTATAAAATGTTTTGAAGAAAAATTGAATGATCCACCTCACATCAAACGACGCTCAGAGTCGACTCTCTTTGACCTTAATTATAATTGAGTTTAGTTTATTAGGATCCCCATTAGCTGGGGCACAGACCCAGCTATTCTTCCTGGGGTCCAGCAGTAAAAAAAATACATACATACGTTAAAATCAATACATTCATTTATCCAAAAGTCAATTAGAAAATTAATTCACAAGAGTTTAATTTAAAAGGTACATTGAAAATACTATACTATAGACCTCCGGAGATGTCTGTCCCTGGCTAGGGCTATACTCCTTTGATGTAGATGCTTTTTCACGTTTTTTTTAGAGTTCATTTGCTATTTGTTGTAGTTAGGATAGTTAGATCTATATCCAACTGTACGTTGTCTTTGGTACACTAAATCGCCCGCTAAATTTAAATAAATAACAAAAGTTAACGGAGGAACGAGCCGATCATAATGAGAGAAATCTTTCTAATCAACAACAGATGTCATTTGTCGGGGCTCTGATGTGTAATCAGCGTCTACCTGCAGGATCTCCAGGGCCCTCCGGCCGTCGTAGAGCAGAGGAATCATCTCCTGGTACGCCACACACACTCTGGTGCCCTGCAGCTCCCTCAGCAAACCCTGCACCGCGAACCTCCCGTACTCGTGGTCCCCCCGCACCAGGCCCACCCAGGTCCAGTTGAAGCGGACCAGCAGCTGAGCTATGGCTTTCACCTTTCACGGGTTTGACAGTGGAGAAAACTCAAAACACAGACATCAGAACTTAAACCGGTCTCTCTGTTCAACGCCACTTCCACGTTATGAGTTCTAAATACATTGCTCATGTTATAAAGAGGAAATTCCCATCATTCAAATATAAATAGTACCAAATTACAGAGTTCTCTCTGGGAAACTTCTTGGAATTAGTTGGAAATTATAAGTGAGCCGTTCATTTTGTCTCTCTTTCTGGAACGGCATTTTCTTGAAAGTTTTTAATCTCAAACTCAAAGTCAAGTTATATTAATGTTTTGTTACATGCAGAGGTTGGAAGTAACAAAGTACAAATACTTTGTTATGTAGAGTATTTATTTTTCCCTACATTTTAAAACAAATATCTATATTTTCTACTCCTCACATTTCCAAAAGAGGCTTTTTACTTTAGTTTTAATTCATTTGAGGAGAAGATCCTCTTTCCTCTGGAGGCCGAACTCTCACCTGGTAGTCATCGTTGGGGATCACTCTGAAGAAGTTGGGATACTTCCTCCTGTCGGTGAGACATGCGCACGAGGAGAAGTAGCTGATCTGTAGAAAGAAGACAGATCATAACGTGTTCTTTTGGAGGGGGGGGGACAGCGGAGTCGAGTCACCGTTACCATGGGGATCCTGAACGGCTGCAGGATTCTGGACACCACGATGGACTGAGCGGAACCAGATTCTCCGATGATGGCGAGGGGCGGGGAGCCGCCGCTGCAGCCGGGGGAGTCGCCCTCACTCGGGCCACCCAGCACGGCCAGGGCGGCCCTCTGGCCGGTCAGCGGGTACGCACACGAGTCGAAGATCTGGTACCCGAGGGTGTGATTGGGCAGCAGCTCTGCACTCTGGTTGATCTCCTCCACCGCCAGCCTCATCGTCTGAGCCCAGCGGAACGCCCGGGGGTCGAAGCTGCAGCCGAAACAACCGCAGGAAGTCAAAGTACAGGAAGATACGATTTTTTTTACAAATATTTCTATATGTGTTTCTTTCAAATGCTTTTAATGTTTTATGTAAAGCGCTTTGAATTGCCTTGTTGTTGCTTCTAATCCTTCCCCTCCAAATATGTTACCAAGATACGTTTCTGCGATGCTTTATTTGACATTTTTTAAATTATTTCCTAATAATTCCAAGATTTAAGAACATACAATTCTCCATTGTGTACATTTTGCACTCTACTGAAAGTATTTATAACAATTTGTATCCTTTACAATTTATGCTCTGAACTGTAGTGTTATTCTATTTTTTACTTTATTTCATTATATTTTACTTTATTTTATTTATGACTCCTGTACTTTTACTGTTGCTTTTCAAAAGTTGAGTTTGGTAACGAATGTTCATGACAATAAAAACCTTCAATCTTGAATGCTACCTTGAAATTCTCATGTCATTGAGATCACCAAATTACAGAGTTCTCTCCAGGAAACTTCTTGGGAATGATTATATTTCATACTTAAACCTCGTAATTACAAATACATGCTGCATAATCCGTTCAGTGAAATGACAGTTTCCCCTCAATTTAAATGGAAACACATTTTTCCACATCTATCAAAACTCACCCGTTGCACTCGACCGGCGGCGGCCGGTAGGTGCAGTTGAGGTCCGGCATCTCCTGGTTGTAGTGCAGGGGGAAGATCCCCCCGATGACGTAGTCGCCCTCGGCCACGAAGGCTGGCGGGAAGCTGTTCTGAAGCCTGCAGACGTCTGCAGACGGGGTCAAAGGGCTGAAGCTGGAGACGGAGTTATAGGTTATGGTGAGGATAGGGAGAGAGTGAAGGAAGGGGAATAACACCGTCATCATGATCACACGTTCACAAACAGATAGGAGTACGTGTACTTTATACACGTACGCAAGTGAGCTTTTCATCCGTGCATCTTATTACTGACAGAGTGACACCTGATTGGATGTCAGCCGGCTCCATGGAGACCAGAGGAGTAACCGCATCACCGCCGTATCAGGAATGTGCACCGCGGTGTCGAGTCCATCACAGCTATGCCGCCAGTACACGTTTTTTATTTATTTATTGTTAATCTCCACACTCAACGTTGAAACTTTCCCCAGAGGAAAACTCATAACATATAGCGAGGGAATCACATCATTGTAACTGTCTTGTCCCGACCAATCAAATAAAAAATAAATAATAAATTCTGTTTTTATTTTTGTTTTACTCTGTAGCACCGTGAGATTGTTTTTAACAATGAACAACAAGTAAATTGTACTATTATTAAATCAATCCAGAACCCTGATGCTGAGGGGGAAAAGGTCAAAGGAGACTTGATGTTGCCATAGCAACAGTGAATTCCACTCGCTCATTGGCTGAACACTCCTTATCGTAAATTAGTAAGTAAAGGACTAAATGTCGCATTTAAACACATGTGATCGCAACGAGTCCTCGTGACGACACATTAAATTACATTGTAAATAGTGTTACATTACATTACATACCTCGGACCGCTACGCTAATTTTTAAGGGTCTCACAATGAAGATGTCGATCATCGGAGCTTCTATCTGCGGTTCGTTGAAGCGGGATATCTGGTGGAAACATGAACATCCATCCATCCAGCCTACCGGCCAGCTGCTCGGGGTTTACCGGGGGACGGCGAAGACAGGCAACGCGACTACGTCGGTCCGCACCGGGGCGGCTACAGGTAGCGTTAGCTTAGCTGGCTAGTTATGGCGTTTGCTGGCTAGTTGTGGCGTTAGCTGGCTAGTTACGGCGTTAGCTAGCTAATTACGGCAACCCGACAGACGATTTTAATCATTATAATAATATCATATAATAATCATTAACCGTCGCCTTGGAGACGGAGAAATAATTAAACGTTAGGCACGCCGGGCAGAGATGGAGAAGCAATCGTAGCCGCTAAGCTAACGGCTAAGCTAAAGTGGCTAACCAAGATACAAGGGGGTTTAAACGTAGGCCTAGCAGCAATTGGCCGCGGGAAAGATGAAAATAAATTAATACATTTAATAAATTCATCAATTTAATATATCAGTTAAGCTAGAGAGACATACTGCGGTGACGGACACGAGGTGTTCTACAGACAAATAAAGTGCGCAGAAAACGACCTCATCATTGGCGCAGGACATTAATTAACACACAAGGTGGGTTTGGTTGGGTTATTACCGCAAACCGCACGATGGCGCTGTTAATTTCTGTACCGCTGAGTGGAAACTGATGATGATGGGAAATTAAGTAGTTTATTAGGTTCAGTTAGTTACCTCCGCGAGAATGGATTATACATATTATATATATATATATATTTTTTTTTTTATGGAGGTTGTAGCTTGTGGCACTGTTAAATGGTATTGCTTTTGAATTTAGGTATTCAAATAATTCAATTAAATTGTATTTATATAGGCCCAAATCACTTTGTCATCCATTCAAGTTGCGACATACTGTCCTTTTATTTATATTACAAATTACTTGTTGTCTACTTAAACAAATGATTCAATAAATATACAATACATAGCGAACATTCATCAATTACTGGTATAATTAATACATATCAAGTAATCATTTCCATCCACGGTTTTCGCCTTCAACACAATCTTATTCAGAAATCATGTTTTTCCCATGACATGTTTCTTTGTATTTCTCTCCGGCTTGATCAATATTATGTAACATTTAGGTGCAAAAATGCAAATTAACAAGCCAAAAGCCGAAGACAAAATAGCGAATATCTCCACAGCAGCGGTGAACTTCCCCGGAGAGCTGACGTACGCCGGGATGAAGGAGACCCAGACGGCACAGAAGATCAACATGCTGAAGGTGATGAACTTGGCTTCGTTAAAGTTATCGGGCAGCTTTCTGGCAAGAAAAGCCAGCATCAAACATGTAACTGCGAGGATCCCGATGTACCCCAGCACCGCATAGAAAGCGGCCTCGGAGCCTGTGTTGCATTCCAACACGATCTTAGTGCTGTACGTGAACACCATGTCGGGGAACGGTGGCTTCAACCGCAGCCACAACGCACAAATCACGATCTGAATGGCAGTGCAGCAGCAGACTATGAGCCTCTGCTGTGCCGGACCGAACTTCCCTGCGAGCGCGTTGCCGGGAATCGTGGCTTTGAAAGCTGTGACGACAACTATGGTCTTCCCCAGGATGCAGGAAATGCAAAGAGCGAATGTGATACCGAAAGCCGTGTGACGCAGCATGCATGTCCACGCCGTGGGTCTGCCGATGAACGTGAGGGGGCAGAGGAAGCACAGGAAGAGGGAGAACAACAGGAAACAGCTAAGCTCGGAGTTACTGGCTTTTATAACGGGCGTCTCCCTGAGGACGATGAAGAGTGTCAGTGTGGCCAGCGACAGCGAGGCCCCGAGCAGCGATACGGCCGTGGCGGCAATCCCCATCGGTTCGACATACGTCAGGAACTCCACGGTTTTGGGAACGCACTCATCTTTCCCCTCAGAGGACCAGAATGCCTGAGGACATGGCGTGCAGTCGGCTGCACCTGTTCAACATCACCAGAAATAATCAGCAGTCTGTCTTGATGTTATAGAAAATAAATCTAATGGAAGAATGCGAAATATGTTAAAGTCCTAAACATGAAATACAAAGATCATTTTTTACGTTTCGATACCTGTCGAGTTGGCCATAGTTCCATCAGCACACAGGATACAATCGAAGCAGCAGCTGGGTTTTCCTTTGATTTGAGCTTTCCTCGTTCCTACTGGACAGACATCAGAGCACACCGATGTCGGCACCTAAGGGAAGAAAAACGTTTAAATCGAGGTGTTCCTTAACCGATCTTGTTGGAAACTCTTTTTTTTTTACCATCTTCCCTGTCCGCCACAGAATTTTTTCCTCCAAGATGCTAAGTTTATAATCTCCATTAGCAGCCGAGGCAAAATGACCCAGTGTGACGTGTTGCACCTGCCCGTTGATCAGCTGCCAGTTGATCAGATCGTAGGAAGCAGGAGGGTCGCCGTTGGCATCAAAAAACACACGATCCCCAAACTTATTCCTAAAATTCACCCTTTGTAATTGATCAGTGACCTGAGGAAAAAAGGAAACTGAATATTTATTATGCATTTCAAGATGTTCAGATTTAGATTGTAGATTTTAGTTGCACAATTTTTCTCACCTGTTTTGGCTGAATTTCTGACGAACACGGCCTGGCTGTTTGTTTGTTCCCCGGTTTGCAGAATAGCAGCTGATGGAAGGCGTGTGCGATGGCATAAACAGCTTTGTACACGTTATAAGAAACTCTGAGCTGTGTGACATTGAAGAACACATCCTGGGAATTCATTAATGTCTCGTAGCCTGAGCATGTTTTATTTGTTCTCTCGGTGTTGACTGTATGTTCCCCGAGGTAAGACGGGTCGACAGCCGACCATGGTCTCCCAGAAATCCCTCACAAAGGCTGCATGTGGGTCCTTATAAGGGCTAATCCCTGTCAGAAACTGCTTTAGATCTGGAATAGCCATCTTCTGCACCACAAATCCCAAGGCCCCACCGAAAGCTTGGTACATTTCAGGCGTGGAGGGTCGGGTCGCCGTTATCCAGGCCTCACTGGCAATCCACTGGATTCCTGTGATGTTCTGTTTCACGATCTCTTTCATCAGAGGGTAAAAGTCCCCCTCCGGAACAAAGGCCAGAATGACTCGGACTGTTGACCGCTTGATCATTTCCACGACGTCCAGGATTTTATCCGCTGCATGCGTGCGTAGAATCGTCCCGACGAACGCGATACAGACCCCGAGCTTCTGGACCTCCTCGGTGAAAGCCAGGACCCCGCTTCGTCCATAGTCGTTGTCCGACTGTATGGCGCCGATCCACTGCCAGTTAAAACGTGCCACCAGCGCCGCCAGAGCTTTGGCCTGGAAGTAGTCGCTAGGGATTGTCCGGAAAAACGTCGGGTATTCAGCTCTGTTGCTCAGACAGGAGCACGTTGAGAAGTAACTCACCTGTGAAAAACACCAAAAAGCATCACAAAAACAAGCACTAGAAATACACCAATGCAGTAACACTTTCTCTCTTACTATCGGCACTTGAAACGGTCCGAGAGTTCCAGCCACGGCTAACGACTGAGATGATCCGGACTCTGCTATCAGGGCAGACACAGCCGGAGGACAAGTGTCCAGGTCCATCTCCAGTTCTGGTCCACCAGCCAGCGTCAGCGCGGCACGTAAGGCGTTAGTCGGCGATGCACAAGAATTAAGGATCCGATAGCCAAGAGATACATTTGGAAGGAGAGAGGGATCCTTGTTGATTTCTTCAATTGCAAATATCATGACTTGGGTCCATCGGAAAGCTCGCAGGTCGAATCTAGACACGTTTTGATGGAAGGTTGTAAAAACAATACAGCACATAGATACAATAAACAGCTTGTCAGATAAGGACGTATGAAGTGAGTGTTAAAACTAACCCGGCACACTTCGCTCCACGTGGCTCGACCTCGAACGTAGAAGTGCTGCTTATTTCTTTGTTGAAGATGGGGAAGATCCCCCCAATGGTGACGTCTCCGCGCTTGGACAAACTCGGCATGTCGAACTTCCCGAAGAGTTCGCAGCCGGAGACTGTAGTCAGGCAGAGGATGGACAGAGAGAAGACAGAAGCTCTCATGTTTGCTCGGCATCCTTTCGACGTAGATGAGGACTCTTATAACATCTGTGTGGAGTTGCTCTCTGAGTAAAAAAGGTGGATGTATGTCCCACAGGGTGAGATAAGGGCAGGGAACGGTGATCACTCTATTCGGTACGCTGCATGCAATATGTGCACACGCACACACACGCGCACACACACAAACCAACAAACCAGACAAGAAACTGGACATAAATACATAGTATGTCATGTTATTTTTTTGAAATTGTATTTACATTGACTGTAGTAAACAACATTTGACAATTTAACAATATATTAATCACAAAATGAATACATAATAACTAGAAAACAGTTTGCTCTGTTTGTAGGTGATTTTCAAACCTGAGATTTTGAAAAGTGTGTTAATGTGTAGCTTATTCAAAAGTGTGCTTCATCTCACAACCCTCCATTTTTAATTTATTTTTCATCAAACTTGTGAACTTATGGTCAGCACTTTGCCTGTGACATCAGGGACTAGGGATGGGCATAATTAATCGATGCTCGATAATTGATCGTTAAGAAATGCGTCGATCAATTTATATTGTTATCGATCAAAAGGACGTTGTGTTGCATACTGTGAGTCTTGAAGCATTTAATTGAATATCACTATGTGGGAGAAATAACAAATCTAACCACCAGGGCGCGATGTTTTATTATTTCTAAGGACAAAAACGGAACAGCCAAATGAGCGGCAGTTGACTTGTGACGCAGCTCATTTGGAAACTTGCCAGCAAAGCAAGATTAGCCTAAACATGAAGCGGTCCAAGCGAAGTGTTGCGTGGGACCACTTCGATTTAAAAAACGGAGACGTTGCGGAGTCCGCGACGACTACTATGATGTATCATCCGACCTTGTTGGCCGGCAGTTCATCCTCCTCTCAACCTACCATCACCTCGGTCCTAGCTAGGAGGAGCTGCGACTCACAGCGGAAAGTGAATGGAAGAAGGTTCCCCAGGCTGTCAAAGTTAGCGCAACAATACCTCTGCACCCCCGCAACTTCGGTCCCGTCAGAGTGGGTGTTTTCTGCCGCTGGACTGACAGTTACAAGGCTGCGTTCGCGTCTGACCCCCGAGCATGTTAACATGCTTATATTCCTAAACAAAAATATGTAGGCTGGAGTTACTGTATGCTATGGACAGTAGGGACAGTCACCACCGTATGTGAGTCGCTCTTTTTTTTCTTAATGTGTTGTCTCTCGCTCCGCTTTTCGGACTTTACGAGCGCCGCATAGGCCTATAACCTATAATGCCTGTATTTATTATTTTAAAACTGTTTAAACAGCTGTAGGTCTTCAAGTTAACTGTATTGTATTAATGTTGGCCCATACATTATTGTTGGAATAAAGATTTCATTGATAAAAACATGCTGCATTTTGTATTTTCTACCAACGGGAATTTCAATATAGCCTCTAGAAAAAAGTTAATGATTAATCGATAATTGATCGATAACTCTAACGATGCTCGATCAAGGAAATTTCTTCAAATGCCCATCCCTATCAGGGACTACAAATGTTTCACTTTTTTTAATGAATCTAATAGAAATGTTGCATCTAACATGAATATAATGTTTTTACAAACTACCTTTCATACTAAACAGTTTTTATCGTAAAGTAAAAATGAGAAGAAAGACCTGAGTCAGTGCATATCATTTATTCAACACATCAAAAGTAAGAAGGTCGTGAATCGCAACATCTTGCCTTTCTACAATATCTTCCTATAATTTTGGTTTATTTGTTGTTACACTAAAGACATTTTTTTTTGTTTTTTTCTGCTTTTTTTCTGCTTTTTTTTTATTACAGATTAAAGAGTTCTCGGTGGTATTTTCCCCAATAAAAGTTTTTTGGAGTTTTGTTCTGGCCTGAAGATAATAATGTAACATTTTGGGAAAAAAATGCACACCAACAAACCAAAACTGGAGGCTAAAATAGCGAATATCTCCACAGCCACGGTAAACTTCCCAGGAGAGCTGACGTACGCCGGGATGAAGGTGATCCAGACGGCACAGAAGATCAACATGCTGAAGGTGATGAGCTTGGCTTCGTTGAAGCTGCCTGGCAGCTTTCTGGCGAGAAAAGCGAGTATGAAACATAAGAGAGCGAGAAGCCCGATGTAGCCCAACGCTGCCCAGAAGCCTACGGCTGATCCCAGCTCACACTCCAGGATAATCTTCTCTTTATAGTACTGCATGTTCCTCATTGGGAACGGAGGGCTGATCGTCAGCCAGAGAATACAAATGACAACTTGAATGAGGGTAAAAGTCAGAACGCTGAGTCTCTGCTGCACAGGACCAAACCATTTCCTCACGTTGCTGCCTGGAAGCGTCGCCTTGAAGGCCATCAGCACAACAATGGTTTTACCCAGAACGCAGGAGATGCAGAGAACGAAGGTGATGCTGAATGCCGTGTGTCGCAGCATGCAGGACCATTTGGAGGGCCGGCCGATGAAGGTCAGAGAGCACAGGAAGCACAGAGTCAGGGAGAAGAGCAGCAGGAAGCTCAGCTCTGAGTTGTTGGCTTTGACGATAGGAGTCTCTTTATGAGTCAGAAAGACGACAGATGTCAGGAGAGATAAAAACACTCCGATGCAGCCGAATCCGGTCAGAAGTGCTCCCATGATCTCTCTGTGGGAAAGGTACTCGGTCGGCTTTGGGAGACACTCATCTTTTTTTTCATTTGGCCATAACTCAGGTGGACAGGTCAGACAGTCTGGAGAATCTGGGAAACATCAACAATTTATTTATTTACTTATTTTTATTTATTTTATTTATTTCAGGCATGTCAGTTAAATCATCATCATCACACATCTTTGTTCAAACATTTGTACAATACACATGGCCGAAAGGGAAAGCGGGAGAAGCCAAGGCTTATCTAGTCCCGCCCCATTACCCACAGGATAAAATCGTCTTCATAATATTATAATCAAACATATATTGTATAAATACAGCACTCTTTATGCAATACACATGAATGACTTCAATGTTGAAATCCCTCACTCACTCGTCTGATTACTTATCGTCCCCTCGGGACAGTCGAAGCAGTCGAAGCAGCACACAGGCTTGAACTTGTTCATGGCCTTACGGGTCCCCGGTGGACACGGTTCTCGGCAGACAGACCTCAGCACCTGATCAGCCAAAACGCCGCGTTTAAAGCTTAATCAGGACACAAGCATTTGCATATGTGTGAGTGTGAACTGATCCCTATAGGATCAGCTACATATGAGATATCATCTCTACACCTTACCTCAACACTCTCTCCTCCCCAAACTATCTTGGCGTCATCTTGTAGTTTGAACTTTTCTGCCTCTGGGTAAGATGTGTCGTATCGACCGATGTTTATGATCTCTACGGAGCCGTCATCTTTCATCTGCCAGTTGACCAAGTCGTACTGGGCGACTGAATCTCCGTTTTCGTCAAAGAAAAACTTCGCCCCATTCTGAGTGGTGAAGTTCACGTAGTTGATGTGTTCCAACACCTGCAGACCAGGTACATTTCTTAGCAACACAACGTGCAGCCACAAGACAAATATTTCCTTTTTTTGTTGCATTTACCATAACACATAGACTGGATAAGCACTAAATACTTTGCCACCAGAACTTACGAGCTTTGGCTGAACTTGGGTCTTGTTCACGCAGGGCTTTCCTGTGGTGGGATTTGAGCCGTTCTTACATTGCAGCAGTGCGTGAAGGGCGTAAGCCACCAGGTACACGGCTTTGTACACATTATTCTCAGCCCTGAAATGTGTCACGTCGGTGTAGTGGCTGGAGACGGCTCGGAGGTCCTCCGTGCCCATGCACAAAGTTGTGGTGTTCGAAGGGGAGAAGCTGCAGTCGAAGAACTTCTCCCACAGAGCTTTAACAATCATACTCTGGGGTTCGTCTGAAGGCTTCAGGCTCAGTAGGAATTCCCCTAGACCGGGTATGGAGGCCCGAGGGAGGGCGAAGCCCATCGCACCCTGCAAGACGCTTTTCCTCTTGACAGAAGCCAGGTCTGCCTGCGTGATCCAAGCCTCACCGCCGAGCCATTGCTTTCCAGTTATGTTATAATTCTCAATCTTTGACAGGAATGACTTAGTGAACGACAAGGACATGAAGAGCACGACCACCTTAGACGTGGACGCCCTCAGCATCTCCACAATAGCAGCCAGCTGCTTTGGGTTGTTCTTGGAGTGAGGTACTGTGAATTCAACACAAATGCCCCCTTTCTTTGCCTCCTTGGTCAACTCAGCAGTGCCCTTTTCCGAGTACGTACCCTCAGAGTGAATAATCCCAACCCAGCGCCAGTCGAAATATTTCATGAGCTGTACCAGACCGATGATCTGGAAGCGGTCACTCGGCACAGTTCTGTAGAAGGTGGGATACAGTCTTTTATCGCTCAGACAAGCACAGGTGGAAAGGTGGCTTATCTTCAAAGGGAGAGAGAAAAAGACACGGAAAATACAACAAATTGTTATTTCTTTGAATAATAAATTAGACAGTTTGCAGTGATTCTCTTCTTACCTGTGGGATGGACAGCGGGCTCAAAATCAGGTTTATGTCTTTACTCACTCCAGAGGACGAATGGCCCAGAAGAGCCTGGATCCGGTTCCCGCAGCCCTCCGCATACTCTCCGTTCACGGCCTCGACGGCGGCTCGGATCAGGTTTTCACTTCCACAGCCGTTGAACAGTCGGTAGCCCAGAGTCACTCCGGGGAGAAGCTTGGCTTTTCTGTTGATCTCCTCCACGGTGAAAATCACCGTCCTGGCAAACTTCAGCTCCCTGTCGTTCCACCTGCAAATAAACAACATATGGTGCAGATCTGCATGTAAACCACGTTTTGTACAGTTTTATACATATTTCAACCACTTACCGAATGCAATATGTGCGTGGAAACGCCTGGTAGCCATTATCGACCAACTGGCGTGTACTGGTCATGGAGAAAACGCCTCCTATAATGAGATCGCCTTCCTTTGAGAACTCCATGAACCCAGACTGCCCGATCAACCTGCAGGTTCGGTTCTCTGACCTGGCCTTTGCCAGCAAAGTGAATAAGATGATGGTGAAGCGAGCCATCACAAGTCCCCCTCCCTTTTACCCGGCTCTCACCCAGGATCCGACCTTTATAGCTTTATTCTAACCTGGTGAGAAGCATCAGCAGCCAATGTGAGTCTTGCTCAATCCTCAAAAGATTAGCGTGTTGTTTTTACATGTCGCTGCACTTCTATGAGTCTGATCAGCTGATTGACATGTTGGAGACAGAAGGCCCAATTCACCTAGTTTCCTGAGAATCAACATAATTACTTTAGAATTGAATACAATGTGGGTATGTGATGTGTTAATTTTTTATTTTTTTATTTTTTTTATTAGTAAATCGATGGAAATGATTTAGCATCACTCAGAAAAAGGCTTCAAGAGCTTCATAAACATGTTGAAGTGGTGAGAGGTTATCTGTCAAAGTTATCCAGAATACATTTTTTGGTCATTAGAATTTAGTTAAAATAACACATTTTGGTCAACTTCAATTCCATCATTGTTTTTAAAAAAATGGATTGGTCTGCATATATAAGGCTTATTTAAAGCAAACACACACACACACACACACACACACACACACACACACACACAATAATAGCCTAACCATCAGGATCAATCAGGGTTCAGTGTCTTGTTCAAGGACACCTTCATTTCACACTTCTCCTTTGTACTTTGGCCTGATGTATATTTATATGTTTTTAAAGTCATTAGGAAACTCTACATACACACACACACACACACACACACATATAAAGATTTAGATTTCATCAAAATATATCTTCAATAGAGATGTGTTAAATGTATTCAGCCACAGTATGCTTGGTGTACTTGTTGATATCATGATGTCAAGTTACTATTGATGAACGCCAAAGGAGACGTCTCCATTAAAAAAGAATAATATATAATATACTTTAATATATATCGGTCAGAAACTGAAAAATGAGTAGCAGAGAAAATTAATAAATATCCACAGAGGCTTATTATGGCCGTCTGCTTTATTGTGTAATATAAAAAAAAAAAAAAAACATTCACCAAGAACTCACATATAAATGTAGATACACATGTCAGGTTTAATTATGTTTAAGTTTCGTAAATCGACCTGTTGATCTTAATAACGAGGACATATTTCGTCGGTCCCCCTGAACTCCGGAGACATTTCACCAGCTGTACATGAACAAGCAAACTCAACACATTGACTCCAGCCATGATGGAAAGCAGCAACGTGGGAAGTGAGACGAGCAGACGGGACAAGGCAGCTAACGCAGCCATCTGCCCCGAAACAGCCCAGGATGTTAGCTTCGACGCCACGCCTCCTTCAAACCAACGTTTTATCTTCTTATCAGAAGAAGTCAACCGCACCAACAACACGGTGACGGACAGACAGCTAAATCTCTGCTGCTGTGTGGGAGAAAACCAAGAGATGACAGTACGAGACGCACTGTAGATTAACACCATCTGATTGCTTCTCCCCGGGGCCCAGCAGAGGGTCACGGCGGCCCAGGAGCACCGACGGACGCTAACGGACGGAGCGAAGAAATGCAGCGTTGCGGTGAAGAACATCACCGCCGAGTCTCTGACACCAGATGATTTTATTCTTGTCATGTAGATTCCAAACAGCAACACGGCTGCCAGGAAGTATCTGGTGGTGCGCCTGCTGGCGTCTGCAGGTCGGACACTCAACGTGGCGCCGTCTGGGCGGGGAAAACAAAGTGTGTTATCATTGTATGGAGTCTCACTTAATCTTTAAAATCATTACTTTGTGACCCGTCCTCACGTTGGTACGACTTGTTATTATCAACAGGAAAGAATATAATACATGAGGAATAATCCACAATGGGGAAATGAAGTTTATCGGAGAGTTTCCTCTCTCCGATAACTATTTTAATAACATCAAGAGAAATGAATTTAACTCACATTGCAATTGCATGCAAGCATAAGTAGATCCTCTAAATTAGTCATGGAATCAAATTATACTTTTTGTTATTTAATATTTTCAAATATGTGATCTGACAGGAGCCGACCACTATAACATGAACCCATATTTATCATGCTATAGCCAGAAAAAAGTATCAAACCAGGTTCAAATGTGTCAGAATACAGGAAACCCCATTAAATTGTTTAATTTTTTTTGCTTAACTTATTAAGGAAATGAAAGCATGCTTTTCTTGTAGTTTTTTTTCAACATTACCTGCTTCTTTACGACAGCGTGATGGAGAGAACTTTGATGGAATCTGTTGGCATTTGAAAGTTAGTTTGCTGCAAACACACGACACATTCATGCAAAGTGAGCTGACAATAATATCTGTGAGACGTCTCTGTATGGTTAGTATAATGTGTAATATAATATCTTCATATTTGCTCACAGCAGGTATTTTATTTATATGAATTATTCAGTATTTTACTCCTGTTTCATGCATTTTATCTGTAAAATCTCTACTGTTTTTTTGTTCTTGTACCAATAATTAAAAAGAAATAAAAAGGTTCAGTGTTGATGCTGTGAAACACCGATCTGGAGAGTCGGGAGGCAGAATTAAAACATCATGAACATGCAAACCTGCTGGAAGCAGACGCTGCAACACTTTGGATCTTCTGAGGACATTGAGCTCACTCTGCTCTCACACAGGACGAAGATACAAAATTCCAGAAACGCAGGTCCGAGGTCTCCAGACAGGAAGCCTTGCAGGATTTTGAATTTGAGGTTGCAGTCGTTAAAGTTGCAGATGCAACGCTTTGTTTTCCAGTGACCCGTCAGAATGACAGCATATCTCAGGAGGACAGGCAAACGACTGATACTTCTGTTGTTCAAGTGTGTGCTGTGATTATCGGTCTGTATCTGTGTGAAGGAGAATGACAGGAAAACACACAAGATCATTTCATAAAACATCAGGAACACTGTTGAACACACAAGAAAGCAACTAAATTCAGATTTGATTCAACGTGGCATGATGATGAACATGATTCCTGCTCTCACCTCCACTGTACGTAGCAGCCGGTCGTAGGTCTCAGAGAGGAAGCTCACCAACGGCTGCTGGAACCTGCAGACTCGCCTGTCTGGCTTCACGGCTTCATTAGAGCTCATGCATCCTCCGTTAACCCCGGCCTGTTTGAAAATCCTCTCTGTTTCACAAGATCTAAACACGTGGAGGGAAAACATGTCATCTCATGATCACAAACATCACAAATTCATCAGCTGCAGTCGCATTAATCACCATCTGTAACCACACATGAGCTAATCTGACAATTCAATTGTACAAATCTAACAGCACGGAAAGCATAATGACCCAACTGAGAGACTTAATTACAGTAAGAGGGACTTAAAATTGTAATTGACTTGTATAAAAGCTCCTCGAGAGAGACAGTCTAATTGTGTTTGGAGGTGTTTAGGCCGCCATCGTTCAGACAGGTTCCCCGCTGAGGAGATCATAAAATTACAAGATAATTGCTGATGAATCTGTGGGAAATTGGGCCTCCAGGTCCTCCATTCCAGGTCATCGACAAGACAAAGAAAAAATCAAGTCAATGAGCAAGAGAAGAGAAAAGACTTCAGCTTTGCAACAATATACTCACCTCGCCTCGCCATCACTGCCACGCTGACTGACCTCAGAGCAGCAGTCCGGTCGGAGCCGTGTGCCGGATGACACCGCCTGAGCAAAGAAGAGTGTCAAGAGGACGAACGCCACGCTTGTCATCTCAAGAAGCTCGCCGGCGGCGGTTGTGCATTCTCACAGAGACATGTTTTATAGCTTCCTCGGATGTAGGAGGCGACTCCGAGGTCCCGTCTCAGAGGTACATGCAAATACACAAGACCTGAATCGGACTAGAATACACATGGGTCCACGTTTCCTAACGATCAGTCTTCAGTTTAAGTGTTCACAGAGATCGACTTGTTTGACTTTTTTACAGCCCGCACTAAATCAAATCAAATAAATCATGTCAGACACACAATTTATGAGACTTAAGTTAAAGATGCTTGATTTTTACTGCACGGCTCACAACTTGGTGACGGCTGAGCTGGCGGCAAGTGCAAACAACAGCGACAGAGGTGATGCTTCTTTAATGGCGTCCATCCACTTCTTGAACAACACACAGAGAGGTAGAGAGAATACCTGTTCAGGTAAATTTTAGTCCACTTTCTTTTAACAAAGTAGTTTTTTAATCACATAGAATATTTAATTGGTTAACGATCTTGTGTCTGACAGAGATCCTGTCTTGTTAAAACACAAGCAGGAAGTGATGAATCAATAGAGCTTTCAGCGTCTGCTCAGTCAGAGTTTAGCCGAGTGGTAAATTTATAATTTTACACACGTCGCATCTAATTCCACTAGCTATGTAAAAAGTGATAAATGCTTAAAAAAATTGTGCCACAATCGGATGCTTCAGTCATCGACCAGCAGAACAGCTGTGGAGCATTTATGACATCATGACAAGTCACAGCAGAAGAAGCACAGGTGTAAATAATTAAGGAATCATTCATTTCTTTACTATGAGTCAAAACGTCTGCAAAAGCTTTTAATATGATATTTAAAATATTGGATAAACAATTCAGGTGTGCATATATATTGTATTTATATCAGAAATATCTTTATAGCTGACAACAAAACATGATTCAGAAATAACGGAAGCTCATCTACAGAAAAAACTCTAAAAAAGGAACTGCTCAAATTTTTATTTAAAATTTAATTTAATAAAGACAAATTGAGAACTGAAATCTATTATAACCTCTGGAATATTGTGGTTATTTCATTTATAATTAAAATTAAACTAATATGTAGGGAAAGGATCATAGGATGTAAATAAATAATACGTGTACTCGTTCACTGGTGTGTAATAAGAAACAACACATGTTGGTGAGTAGGAATACTCAAATAATTATGCAATGCAAATTTCAAGTTTATTGATTCATGATTTGTTACATGTAATAAACATCTTTAATATAAGGAGTAGTCATATTTCATGAAGAAATATATGTTCTTTGACATAAGGGAAACAACCATGATGATAGAACTTTAATAGATAGCAAGTAATTCATAAAGAAAACAAAATAAGGTAAAAGAAAGGAATCCCAACAATATAAAATTAACATTGAATAATTTTTGTTTTGCCTTTTGGTATTTTGTTCTGGTCTTGGTAAAATTACATAACATTTAGGGATAAAAATGTGGAAAAGTGAATAACTTGAAGTCATTATAGCAAAGATCTCCACTAATATTCTCTTTATAGAATTTCATATTTTTTAATTACAGGGTAAAAGAAAAGACTACAAAACGAGTCATTTGTGAAAGAGTTAATAACGTATCTCACTAAAGGAGCCGAAACCCTTTAAAGTGATCACAAATCAATGTACTTTTAAATCACAGATTACATTTCGGTTGTTAGTGACGTATTTCACTATTAAGTGTCTTTCCCATCAGGTGTCTCTTGGTGTTCTGCTCAGGTCTGAACACAATGATGTAACATTTGGGCAGAAAGATGCAGAACAGAAGTCCGTAACTCGAAGCCAGAATGGCGAAGATCTCCACGGCGACGGTGAACTTCCCCGGAGAGCTGACGTACGCCGGGATGAAGGTGATCCAGACGGCGCAGAAGATCAACATGCTGAAGGTGATGAATTTAGCCTCGTTGAAGTTATCGGGCAGCTTTCTGGCCAAAAAAGCGAGAACGAAGCACAACAGGGCTAGAAGTCCTATGTATCCTAACACGGTCCAGAAGCCTACAGCTGATCCCAGATCACACTCCAGGATGATTCTGTCCTTATGGAGCAACATGTTACTGACAGGAAACGGAGGGCTGATCGCCAGCCAGAGAACGCAGATAACAACCTGCACGAGGGTGAAAGCCAGAACGCTGAGTCTCTGCTGTGCAGGACCGAACCATTTCATCATGTTGCTACCGGGAAGTCTGGCCCTGAAGGCCATCAGCACCACGATGGTTTTACCCAGAACGCAGGAGATGCAGAGGACGAAGGTGACACCGAACGCCGTGTGTCGCAGCATGCAGGACCAGTTGGAGGGCCGGCCGATGAAGGTCAGAGAGCACAGGAAGCACAGAGTCAGGGAGAAGAGCAGCAGGAAGCTCAGCTCCGAGTTGTTGGCCCGGACGACAGGCGTTTCCCGGAAGTGAAAGAACACTAACATGACTATAGTAGTCAAAACAATGCCCATCAAACAGAACAACGTCAACACGATGCCCATGATCTCCGTATATGACAAAAATTCCACTTCCTTGGAGATGCACGTGTCTCCTCGGGCATTCGACCAATAATCAACAGGACATTTGAAGCACGTCACAGAGTCTGTTTTTAAAAAGGAGACAGAAACATCGGTTAGGGCCAAACGCCGATCACAGAAAGACATTTGTGTTTCTCATGAATCAAACCTGTCACATTGCTGATTTCTCCCTCTGCACACGGCACACAGTCATAACAGCAGATAGGTTTTCCTTTCTGCAGGACTTTGCGTTTTCCCGCGGTGCAGCTCTCACTGCACACGGACGCAGGTACCTGAATATGTGGAGTGGTCATCTGGTCACATGCTCGCCGGTTAATGTTAAACATTATGCAGTACGATATTACAACCAACAACCCAGAAATGTGAGAACAAAGCGATGTGAATGTGTACCGTGAGACTCTCTCCTCCCCACACTATCTGCACGCTGTTCATTTTGAACTGGCGCCCGCGGAGCAGAGTGCCATCAAAGAGCCCGACCGTGGTGACCTGCATCGTCCCAGAGGTCACGCGCTGCACGTTCACAAGTTCGTATCGGGCCGGCGGATCTCCGTTCTGATCAAAAGTCACTCGCTCGCCCTGATCGGTCGTGAAGTTGACGTTCTGTAAGTAATGCAGCATCTGTGGGGACGAGGAGAGATGTCCTTAAACACTTTTTAGCACAAATAATTATTACAAATGATTTGCTCACCTGCCAGGGTCGGATGTGTTTGGTGTCAGCACAGCTCCTGTTGCCGAAAGGGCCCCTCCCCTCTCTACATGACACCAGGCTGTGGAGGGCGTGAGCCACCGCGTACACCGACTTGTACACGTTGTTGGTGAATCTGAGCTCAGAGACGTCGGTGAAATACGACTGGACGTCCTGCAGGCTCTCCTCGCCGCTGCACGGCGTCCTCCCTGCGTCTGCAGAGTCGTTCAGAGAGCAGTTGAAGGTGTCTTCCCAGAAGTCTCTGACAAACCGGCTGTCAGGGAACTGCAAGGGGTGCAGCCGCCTCAGGTGATCCTCCAGACCCGGGATCTGGGCTCTGCTCACGGCAAAGCCCAGCGAGCCCACCAGAACGCCGTGGCCCTCACCGTCAGTCAGAGAGTGATCCGTGATCCAGGCGTCGCTGCCCACCAGCTGCAGGCCTGTAACGTTCTGCCTGAACAGCTCGGCCGCCAGAACCTTCACCTCTCTGTGGGACATGAAGGCCACCAGGACCTTAGACGTGGACTTCTTCACAGTTTCCACAACTCGTTTCAACTCGCTAAGAGGACCCGTTTGCTCAAACGCCCGGTAGTACTCGACGCACACCCCATTTTCCTGCGCAGCTCTGATAAATGCCGCGATCCCATCGACGCCATAGCGGTTTTTGTTACTTACAGCCCCAACCCAGGTCCAGCCAAAGTGCTTGACCAGCTTGGCCAGGGCTCTGCTCTGGTGCAGGTCACTGGGAATGGTCCGGAAGAAGGACGGGAACTCCTTCCGGTTGCTGAGACATGCACAGGTTGCAAAGTGGCTGAGCTATGCAGAAATGTAGACAGAACAAGAACATGTCAAATCTGTGCAAAATCAGAAAGAAGCGGTTTGAAATTGAGAATTAAACATATGCAAGATTGTGACAGGGATTTAGAAACATCATCCTTTGTAAGATATGCACCACGGGTATCCGGAACCTCCCTAACATCCGAGCCAGTCCCACCGTGGGCGCCGAGCCGGAGTGGCCAAGCACAGCCAGTGCCGTGTCAGCCTTCGTGCAGTTCCTCTCATCGATGACCTCCCTCCGCCCGTTGGCCAAGTCCAGAGCCGACTTCATGATGTTGGTCATCCCACAGGAGTTGTATATCTTGTAACCCATCGTGTGGTTCGGAAGAATGGCAGGATTTTTATTTATCTCCTCGATCGCGAAGATCATGGTCTGGGCAAATTTGAATTCTCTTAGATTGATACTGGAAATAAAGCACATTTTATTTAAAGATTTGAGTTGCACGAAAATGAGAAAATCACATAATAAAAGATACGTACTTGAGGCACGTTGGAGGATCTGGTGCGGTCTGAAACGTGGGCTTGTTGCCTCTGTAGCCAGTGCGGAAGGTGAAGATGCCACCCGAGACAAAGTCTCCAGGTCTGGTGAGCTCGGGCGGTTGAGTCCACCCCTGCAGCTGGCACACCGACGTCCCCCTTCTGCTCAAGAGGACCAGGAGGACCAGCTCCAGCAGAGGCATGGCTACACTCTGCAGACTGGCCCCTGTGACACTCGTGGCCCTTTATACACTACCTGGGCCTCCGTACTCCACCGTGATCAAACCCACAGACCCGTGAGCCGAATGTCCCCATGGACGCAGGACAGACGGTGTTTCCTGCACAGAAACGGAAGCAAAGATATATTTTTTTTATATTTTTGCACTGTCAAACTGTACATGTTATTATTAAAATGCAGTGTTTTTTTTGACTGCATATGTATATAGTGTCTTTTTCATTTTATGGTAATTTGTGTATTCTTTGGAATTATTGTACACACTGAACTTGTATGTGAAAAAATACTTGGATATAAACTCCTTTGTTATTCTGGTTCTTTCTGATTTCATCCATCCCAGTTTTTATTTATTGTATTTTCTCTTATTTTTGAATTTTTTAGTCTGTTGGTATATCTCGCTATGGCAGAAGGTTGTCGTGACTCAGGTTCAGTTTTTTTTTTTTATTATTTCCTATCCTATGCATTTTGATGTTGACTCTATTATACTATACATTATAAACATACTTATGTGAATCTGCGTATAGTGCTATATAATCATAAATATAAGCAGTTGTGCATATTAAAAAGGCTTAATAACAATAACACACTATAAAGCATTTTCTGATTTATAAGATCGGGTCTCATAATACTTCATAATTAATTGTTGTAATGCATTTTCTTTTTATTGCATTATAATCATGTTCATAATACATTTTACATTTTGATCTTTTGAAAAAATGAATTTATTTATTTGAAGGACAAGCAATTATGAAGTTTTATATTTGACCTTGTAAGTCATTACAAAATGCTTCATAATGTGTTTTAGTGCATATATCTATAATCACACAGATGAATGTGTCTTTTTGCAAATATTCTCTATGAGTGTTTTATATAACTTTATGAATCCATTTGTGTTGGTCATTAGTACGAAAGCAATACAAACTTGATTTCTCGTGATGAAAGTGAATTTAGAAATGTTGTATGTTGCAGCTTTTCTCATTTCCCAGTTTCACCGTGAACCAAACAGAGAAATGATTTAAAATAAACTGATGATGAATTTATTTGTGTCATCAACAAAAACATCCTGCAGGATTTCACTGCTATTATCCAACTATTTCACATTTATCATTCAGTTGTTGGAAGCTGAATGATCCTTTTTACTCATTATTTAAAGGAGGTAAATGTTTGAATTTCATGAAGGCCTGTCATATTGTACCTGCAGTTAGAATAAACAGGGAGTGATATATAATGACATATTAATTTATTATTTAACGATTTAAAATACAATATTAACTTTATTTTGCGGGCTCGATCTAAGGAGGGAAAAAGAAAGATCAAAACAATCTCTTAATTGATTTAAAATGTGACACTGACATGTTGTGACCAGGATGTACATTAGCTGGAGGCAACATGTCACCTGTTGTTGCTGTTGTGTTGAAGAATGAATTTTAATCTCTCGTGCCTTTGTGGGAGTTTCCCACCGGAGCCGAGCCGCCGGCTAATAATCCCACAACAGATGGGAACTTAGTTATCTACCACTGTTGTTGTTGTTTATGTGTAACCTGTCAGTATTGCATCATCATCATCATCATCAATCTTATTTTGATTTACTTCTCCTTCACATGAACTTTCACATGAAAACTTTTATTCATTTGCTTTCAATATTTATTTAAGAAAATTTCAACAAAACTGAAAAGAAGTTGAGAGAAATGCAGTTATGTATTTTTTTTTTAATGGTGTAACTTGAATTATTTTGATAACAATACAATTTAGGTTCTTTAATCCTCAGTATGGACATGTAGAATGATTAATAACTCTTTCAACTTGTATATATGTGAGAAAACTTTAATCAGATTGCATCTTATTACAAAATTGAGAAATGGAAATTATTAAATTAAGGTGAGGGTGAAAAAGACTTGCAAATTTTAGATACACTGTAATTCTCTTAAAAAGGGGTTCACATAAGTCCTTTATACAGCAGGTTCATTGTATTTGTATAGAAGTGATATTTATGTTTACATACTATGATATATTTTTATATACTTCCTTTTCTTTTATCCTTTTCTGAGGGATCCATCAAATATTCACTATTAAATGAAATGATGAATGAGAGGAACATGAACATTTGACGCTGGAGATGAAGGGTGGGATCGGTAGTATGAGGAGAACTACACAGTTTGTTATTATTTTATTAAACATGATATTTATTAAACAGCTTGTGGATGTTTAACTCCTGCAGCAAGAAACCATGGAGGTCTCATGATTACAAGCAACTTGAGGCTTTTCTGTAGTTTGGCCACCAGTGTGCAGCAGATTCTATATACTGTGAATGTGATGAGGATGTTTGGTTGTACATGTAGCAAGAAACTGCTGCTACTGCAGAACTAGATTCAGGACTCGGGGACCACAAGATCACCTGCAGACATAATAGCTGACCCAGCATGGGTCCAAATGGAGCTGAAACCCTTTAAAGTGATCACAAATCAATGTACTTTTAAATCACAGATTACATTTCGGTTGTTAGTGACGTATCTCACTATTAAGCGTCTTTCCCATCAGGTGTCTCTTGGTGTTCTGCTCAGGTCTAAACACAATGATGTAACATTTGGGCAGAAAGATGCAGAACAGAAGTCCGTAACTCGAAGCCAGAATGGCGAAGATCTCCACGGCGACGGTGAACTTCCCCGGAGAGCTGACGTATGCCGGGATGAAGGTGATCCAGACGGCGCAGAAGATCAACATGCTGAAGGTGATGAATTTAGCCTCGTTGAAGTTATCGGGCAGCTTTCTGGCCAAAAAAGCGAGAACGAAACACAACAGGGCTAGAAGTCCGATGTATCCTAACACGGCCCAGAAGCCTACAGCTGATCCCAGATCACACTCCAGGATGATTCTGTCCTTATGGAGCAACATGTTACTGACAGGAAACGGAGGGCTGATCGCCAGCCAGAGAACGCAGATAACAACCTGCACGAGGGTGAAAGCCAGAACGCTGAGTCTCTGCTGTGCAGGACCGAACCATTTCATCATGTTGCTACCGGGAAGTCTGGCCCTGAAGGCCATCAGCACCACGATGGTTTTACCCAGAACGCAGGAGATGCAGAGGACGAAGGTGACACCGAACGCCGTGTGTCGCAGCATGCAGGACCAGTTGGAGGGCTGGCCGATGAAGGTCAGAGAGCACAGGAAGCACAGAGTCAGGGAGAAGAGCAGCAGGAAGCTCAGCTCTGAGTTGTTGGCCCGGACGACAGGCGTTTCCTTGTGGCCGAAGAAGACAAGTGTCGTGAGCGTTGTCAAACAAACTCCAAGCAGAGAGAACGAGGCCAGCAGCATTCCCAGGATCTCATCGTACCCTAAAAACTCTGTTGCTTTGTGGACGCAGGCGTCTCGCTGCTTGTTGGACCAGAATGCTGGAGGACATTTCATACAGAGGATTGAATCTGCAAAATGTAACACAATACAGAGAAATATCCTGATCTGCTGTTCCATTTATGTCATTATGTGTAATATATTTGATTGCATTTCAAACAGGGATAATGCTGTCACATTGTTTGTTTACCCGTTGAATTATTGACCTCGCCTGCTGGACAGGGGATACAGTTAAAGCAGCAGACCGGTTTTCCTTTCTGCAGGACCTTACGGGTTCCTGGGAGGCAGCTCTCACTGCAGACGGACACAGGAACCTCCTACGGCCCACAAACACAATCACATACAAAACATAAAACTCAGCATCCACATCAAGGTTTTCAGTGAACAGGCAGCGTGCTGTACCTCCGTGAGCCGGTTCCCCCAGACCACCGGGACCTGGTTCATGATGAGCTGATGAATCTCTGGAAGCGAAGCGTCATAAACGCCAACCGTCACGCCTTCCATGCTTCCTGTATTCATCATTTGTAGATTTACAAGTTCGTATCTCGCTGGCAAGTCTCCATTGCCGTCAAAGTTAACCATTTCTCCTTCCTCGGTGGTGAAATTCACTGTGGTGAGATATTGCAGCACCTGGTGAACAACAGAGAGGTTAAGAGGGCAGATTGCTGCTGATTTGACTTCACTGACGCGTCCTCACCTGCCAGGGTTCGATGCGTTTGGCATCAGCGCAGCTCCCGTTTGCAAACGGCCCTTGTCCTTCCTCACACGTGATCATGTCGTGGAGGGCGTGAGCCACCGCGTACACCGACTTGTACACGTTGTTGGTGAATCTGAGCTCAGACACGTCGGTGAACGGTGACTGGACGTCCTGCAGGCTCTCCTCGCCGCTGCACGGTGTCCTCCATGCGTCTGCGGAGACGTTCAGAGAGCAGTTGAAGGTGTCTTCCCAGAAGTCTCTGATGAACCGGCTGTCGGGGAACTGCGAGGGGTGCAGCTGCCTTAGGTGATCCTCCAGACCCGGGATCTGGGCTCTGCTCACGGTGAAGCCCAGCGAGCCCACCAGGATGCCGTGGCCCTCGGCGTCCGTCAGAGAGTGGTCCGTGATCCAGGCATCGCTGCCCACCAACTGCAGGCCTGTAACGTTATGCCTGAACAGCTCGTCTGCGAGCAACTTAATCTCCCTGTGAGACATGAAAGCCACGACAACTCTGGAGGTGGCATGCCTTATGACCTCTGTTATTCTCTGCAGCCTGTCAGGTGGATCTGAGGATGAAAAAACTTCAGAATACTCGATGCACACGCCGTATTCGTGTACAGCTCGGATTAGCGCCGCCATGCCGTGGAGGCCATATTCGTTGTCCACGGCCAGCGCCCCGATCCAGGTCCAACCAAAGTGCTTGACCAGCTTCGCCAGTGCTCGGCTCTGGTAGTAGTCACTGGGAATAGTTCGGAAAAATGTGGGAAACTCTTTCCTGTTGCTCAGACAGGTACACGTGGCGAAATGACTGATCTGTAGTCAAACACACAAATATCAGACGACAGAGCAAACACACAGTTTGAACATTGTAATAACTTAGGTAACACTTCCCACCAACTTACCACAGAGACACGAAACCTTCCGACAACTTGTGCAAAAGCGATAGTTGGTCTGGAGCCCGAATGTCCCAGGATGGCCTGAACCGTCTCGGACCGGGTGCAGTTGTCGTCTGCGCTGCTCAGCAGCGCCAGAGCTGCTCTCAGGACGTCCATCGTCCCACAGTTGTCGTAGATCTTGTAGCCGAGTTTAACATCAGGGAGCAAGTCAGGACTCTTGTTTATCTCGTTTATGGCAAATATCGCCGCTTGAGCAAATTTGAACTCTCTGAAGTTGAAGCTGGTGAGATGAAAGATAGAATGAGATCATGTGTTCATGTTAATGTCTAAGATACAATAAGTAATACACACTTTAGAATATACAGTACACATACTTTTTGCATTTTCGTAATTCTGGAAATGTCTGAAACGTGTCAACTACGTAATCCTGCCCCGTGCGAAATGAGAAGATGCCTCCGATGACGAGGTTGCCATCTTGGGCCAATTCAGGCAGTAGTGCTGAGCCTCGCCGTCGGCACACGCCGTCGCCCTTCATCACGAGCAGAACCAGGAAGAGGAGCAGCAGCAGCAGCCTCGAAAGTGGCATCGCTCTCCTCGGCTCGGCTCTGCAGGCCAAGCAAATAGTAGCTCCGCAGCTCAGTACAGGGTTTTTATACACCTCCAACCACACGGGGGGAGGAAGGAGTCACGGTTGAAAGTCACGTCTCGGGAGACCAGATCGAACCAAACAAGTCCAGAAAAAAAGATGTTATTGTCTGTGAAAATTAAGATTTTATTCTTTGATTACATATATATGATGTGGAATCAGTCGGTTGGTACAAAAGATAGATAGAGTCGGAAAAACAAATTATATTATTACACTATATTATTTGACGTTTTCAACCCTTTAAAGCCCCCTTCCCCATCATATTACCTTTGGTATTCTTCTCAGGTTTCAGTAAGATAATATAACATTTTGGCATAAAAATACAAAAGAGAAGTCCGAAGCTGGAGGCCAGAATGGCGAAGATCTCTACAGCAACGGTGAACTTTCCCGGAGAGCTGACGTACGCTGGGATGAAGGTGATCCAGACGGTGCAGAAGATCAACATGCTGAAGGTGATCAGTTTGGCCTCGTTGAAGTTATCGGGCAGCTTTCTGGCCAGAAATGCGAGAATAAAACACAACATGGCCAGAAGGCCGATGTAGCCCAGTACGGCCCAGAAGCCCAGAGCTGATCCCAGAGCACACTCAAGAATGATTTTATCTTTGGATTCTTTAAAATTCTTATATGGAAAAGGAGGAGCATTTGTTAACCAGATGATACAGATCACAACCTGCACGAGGGTGAAAGCCAGAACGCTAAGTCTCTGCTGTGCAGGACCGAACCATTTCATCATATTATTACCTGGAAGTCTGGCCCTGAAGGCCATCAGCACCACAATGGTTTTACCCAGAATGCAGGAGATGCAGAGGACGAAGGTGACGCCGAACGCCATGTGTCGCAGCATGCAGGACCAGTCGGAGGGCCGGCCGATGAAGGTCAGAGAGCACAGGAAGCACAGAGTCAGGGAGAAGAGCAGCAGGAAGCTCAGCTCTGAGTTGTTGGCCCGGACGATGGGCGTTCGCCTGTGTCTGAAGAAGACGAGTGCTACGGCGGCGGTGATGCACGTTCCAGACAAGGACGCCGCGGTGAGCAGCGCTCCCATGATCTCTGCGTACGACAGGAACTCTGCCTCCTTCTTCACGCAGGCATCTCTCCTCTCATTGGACCAGAACTCGGGATGACATCGCACGCAGGTGATGGAATCTGAAACAGAACGTTGAAGCAGGCATTTCACCAACCCAATGCATTCGTCTTGTTGCGTCTTTTCTTTGCACACAAGGTCAGGACACGAGTAGCTGATACATGGATGGAATTATGATGTCAACATTAAGATACAGTGTTTTTGTTTCTTAATAACTAAACATTAAATTTTTTCTACATGTTTTTTACAAAAACATTAGTAAATCATCAGAGATCTGCATGCGTCTTAAAGACCACTTTGAAATTAACTTGTTATCAATAAAAACTTTACTACACCCGTAACGTTGCTTATTTCTCCTTCTGCACATCTTAAACAGTCATAGCAGCAGACGGGTTTTCCTTTCTGGAGGACCTTGCGGGTTCCTGGGGGACACGTCTCACTGCAGATCGACAACGGTACCTGCATGAACAACACCTGTGAGACAATTGTGTGGCCCTTCACTTTGCAAGCTTCTATTATAAATGCAATGCATCAAAAATAAAACATCATTATGATACAATAACTGTTAACAAGCGTATTCATCTCAAACAGACTGGAATCAGCAGTCATCATCGTACCTGTTGTGACCTCTGTGCCCAAATTAAAGATGCATTGAGCAGATTAAGCTGTTCGTCCGCAGGCAAAGATGCATCATAATGACCGACCGTGACAAAGTCCACGAGGCCACTTTCTGTCGGCTGCCAGTTTATGATTTCATACTTTGCTGCTGGGTCTCCGTTCTCGTTGAAGTAAACCTCCTCTCCCTCCTTCGTTTTGAACTTGATCTTTTTTATGCGCTGTAAAGTCTGAGAAGAGATGTATCAATGAATAAATCATCTGAAAAACATTTGTTGTACTGAATACGGTGATGGAGAGACTGTAAAATGTGTTTATCTTCCCTGTGAATTCAGCTCACCATGAACGGATCCAGCTGCACCGTGTTGTTGCATGTTTGGTTGCAGCTCAGAACACCGTGAAGTGCATGAGCCACAGCGTACACTCCTTTATAGATGTTGTTAAAGATGGCCATGAGCGACATGTCGGTGAAGCTGTTCTGCTCTCCGCTCAGAACCTCGTCTCCGGAACATTCTCTCTGATGCTCTGACGACGCTGTCGACCGCTCGAACCTGCAGCTGAACAATGCCTCCCAGAACTCTGTGAACATTTCATCGCCGGACAGGTTGAGCAGCTTCACTTCGGTGAGGAACTCCCTCATGCCGCCGACGTGCGCTCTGGGGATGGACAGGCCGATGGAGCCATCCAGAATGTGGCTCTTGTCCGTCGCCGCAGTTTGGGAGTCGAAGATCCAGGCCTCGGTGCCCACCCACTGGTACCCGGTCACGTTGTGGCGGGACAGCTCGTGTATTATCACGTCCATGTCCATGTGGGACAGGAATGTGACGATCACCTTGGAGGTGGAGGCCTTGATGACGTTGATTATCTTTTGCAGTTTATCTGGAGGATCCGTCCTGAAGTAGGCCACGGAGTACTCCAGGCAGATGCCCAGCTGCCGGGCCGTCTCCGTGAACGTGGCCATGCCGTTGTTGCCGTAGTCGGCATTCGTTCTGATGGCTCCGACCCAGGTCCAACCAAAATGCTTCACTAAGTGGGCCAGGGCTCGACTCTGGTAGTAGTCGCTGGGTATGGTTCTGAGGAAGGACGGGTACCTGGTTTTATCACTCAGACAAGCACACGTGGCATAATGGCTGATCTAAAAAAGGAAAAGAGAGAAATTATATCTCAAGTGTGAAAATAGAATGATGTTGTATGAGGATCATGTTTATTAATCTTACCCACCATCGGGAGATGAAAGGGTCCGATGACAGTAGCAATGGCCATGCAAGGAGAGGAGGAGGTTTCTCCGATGATGGCCTGCACATGGGCCGGTCTGGTGCACGGGTCCTCCTCGGAGGGTGCCGACACCGCTTCGTTGCCGTTGGCCAAGGCCAGTGCAACCTTCACACTTCTGGCAATGGAGCCGCATGAGTCATAGATCTTATAGCCCAGAGAGACACCAGGCAGCAGGTCTGTGTTGTTGTTGATCTCCTCAATGGCAAAGAGCATAGCCCGGGCAAACTGGTACGCTCGGAAATTCAAACTGGATGCAGACAGTTTGGAAATAGTTGGAATTTAATAGCATAATCATCAGGGAATATTTCTTATTACAAATATGGTAATTTACCTGGTGCATTGCAGCGGCGCTGGTTTGTGCGTGAAGGTGTCCAGTCTGTCTTTCCAGCTGGTGTGTAAAGAGAAGATTCCCCCTAACATGATGTTCCCATCCCGATACAGCTGGGGGGTCTCAGGGTCCCCCCTCTGCCTGCACACCAGTTCCCCAGTCTGAGAGAAAGATGCCACCAGTAGGAGCTGTAGCAGCGCCCATCCCTGCTCTGGCCACCTCTGGGTCGATGCCATGCTGTCTAATAGAGGGAAACCACTGGGTGGCATCATGCCTACCTTAATGTTAAATCAAAGCTGGTACCGGTATTTATACTTTTTGGAGCAACATGGGAATAATAATCCAACAGTGAAGTTCCAACTGGACTTGGTGGGGGGAGAGGTAGGAGGTGCCCAAAAAGGGGAAAGAAAAAGACTCCAAACCAGTTTGTGGTATTCCCCAAGGTTCTGTTCTCAGTCCAGTTTTGTTCGCCTTTTATGTGCTTCACCTTAGATAATAAGACATGTAAAGGTATCTCCCCCTGCTGCTTTGGAGATGATAATCATGTGGATGTTTAATTTAGCCTAAAAATTGCATTGCCTGCATTGCTGTCCTCCATTCATCCACCCATTGCACAAACTTTGCTAACTTCGCCTTGGGACAGACAATATTAATAATAATGGATTGGATTTATATGGCACTTTTCAAGACACTCAAAGCACTCTGACAGGGTTCCAGGTTCCATTCATTCACACACAGTCATACTGGTGGTGGTAAACTAGGGTAGTAGCCACAGCTGCCCTGGGGCAGACTGACGGAAGCGTGGCTGCCAACTGAGCCACAGTCGCCCGATACAACACAGTTGGTGTTACAGCGTGATGTTTGAGGACTTCATCAGTACGTCGGCCCGTAACACTGAAACCATTTGAGAACTCTCAGTGCTGACTCTCCAGTGTGACTGGCCTTGAGTGTTTCTTTTGGATATATTCTGGGTTTTTCCACCAGCTACTAAAGAAGTCTATCCACAGTAACTTAGTCCATGTTGTTGGATTTGTACAGTGAGTTCGGGACAGTGAACTCACCACATTGATAATTGTTAGCTCATTAATATATTATTTTTTTTAATTAGAAATAGAATTTTGTTTTGTGACAATAAATTAACAATGATTTGTTCCAGGGCCTAGTCGAGACAAAGTTCTCCGGTAGAGAACTGTAGAGGATGATGATGCTGATGATGATGCAACAACAGGCCTGATGGGAAGTTTCCAGTGTGAGCTGATGGGACAGCCTGAGGCAGGCTTGGAGAACCCTAGAGGGACTTTGTTAGTTCGTCTGCTCGTGAATGGGCGGAGCCTGAGGCCTGAGGCATCTGCACTTCGCCACATGTGGTCCAATTAACCCCCCCCCCCCCCCCCCCCCAGTCATCTCTGCAAACACACAAACAACAATTTGCGTGTTTCTTTTAATTAAAGAGGACCCAGAGGCAAAGCAGCTGAGTGTTACCATCCCATCAGCTGTTATTATTATTTATTTTGATCACATGTCATGAGTGTAACTTTAATTACTGCATCCAAATGCAGACATGTAGGGTGAAATAATAGAGAAAGTAACTTTGCCAAAAATAATTTTAAACTATTTATGTATAACATATATTTTCCCATTTACAGCCTCTGATTAAATCATTAGTATTCAAGTCGAGCTGAAGTGAAAATGCTTTTTTACCCTCTTAGATCACATCACCACCTGTCAGGTGCTTACTAACAGATTTAAACAAATTTGTGAACAGAGAGAAAAGGGCCTTTTGTGTACGTCAAAAAAGTCAGAGATCTTTGATTTCAGCTCATGAAAAATTGAGGCAAAAACAAAAGTTTATATTTTTGTTCATTGTAATTAAAATATGCTTAAACATCACCTTACATTTTGTTGAAAAAACAAATATTTTATGGCAGCACAGATAAGACATCCTTTTGAGTTCATAACTTGTGCCTTTTCCACTGATGTGTCTAAATATACTTTATTTGTATCCTGAGTCTGTATTTCTCCAGAATCTAATGTTATGTGTCTTTGAGTACCGAAAAAAACACTAAATAAGCCAAACGAATTACAATTAAATTAAATAAAAGGCCAGACAGCGTTTAGAAGTCAGCGATTATTTACAATTATCCCGATTATAGAAATTCACCACGATCAACTTACTGTGTTTTTTATCCCGATCGGTGATAGAATCTTGTATATTTATTTATTCAAACTTCCCATCCCACCATTATGTCACGCCTCTTGTTTCACTCAGAAAAACTTCACTATACAGATGAATTCAACTCTCAGTCAATGTTGAGCCTTAAAATTACAGCAGTTTAAGATGTACTTCAATGAGCTTCAGGAGTGCATTAGTACTAGATGTACTCCTGAGCTGAGACGTTTATGTTTAATTTGTAATACGTTGACTCACATGAGTCAATCATCCATTCTGTTACGTGAAGTGTTTACTGTGTGAAACGTTTTGTTATGTATGTGAACAATGGCAATGACAATGTTCTCATGGACATGAAAAAAAAACACAATATTTTAATTTCCTTTCTGTTTTATTGATACATATCATTTAAGTGCATTTACATGATTCAGTGATACACATATAAACAGTTGAAAAGGTTATTTTCTGAGTCGGTTACATGAGAAAACGTTGCTACATTACAGGGCCTATTTCCTCAGAAATATATATATATATATATATATATATATATATATATATATATATACCCATAAGCATCTATTAGACATAGAATAAAAGTATAAATATAAATCAAGTGCTCCTTGGGGTCACTTTACCCAACAAATGTTTCCTTGTATTGTTCTCAGGCTTTAATAAAATTATGTAGCACTTTGGCAAAAAAATACAGAACAGCATCCCATAAGTTGAAGCCAGAATGGCGAAGATCTCCACGGCGACGGTGAACTTCCCCGGAGAGCTGGCGTACGCCGGGATGAAGGTGATCCAGACAGCACAGAAGATCAACATGCTGAAGGTTATGAATTTAGCCTCATTGAATTTATCGGGCAGCTTTCTGGCTAGAAAAGCGAGAACGAAACACAACAGGGCTAAGAAGCCGATGTATCCTAACACGGCCCAGAAGCCTGCAGCTGATCCCAGTGCACATTCAAGGATAATCTTCTCCTTGTAGTGGTTCATGTTCTTAAAAGGAAAAGGAGGATTCATTGTCAGCCAGAGAATGCAAATAATAACCTGCACGAGGGTGAAAGCCAGAACGCTGAGTCTCTGCTGTGCAGGACCGAACCATTTCATCACGTTGCTACCGGGAAGTCTGGCCCTGAAGGCCATCAGCACCACGATGGTTTTACCCAGAACGCAGGAGATGCAGAGGACGAATGTGATGCCAAAAGCTGTGTGTCGCAGCATGCAGGACCAGTCGGAGGGCCGGCCGATGAAGGTCAGAGAGCACAGGAAGCACAGAGTCAGGGAGAAGAGTAGCAGGAAGCTCAGCTCCGAGTTGTTGGCCCGGACGATGGGTGTCAGCCTGTAGTGGAAAAATATCAGTGCTATGGTCACCGCCAGGCAGGCGCCAAAGACGGAGAAGGTGACCAACATAATACCCATCAGTTCCCTGAAGGTGAGGAACTCGATGGCTTTCAAGTCACAGTTATCCCTCTCGTCGTTGGACTTGTACTCAGGGAGGCATTTGTCACATTTCACCGCATCTGAAAGCATAAAGACGTTTAGCCTGAACGGCGCACACATCCTCAGAGAGAGCAGCAACGTGCCCGCGCTGATTTTACCCAACAGAAACACGATGAGCGCCAGTGTGACGGCGAGCGCTCCCACTGTCTCACTTGTGCTGTTGCTGAACTCCCCGTCGGCACAGGCGATGCAGTCGAAGCAACAGATGGGTTTACCCTTGACGAAAGCCCGGCGTGTCCCGGGCAAGCAGCTCTCACTGCAAATGGACCGCGGCACCTGCATTAAAAAATATACATTTTTATATATGCATCGTGTTAATATGGTCATGAACTGAGCAGTGTTCACAAAAAGGGTTGCATGTTACGTTCAAAATAAAATACCAAAAAGCTCCTTATTCCAGTGTAGATCTGCTTACTTGAAGATTGTCGCCAGCCCAGATCGCCCTCACATCTGTCTTCATCTCAAACTGCTGACCCTCGGGCTGCGAGGCGTCATAGAAACCGATGGTTTCAAACACTATGTAACCTGTCTCGTCCATCTGCCAGTTCACCAGCTTGTACCGCGCCACGGGGTCACCCACCTTGTCGAAGAACACGTTTTCACCGATTTTGGTGGTGAAGTTGACCTTTGTTAGGTAATGCAGCACCTGCAGGGAAGCAGAGGTTGTTTTATATAGCCGTTAATGTGTACAGTCGGTTTAATTTAGACTCCAAATTTAGTTTTTACCTGCCACGGTTGAACATTTTCCTTATCAGCACAGGTGCAGTTCTCAAAGGGCCCATGTCTGTCTGTGCAGGAGAACAACATGTGCATCGCTTCAGCGACGGCATATGTGGCCTTGTAAACATTATTCAGCAAGCTGGCATCTGAAACATCCGTGAAGCGCGTGTCCGTGTCCCTCAGAGACTCCTTCCCAGTGCAGGCTCGGCTCTCAGCCTCCGCCCGGGGAGTCAGGGTGCAGCCAAACACCGACTCCCACAGCTCCACCAGGCCCCGGTCCCCCGGTGTGGTGGAGGGCCTGCTGTCAGCCAGGAACTCCTGCAGTCCGGGGATGTGAGCGTTCAGAGCTGCAAAGCCCACGGCGCCCTGCACCACGCCGTAGTTCACTGGCGAGGCAATGTAGCGATACGTGATCCAGCCCTCGCTGCCGACCCACTGCAGGCCCGTCACGTTCTGAGTGTGGAGCTCCTTAATGAGGATGTCGAGATCGGTGCCGTCAGCGAACGCCATGATCACCTTGGAGGTGGATTTCTTTATGATGTCCACCACCTCTAAGAACCACTTCCTGGGATCGGTTCTGTAGATGGCTACCGAGTACTCGACGCACACACCTTCGCTCTCAGCTGCTTCCAGGAAAGTGGCCATGCCGTCATTCCCGTAGTCACTATTAGTCCGGATCGCCCCAACCCAGGTCCAGCCAAAGTGCTTCACCAGCTTTGCCAGGGCTTTGCTCTGGTAGATGTCGCTGGGTATGGTTCTGAAGAAGGAGGGGTAGTCTCTCCTGTTGCTCAGGCATGCACATGTGGCTGAATGACTGATCTGAATTTAAAAAAAACACACACATGAGGCACTCAAATATCATATTTCTTCTCATTCTACAACACAGATGCTTCATGTGTGAGTTAGCGTAGGCTCACCACGGGTATATGGAAGGGTCCCATGGTGCGTGCGATACCTATAGTGGAGGTGGACGTGGTTTCCCCGATGACGGCGTGCACATTAGAGAGTTTGCTACAGCTGCCGTCTCCGCGCTCGTATCTGTTCATCAGGTTCAGTGACGCCCTGATGGACAGGGGGATGCTGGGACAGGAGTCAAAGATCCTGTAGCCCAGCTTGACTCCCGGCAGCAGATCTGAGCTGTTGTTGATCTCCTCAATGGCAAATATCATAGTATACGCATACTGAAGCTCTCCAGGGTCCAGACTTATTAAAAAAAGGAGAGAGAGGACGTTTACAATTTGTGCATAGTTAAAAACGAACATGAATAAACAACATGTATCACATGTGTCCTCATATTACCCTTCACAGTGAATCGTTCCGGGGTTGACCTGGTCAGCTGGATAGACGCTGACCGGGTTCTGGTGGAAGGAGAAGATGCCCCCGATGTTGATGTCTCCCTCCTTAGAGAACTGAGACTGTTCTTCTGTCCCGTACGTTTGACACGCCGTCGTCACTTCTCTGACAGCCAGCAGGGAAAGAAGCAACAGATCTGCCACCAGCAGCATCATGGCCTCCATATTTAACACCCAAGGCCCAAAAACGAAACCCCCAACACAGAGCTTTTTATAGGGTTTTCTATCACAAAGCCCCCGGGGGCCCTGGGGGGCTAATTGCTACCTATGTGAACATCATGCTTCCCTCCACCAATGATGGTGCTCGTGGTGTTATTGACAGATGGATCGGCCAATCAGAGAGCCGGCTACATTTGTATGTCGTTGTTTTTGGCACAACCAATTTCTTACAATATGAATTTCAGAGAGCCACAACTGACGGGATGTGAGCTGTTCTATTTAAGTTTTTACCTTTAATTCTGAGCTTAACTATGAGCCAATATATGAAGGTGATAATTTTAACTTTTAATTTTAACTCTCATTAAATCTCATTCTTTCAAGGGAGCTAAAGTATAAAGTTTCACATCCTATCCTACATATGACATTTGCACTCTATTAAAAATGTATTACAATGCATTAGGTTTTACTTTTTTGGGCATTCAATGCAGTTCAGATGAGAACATTTAATATTAAACTGAATGAACTAGTTTATTGCATTTAAACACAACCAAGTGGCCAATCGGATTTAATCCGTAGATAAATGAAAATATTAATATGGAAATAAAAATTCAGGCATTTTAGTTTCTATGGTGAGATTTTGACATCATGTGTTTTTTAGAATTCCTCTCTGGTTTTAACAGTAAAACATAACATTTTGGAGCAAATATACAGAAGAGCAACCCAAAGCTGGAGGCCAGAATGGCGAAGATCTCCACGGCAACAGTGAACTTTCCCGGAGAGCTGACGTACGCCGGGATGAAGGTGATCCAGACAGCACAGAAGATCAACATGCTGAAGGTGATGAATTTTGCCTCGTTGAAGTTATCTGGCAGCTTTCTGGCCAAAAAAGCGAAGACGAAACACAACAAGGCCAGAAGTCCAATGTATCCCAGAACCGCCCAGAACCCCACAGGAGAACCGATATCACACTCCAGAATAATCCACTCGGTGGTGTGAGCTGTGCTCTTGTGGGGGAACGGCGGGGCGAGAGTCAACCACAGCACACAAACCACCACCTGAAGTAAGGTACTGCCCAGTACGCCGGTTCTCTGCAGCGGAAGTTGAACACTGAGGAACCGCGTTTGCCGGCCTTTTGGCCTCGAAGGCAATCACCACTGTTATGGTCTTAGCCAAGACGCACGACATGCACAAGGCGAAGGTGACACCGAACGCCGTGTGTCGCAGCATGCAGGACCAGTCGGAGGGCCGGCTGATGAAGGTCAGAGAGCACAGGAAGCACAGAGTCAAGGAGAAGAGCAGCAGGAAGCTCAGCTCCGAGTTGTTAGCCTTCACTAGAGGTGTGTGGCGAAACCGGAAGAAGACGGACAACACAGCCAGGGTCAAAACCGCTCCAACCAACGAGAACGCAGCTAGGATGGAGCCCATGGTCTCCCCGAAGGACAGGAACTTGATCATCTTTGGCAAACACCGGCTGCGCTCCTCGTTCGACCAGAACTCCAGCGGACACCGGGAACACTCGGCAGCATCTGAATGAGGAACGTGGCCACAGAAATGTGTGAGCTCATATTAAGAATTTATGCATTTTTATTTAGGGATTTAAAGAGAAGTATCACATCATGAATTACAGATGGGAAGCCTTCTTACTGCTAGAGTTGCTGATCTCTCCGGCGGCACAGCGGATACAGGAGAAACAGCAGATGGGTTTCCCTTTAATTTCAGCCTGCCAGGAACCCGGCAGACAACTGTGGCTGCAGACGGACTGCGGTCTCTGGAACAAGTTTACCTCTTACACATCGATCGATTACAGCATCAGAAGTGAAACTCCTGGCACTTTGCATATCAATGCATTTTTTTTTTGTTTTATATGACTTCCTAAATAAAGCAGAATTCCCATTTTTACTAATGAAAAATTACTCGGGGGGGGCAGATATGACTTTGAGAATGTATTTCCCATTCAACACACGTGGTACCTTTGTGGCTTGGTCAGCCCAGGTTGTGTTGACTCCGTTCATGGTGAACTGCATCCCGTCCGGCAACGAAGTGTCAAAGCTCCCAACGACCACAAACACGGCGCCTCCTGCTGCATCCCTCTGCCAGTTCACCAGCTCATACGTCGCTGCCGGGTCTCCGTTCTCATCGAAACCAACTCGTTCTCCCGACCGAAGGGTGAAATTCACATCCTGGAGATGTTTCACGACCTGCCGACAGAGAACAACAGTGAATAACTAGTAATAGAGAGAACTATTTGAAATGTTTCAAAATGATTCTTGAACTCCCACCTGTTTCGGCTGTAAATGATCTTTCCAGATACACAACTCCGCTTCACCACATTTCAACATGTTATGTATCGCGTGAGCCACAGCGTACACGGCCTTGTACACGTTGTTGGATATTCTTAGCTCTGACACATCTGTGAAAAGATTGTGCACTGCCTGTAGTCTCTCCGAGCCAGAGCACAGCTTGGTCAGACCATGCGGACTGGACTGGAAGCTGCAACCAAACGTGGCCTCCCAGAACTCTCTGAGCAGCTCGTTATAAGGGTCTTTACTCGGGTGAACCTGCAAAAGAAACTCATGCAGGCCTGTGATTCTTGCTTTTCGGATAGTGAAGCCCAGAGACCCTGTCAGGATTCCCAAGTACCTCTTAGAGGCCAGGAGACCGTGTGTAATCCAGGACTCGCTGCCTACCCACTGCAACCCAGTCAGGTTCTGATTCAGAGCTTCCTCCAGCAGAATTTCCAGCTCCATCTGGGACATGAAGGCAACCAAAACCCTTGCACTGCCACTCCGGATCACCCTGACCACCCGGGCCACCTGCCTATGGGGGTCTGTCCTTGAGATGGCCTCCGAGTACTCAATGCAGACTCCCTCCTCTCTGGCAGCCGTGATGAATGTTTCCATGCCACTGTTCCCGTAGTCGTTGTCGCTTCTAACAGCACCAACCCAGGTCCAGCCAAAATGCTTCACCAGTGTTGCCAGGGCGCGGCTCTGATAGAAGTCGCTGGGAATGGTTCTGAAGAAGGACGGGAACTCCTTCATATTGCTCAGACAGGCACATGTGGCAAAGTGGCTGATCTGATAGGAAAGAAAACAAAGGAACATTTAGCCCTGAAATAAACTTGTTGTTGTTTCATTAGACATAAAGATCATTACAAGCCTTTCTTGAAAAGAGAAATGCATCAACAAATATGATGAATATTTACCACCGGTATTTGGAAAATCCCTGAAATTTGCATCATCACGATGGTTGAGGAGGACTCGGAGGCTCCGATGATGGCGTGGACAGGTGACTGGCTGGAGCAGTTTTCCTGCCCATTCAGGAGACCCATCACTGCTCGGGCTGCAGGCAGGGTCGACCCACAGCTGTCAAACAGCTTATAGCCCAGCGAGATGTTCGGCAGCAGAGAACTGCTGTTGTTGATCTCTTGGATGGCAAAAATCATTGTTTGGGCAAATTGAAATTCTCTCAAATTGATCCTGAAAACAGAAATAATAGAAAATGTAGCATCACTTTGCTTCTGATAAGAAACCGATAAATGAGGAAGGAGACAACTATCAGTACCTGGAACACACGAGAGGTGGTGGAGGATCGGTGAAGGAGAGCCGAGGCTTTGAGATTACGGTGTGGAAGGAGAACGCTCCTCCGATAGTGAGATCTCCTTCCTTGGATAACAGAGGCAAGTTTGGGTGAGACAACGAGTCACAGAGCTCAGCGTCTCCGAAGGCTCCCAGCAAGAGCACAACCAGGAACATCGTACAGTCACACATCTGGAACAAACAATCAAAACACGTATCTCCTTTCATGGGCAGAGATTTATACCCCTGATGATGATGATCAAATGAGTTTACCCTGCTCCTCTTCATCATAACTCCTTTATCGCTTTTATGATAATGAAAAGGGGAAAAACAGTAAAAAATTAGCGCTGGAAATCAAATCGACGATCTGGAGAAACGCAACATTTATTTGTGATTCGGACAAATATGCAAACATTTATGGTTTTTAAACTTAAGTTGAGTTGAGTGGAGCTGTAGAATGAGTTGAACTGTTTGGTGCAGCTTATTAGAAGAGAAGGCCCTTCACACCCAGTTCCTTTACTCAACCATGTATACACCAATGGTGTGGCATTATGGCCATATGTGTTACTGAATGTGTTTATTTAATATTCAACAATGTGTACTTGTGTTAAAACTTCTACACGTCACTGTTGAGTACAACGGCAATGTTCAGAGCTGACCAGGTGGCAAACCTCAGGTTCTGAAAAGTGAAGCCAAAGCTGAAGTGGCATAAACGGTCATTCTCTGGCCATCTGATTGCATTGAAGTCTATAAGGAAATGACACTGCTTCTATCATGTTGTAACTGGCTAACTAACCTGACTCAGTGGAGCTGTGCACTGTCTGGGTTCAAGGTGTGAATAACATCTGTGGAGCTTCTATCAATTAATTAAAGTTAATACATTAAATTTTAGTTATTTCATTAGCTGTTTCATATTTTGGGTTTCTGAAGACAGAATAGTCAGCTTCAGCTTCTTTTCACGCATTTTTTTATATGAAGGCAAAACATTTTCACCCACTCATTTTTATTAAATTTGTGCATATTGTGCTTGTCTGATGACAGTTTATTAGTGAAGGATTGTACAGTATTCTGGACTGTTCAGGCCCTAATTCTGCTTATTAAAATAAAGAGACAAGAAGTCATGGATAGTCTTTATTCTTCTATTATTTACAGTGCAATGAAGTGGTAGAGTAGTGCAAGACAATACAAAGTGTTATAAGATACAGATTTGTTTATTATCGGTAGTCTCTCGTGTTATTTTTGTTATAGTAATGATATAATATATACATCCAAATTCAACAATGCAAAAATTGTTATTGTTGTTTTATTGCCTCTGGATATGCTTCAGGCTCTACAAAATGCCATGAAATAAAAAAGTGCATTCATGCATTTCTTTTAGATTTAATCGGATCCTGTTTTCCCCATCAGATGTTTTTTTGTGTTCAGTTCAGGTTTGAATACGATAATGAAACATTTAGGTGCAAATATACAGAGAAGCATCCCATAACTTGAGGCCAGAATGGCAAAGATTTCCACGGCGACGGTGAACTTCCCCGGAGAGCTGACGTACGCCGGGATGAAGGTGATCCAGACGGCGCAGAAGATCAACATGCTGAAGGTGATGAATTTAGCCTCGTTGAAGTTATCGGGCAGCTTTCTGGCCAAAAAAGCGAGAACGAAACACAACAGGGCTAGAAGTCCGATGTATCCTAACACGGCCCAGAAGCCTACAGCTGATCCCAGATCACACTCCAGGATGATTCTGTCCTTATGGAGCAACATGTTACTGACAGGAAACGGAGGGCTGATCGCCAGCCAGAGAACGCAGATAACAACCTGCACGAGGGTGAAAGCCAGAACGCTGAGTCTCTGCTGTGCAGGACCGAACCATTTCATCACGTTGCTACCGGGAAGTCTGGCCCTGAAGGCCATCAGCACCACGATGGTTTTACCCAGAATGCAGGAGATGCAGAGGACGAAGGTGATGCCAAACGCTGTGTGTCGCAGCATGCAGGACCAGTTGGAGGGCCGGCCGATGAAGGTCAGAGAGCACAGGAAGCACAGAGTCAGGGAGAAGAGCAGCAGGAAGCTCAGCTCCGAGTTGTTGGCCTTCACCAACGGAGAGCCCTTGTTGATCAAGAACAGAGTGGCCACGATGAAAGTGAGGAACACCCCAAACAACGTGAAAAACACGAGTATGATACCCATGACCTCGGTGAAGTAGAGGAACTCTACATTTTTCAGTACACAAGCATCTCTGATTTGATTGGACCAAAACTCTTCAGGACACTTTCTGCAGTCATTAGAATCTGTAATAGAGAAATCAGTTACATGCTAAACACGTAAATGAGGGAGCGGACCATGGCCAACCTTAACAGGATGCACAGACGTATACCTGTGCTGTTGCTGATTTCTCCCTCCGCACATGGTATGCAGTCATAGCAGCAGACCGGCTTCCCTTTCTGCAGGACTCGATGAGTTCCTGGTCGGCATCTCACACTGCACACAGACACCGGCAGCTTCGGATCAGAGAAGATCACATATGTCACGTTATTTATAGACAATGGTTCCAGATTAAATATGGTCATGTTTTTGCATTACACAAATTGTAATTTTACTGTCAATGGGACACTTGCCTCTGTCTTCCCTCCGGGCCACATGATGGCTTGGGTTTTGAGGACGAACTTCTGTCCAGGAGGCAGAGACGCATCGTAGTAGCCGACGGATTTAAACTGGACCGAGTCGTCCGATCCCAGCTGCCAGTTCACCACCTCGTAGCGAGCCACGGCGGCTCCTGTGCTGTCGAACCACACCTGGTCCCCGTTGTTGATGGTGAAATTCACCTGCTTCAGAGACTCCACCACCTGAACAGCAGTAAGACAATATTTCAATATGAACACAGCTGAGAAATAAAACAAGTTAGTAACCTTTCTACCTGCCAGGGAGTGACTTTAACAGGCTTGTCACAGCCCTGAGGTTTGGAGCAGTTGAGGATTCTGTGCAGAGAATGAGCCACGGAGTAAACAGCTTTGTAGATATTAGTGGAGTATCTCAGCTCTGCCACGTCATCGGCATAGTCTATAAACTCAAGGAGATCCTGGTTTTCTTTGCACAGTTCTGCCCCGTTTGTCCCCTCACACATAAACTCTGTCTCCCAGAAGTCTTTGATCAGAAAAGCATCCAGACCACGGATGTCTGCCTTCTGAACCGCGAAACCCAGCGAGCCTCCGAGCACACGGAAGCTGGTGGGTGTCACAAGGCTGTCGGCAGTGATCCAGGCCTCCACGCCAATGAACTGCAGGCCCGTGATGTTGTGCAGACTCAGCTGCTCCAGGAGGTTGTTCATCTCCACGTGGGCCAGGAAGCCGACGATTACCCGGGCGCTGCTGCTCCGGATCACCTCCACCACCTTCATGAGTTTCTCTGGCTCTGCCCGGTGAAACTTCTCTGTGTACTCCACACACACGCCTTCCTCCCGGGCCGCGGCGAGGAAAATGGCCATACCGCTGTTGCCGTAGTCGCTGTCGCTGTTCACCGCCCCCACCCAGGTCCAGCCAAAGTGCTTGACCAGCTGGGCGAGGGCTCGGCTTTGGTAGAGGTCGCTGGCGATGGTTCGGAAGAAAGACGGATGCTCCTTCCTGCTGCTCAAACACTCACACGTGGCTGAATGACTGATCTGAGGAACGACAGAGACAGAATGAGAAGCGTTCACCTGTAATACACACAGTTATACACATACACGTCGGTATTACCACAGGTATGTTGAATGGTCCGGTGGTGCGAGACAGCACAATGGTTGAGGAGGATTCAGACTCCCCTATGATGGCATGGACGGCCGATTGCCCCGAACAGCTGTTTTCAGCGGTCCACTCACCAGCGTTCATCAGTGCCATCACCGCACGCATCGAGGACAACGTTGAGCCACAGTTGTCATAAATACGATAACCGATCGAGATGTTGGGAAGGAGAAAGTAGCTTTTGTTTATTTCCTTGATTGCAAAGATCATAGTCTGGGCGAATCGGAACTCCCTGAGGTTGACGCTAAGACAGAAAGAGCAAACAAACAAACATACTGTGATAGAACTTACAAACAACTTATGAGGCAACACTAACAATAAATGTACCTGGAACACGTGAGACGTGTCGGTTTTTCTGCGGAGGAAAGCGGAGGTTGTGTGATTTTGCTGTGGATGGAGAACGCTCCCCCGATTGTGACGTCTCCATCGGCAGACAGAAAGGGGAACTCTGGACCCCCCCAGATATGACAGACGGGAGCTTCCTCTTCGGCTGCTCCCAATGTCACCAGCAGCCCCGTGAAAAGAAGCCCTGTTACCGCCGGCGACATGTTCCCCTTTCCCCAGACGGCGATGCCACAGAGCCAACCGGCAAATTCGGGCAGACTTAAATGCAACATGTTATTATGCAGGCTGACGACAGGGGTCACTGACCTTTCACCGACCAATCAGAGATGAGTGAGACCGGACGCTCTGATTGGGTCTTGCCATGAAATTGTGCCAAGTTACTTTGCAGATTAAGTTCTTTTGTACAAAACATATGATAAGTTACCAAATATGATGCATTGTAGATTAAAAAGTAGAAAATAGGAACAATAACACAGTAACATAATGAATAACTGGTACTTTTACTTTGGATGCACTAATATTTAGCTGACATCTTTGTATTAACCCTCGGGGCACCTTAAAAATGTACGCACATTCACTACTTTCGGGCCTGTTTGGGCCATGCCAATACAAGTGTCATAAAAAAAGAAAAAAAAATTTTTTTTTTTCACTACCCAAACGGTCCCCCAAAGTGCCCCGAGGGTTAAATAATGTGAATTCTGGTGACATGCTCAGCTCTGTTGTGTTAATTATACGTTACACATGCATACTATTCACCAATATATTCAGCTCGTCCCACTTTTACTGCTGAAAAAAATAAGCAATACAAATTAAAAACAAATACAAATATAAATGTAGTTTTCTCTTATAAATGTACTTAAATTGTGAATGTCTTATTTCATTTTTACTTAAATTTCTAACTTAATAAACACTATAATACAACCCATATTTATTTAAATACAAGTGAGGAGTAGTTAGTTATATTTGAAACACTTTTAAAACTATGTCGGACAGAATCAACTTGGAAGGTTGAAGTCCAGAATATTTATTACCCACAATCCCTTAGTGAATGCACTTTTAAGGCAGAAAATAGACATTTGATGCAAAAATTGTGACCAGATCTTACACGTCATATGAAAGGGAGAAGATGTTTCATTCATTTTTCATTTCCCCTCTTTCTTGTTTTTCCAAATATGTCAGCTTTAACTGTGTAAATACTCCCAGCCTCTGCGATTAAACCATTACAGCGTATCCAGAACGCTGCAGCACGCCTTATCTTCAATCTACCCAAATTCTCCCATGTGACCCCCCTCCTCCGTGACCTCCTGTTGCAGCACGCATCCAATTCAAGACGATGACACTGGCCTTCAGGGCCATCAATGGAACGGCACCCTTCTACCTTCAAACACTGGTCAAACCTCATGCCCCGAAGCGAGCACTTCGCTCCTCTACTTCAGCTGGCCGGCTGGTACCACCATCGCTGAAATCAAACAAATGTCGCTCAGCAAAGTCCAGACTCTTCTCTGTTCTGGCGCCTCAGTGGTGGAACGAACTCCCGACCAATGTCAGGACAGCAGAGTCATTTGCCATCTTCAGAAAAAGGCTCAAGACTCACCTGTTCAGACTTCACCTTGACTCTACATAGCATGACCCACTAACACCCCCCCCCCCCCAAAAAAAACCCTTACCTATAGCACTCTGATCATAGCATAGTTGTTCTTAAAGTATGTTTTGCTGAACAGCTACTACTTTACTCAGACGAGGATCTAACACTTTTTAGCTCTTACTTTATCGGCAATGATACGTTGTGGTTTCTTTGTTTCCTTCTTTTGACAAATGTACTTATTGTAAGTCGCTTTGGACAAAAGCGTCTGCTAAATGACCTAAATGTAAATGTAAATGTGAAAAAAATGTATTTGTGTGTTCATCCCTATCGGTACATTATTTGTTATTTTCCATTTTCTATAATTTCCCCCTACATCTCATCATCATCAGTTTTATGGATTTCTGCATTTGGATGCAGTAATTAAAGTTACACCTATGACAAGTGATCAAAATAAATAATTATAATAATAACAGCTGATCCAGCCAGTCATCAGGCCGTGTGACGTTTAATTTGGTGTTATTGTTATTTCTCCACCAAAGGGATGGTAACACTCAGCTGCTTTGCCTCTTAGGTCCTCTTTAATCAAAAAAAAAATTGTTGTTTGTGTGTTTGTAGAAACGACTGTTCGTTAATGAAATCTTTTGGGGGGGGCTGATTGGACCACATGGGGCGAAGTGCAGATGCCTCAGGCCTGACCACACTCACCCCTCAGGCTCCGCCCACTCACGAGCCGACAAACTAACAAAGTCCCTCTAGAGGTCTCTGGTCTGCCTCAGGCTGTCCCATCAGCTCACACTGGAAACTTCCTATCAGGCCTGATGTTGCATCATCATCATCATCATCATCATCATGTTTTTTGTGTCTGTCTATCAAACGTGACCAATACGATGCTGTTTACCAAACTCGACTGACTCTAACTAAAAACTAAACTAACAACCTTGTGAACACAGTTTTATTCAAAAGTGACTCATACTTTACCTCTACCTCTGGTAGAAATAAAATCACTTGTGGCTTTGCTTTTTCTGGGTGCCATTTGCAATAAAGGTTGTATATTACAATAGTAAAATTGAATAGACATGTTTATTCTAAACACTCGTCAAAACGTATTCTGCCACTAAAGCAGATAACATGAATTAATTGGTTACAACTGTTGATGTTTTCACAAAAAGTACCAAGAATAAAGTTTCATTCTGAAAAAATGAATTTCCCACAATCCACTCCGACTCCCCACATGGAAAATTGTTCAAATGATCAATAAGAGCTTCAGCAACTAAAAGGGCCACACAGGTGAGCTCCTCTTCTGTTTTTGGATCAATGGATGCAAACACAGCAAGAGTGAGAGAAGACCCAGACCTGGACCAAGACCAGGTCCAAGAGAAACCAGAATCTCTGATGAGACTCAAGAAATCTTTACAATGAATTGTCTCCAGAACATGTTTCTATAGTTTGTTCTGTATGTAAAAACTTTAAAAATCTGACTTTGTGTTTGTTGTGATGTTTCCAGTATGTCCGGAGTATAAAAACATTATAAATTAATATATTATAACACTCAACATACAAAAGGCATACATTTACATTCATACGAGTGTTTTAAAGTCTTACTTTTAATGTCTCTTTATATATTATGAGTGTTTTTGTCTTTTTGAATACAAAATACTAAAATCTGAGAAGACATCATTTTTGAAGATTACAAGATGTGTTTCAGCAAATGTGTAGACAGTTAACAAAAAACTAATATTAGTAAAGATATAAATATAGACAAATCTTTACTGTGTAAACAAATGAGCAGCAATAGCATGGGCAATGTTGCCATCAACTGGCAATGTTGTGCAATTACTGAAAATCTTTAAAAAATATTGTCAGATAATTATGCTGCTATTGAGGATGATTATTATATGTGATATTACTAGTAGTAGTATAGAGAAGAAAACAATATTTTATAAATTGTTTAATTATTCTTGCTGACAAATTAAAACACAATAATAAAGGCTTCAAGCAAATAGAACCAATATGAATATGAATACATACATGTATTAAGAGATGGAATAAAGTTTGAAATGGATCGACCTGTAAGGTAAGATATGAGTAACATAAAGAAATGTGATAAAAGGACAATGAAATTTTAAATATAGAAGGAGTCTGTTGTCACTAGAAGGAGATTTTCGTGGCCCAGGTTCTCTTTGTGACACTCGGTGGTCCTTGACCGGCCTCCGGCAAGCTCTCCGGGTCCAAGGCCCTGCCCCCCTGAACCCCTCCAGTCTAACTCTCCGGCCCCGGGGCCTCCAGCTGGCTCCTCATCACTTAAATATATATAGTACTGTAAATTATTATTTATTACTGGGATACCATAAAGGTACTGCAGCAAGTCTACCCTTTAATGGCCAGTAGAAACCATCTTTATAGTGCACTTAATCTATAAATACATGAAATGGGGATTCAGCTGGCTAATGAGAAGCCTTCTATAGAAACATTTAAGTCCACTAAAGCTGCAGGTCCTCCAGAGGACTTCTGAACCTCGTCTCCCTGTGAGACAGTTCAGCCTTCAGTTTCCCAACAACAAACGAAACAAGTGGGCTTCTTTAATTTGCTTAGTTAAAAAGAAAAAAAGGTTTATTAACCATTTCCCTCAAATGGCTAAGTGCTGTTTCTATCATCAGCATCTATCTTCTTTATTGTGACATCCAAGACAAACAGGAAAGAAGCGGAACATGGCATGTCCCAAAGTGTTATCCTAAACCTAACTAAGCCTAAGATGTTTTGTCGTCTAAAGCCAACGTTGGTTTTGTCGTCTAAAGCTAACGTTGGTTTTGTTGTCTAAAGCTAACGTTGGTTTTATTTTGTTGTCTAAAGTTAACATTGGTTTGGTTGTCTAAAGCTAACTTTGGTTTGGTTTTGTTGTCTAAAGTCAACATTGGTTTGGTAACATTGGTTTTTTTTTTTTTTCTAAAGTTAACATTGGTTTTGTTGTCTAAGGCTAATGTTGGTTTTGTTGTCTAAAGCTAACTTTGGTTTTGTCGTCTAAAGCCAACGTTGGTTTTGTCGTCTAAAGCTAACGTTGGTTTTGTTGTCTAAAGCTAACGTTGGTTTTATTTTGTTGTCTAAAGTTAACATTGGTTTGGTTGTCTAAAGCTAACTTTGGTTTGGTTTTGTTGTCTAAAGTCAACATTGGTTTGGTAACATTGGTTTGTTTTTTTTTTCTAAAGTTAACATTGGTTTTGTTGTCTAAGGCTAATGTTGGTTTTGTTGTCTAAAGCTAACTTTGGTTTTGTCGTCTAAAGCTAATGTTGGTTTTGTCTTCTAAAGCTAACGTTGATTTTGTCGTCTAAAGCTAACGTTGGTTCTGTCGTCTAAAGCTAACATTGGTTTGGTTTGGTTGTCTAAAGTTAACATTAGTTTGGTTGTCTAAAGCTAACATTGGTTTGGTTTTGTTGTCTAAAGCTAACGTTGGTTTGGTTTTGTTGTCTAAAGTTAACATTGGTTTGGTTGTCTAAAGCTAACATTGGTTTGGTTTTTTTGTCTAAAGCTAACGTTGGTTTGGTTTTGTTGTCTAAAGTTAACATTGGTTTGGTTGTCTAAAGCTAACATTGGTTTGGTTTTGTTGTCTAAAGCTAACGTTGGTTTGGTTTTGTTGTCTAAAGTTAACATTGGTTTGGTTGTCTAAAGCTAACATTGGTTTGGTTTTTTTGTCTCAAGCTAACGTTGGTTTGGTTTTGTTGTCTAAAGTTAACATTGGTTTGGTTTGGTTGTCTAAAGTTAACATTAGTTTGGTTGTCTAAAGCTAACATTGGTTTGGTTTTGTTGTCTAAAGCTAACGTTGGTTTGGTTTTGTTGTCTAAAGTTAACATTGGTTTGGTTGTCTAAAGCTAACATTGGTTTGGTTTTTTTGTCTAAAGTTAACATTGGTTTTGTTGTCTAAGGCTAATGTTGGTTTTGTTGTCTAATGCTAATGTTGGTTTGGTTTTGTTATCTAAAGCTAACGTTGGTTTTGTCATCTAAAGCTAACTTTGGTTTTGTCGTCTAAAGCTAACGTTGGTTTTGTCGTCTAAAGCTAACATTGGTTTTGTCGTCTAAAGCTAACGTTTGTTTTGTCGTCTAAAGTTAACATTGGTTTTGTCGTCAAAAGCTAACGTTGGTTTTGTCGTCTAAAGTTAATGTTGGTTTTGTTGTCTAAAGCTAACATTGGTTTTTATATAGTAGTATATATGTTGTTTATATAGCTAATGTTGGGTTTGTCAGCTAAAGCTAGCGTTATTTCAAACACAACCATGATTTGTAGTGTAATATTGTCCGCCTGATACTCAAAATACATTGGTTTGAAATTTGTGCGGAGGGAAACAAAAACAAATATTAAAATTCATAATCGTGGAACCAATCCAATAGACATTTTGGTGACTATTTTACGAACTGAGACTGTGTTGGATGATCAAGTGTTACATGAGGACAATTATGTATTTCTACAGACTAAATAAATGGAACATCAAGATCTATTTATTCAGCCCAGATGTTGGAAATTATTATTATCTTGCAGACATTATATCTACAACCTTCGGCAGCCTAAGATTCCTAAACTCCTAAAGTCCTAAATTTATATAATATAATGTTGAAACCATACCGAGTCAAAGGCTTGAACTTTTTATATCACTTTCTAGATATAAGCTCATAACTTTGACTTTATTATGTGTTAATGTTTCATAGTGTCAGATTGATCACATTCAACCAAATTATTAAGTGGTTGGTGTATCTGGTACTGAATAATAATTCTGCTGCTAATTAATTTGAGCAGCTTGTTTTTGAAAGCGGTGTAATCAACCCTTCCATTAAAACTTTAAAAATTAATTAATTTTCCTACACACCACCTGGTGAAACAGCCTTGGGGCTCAGATGTCATCAGTCTGCTCGGAAACACTTGCTTGTCTTTGCTTGCCCAGCTGGCCCCCGGTTCCCCCTCCATCCCCCCGGGTACAAGATAAATTGGCAGGTTTAGGATGACGCCATGACACCACCTTCAAAACATACACAATAACAAGTGGAAGTGTTTCCCAGATGTGTTACACTTCACTGCTTCACACACACACACACTCATATGCCTCCTCCCCATATGGTGCTCCTCCCAGACGTTTAATCAGGGAGTTTATGTTATAGAGCTCTACTCAATGAAACTTAGAATCGGGCCTTGCAGTTATTATCTTTTTTTAGCAGCGTTTTGTCTTCTCTATATTTTCCATTTTATTTCTCTACGTAAAACTAGCTTTATAATACCTTGGAGCTGCAGTCCTGACACACTACAGCAGGGCTCTCAAGTTTTGAACTGAGTTCAGAGTGAGATCTTCCCTGAGACTGCAGCGTTGGTGGGGTCAGGGGTCAGATCGGGGGTCAGATGGGGTGCGGACGGGTAGAGCGGATAAAAACATTCGAATCTGATAAAAGACATACATTTGTACAAATAAAACTATTTATTGAATTCAACATTTCTTAGTGTAGGGGTGCTTATCTGCCCTCCCTAGTGGGAGATTGTGTGTGTGTGTGTGTGTGTGTGCTTATGGAAAATAAAATGTGAGATGACTTTAAAGGCCTTTGCACGCTGAGGGCCAGATTTACTAACACATTTGTGCCCACTTGAGGTGCAATCCGCTCACAACTAGCGCATAAAAACATGGAACGGTATTTACAAACAGGGGCACTTGGGTAAAAGCGCAGATTGCGGGCCACATGAGCAGAAAGGGTCATGGGTGCTCCTAATTATATATTCCCCAGTTTTTACAAAAACTGTGAGTTAGAGTGCAGTGCTATTTTGACATTTTCCGCCTCTTAAAAGCAGGTCTAAACCAGGAAGCACCACACAAATCATACTTTATCAATCATACGAACCAGAAATCATTCGACTCCATTCGACTCCTGATAAATGATATAAGTGACCACCTACCTATCTTCACTATCTATGACTGCAAATTCACTGTGGGACAGACACCGAACAAAAACATATACATAAGGGTCAGAACTGAAGAAGGAATGAATATAGTGAAAAATGAACTACTGATACAAAACTGGAACAATGTTTACAATGAAACAGATGTGAATGATGCATATGATTCCTTTTTGCAAATATTTAAAACACTGTATGACAGACACTCTCATGTGAAAAAAAGACACCCAAATCAGAATATGGAGCAGAAACCATGGCTCACAAAAACAATGATAAACGCCTGCAGAAAAAAAAATACTCTGTACAGACAGTTCATAAAATCTAGGACGGCCCAGTCAGAATTGAGATACAAACGGTATCTGAACAAATTAAACACTATCCTAAATGAACGCAAGAAAGAATATTACAGCAATTTACTTGCAGAAAACATGAAGTATACTAAAAAATTATGGGATATTCTAAACAACGTGACTAATAATAAAAATAAAAAACCAAACTACCCTCCCTACTTCATGTAAAACAACATGCAGGAGGATAACCCGGAGGTCATAACAAATAGATTCAACCAATTCTTTGTAAACATCAGGCCAGAGTTAGCGAATGACATTCCTGACTCACCCCTGCACTGGAGCCATTTTGATAAGGATGGAGACAGAAATCCCAATGTTTCTCACACCAGTGAAGGACACAGAGATTAGACACCTGGTCAACAAATGTGTAGCCAAAACTTCTACTGATGCTGACGACCTGGACATGAGGTTAATCAAGAAAGTATTAGATGGAATCATTTCACCCCTGACATACATTTTCAATCTGTCATTTCAAACGTTTCCCACCAAAATGAAAGTTGCCAAGGTTGTGCCACTGTTTAAGAATGGTGACACACACGAGTTCACTAATTACAGACCAATCTCAATACTGCCACAACTGTCAAAAATCCTCGAGAAGCTATTCAACAATAGGCTAGACAACTTCATCAACAAACATAAATTGTTATATGACAGCCAATACGGCTTCAGAAGGAACTTCGACTGCCCTAGCTTTAGCAGAGTCTGTGGAAATCATTACTGACGCTATTGACCAAAAACAATATTCCATATCAATTTTCATAGACCTGAAAAAAGCATTTGACACCGTTAACCATGATATTTTAATAGCTAAACTGGAGAGATAAGGCCTTAGAGGTGTAGCAGTGGGTCAAGAGCTATCTACACAAGCGATCCCAATATGTCAAAATAGGTGATAACACATCGACTAGCTTGGACATAGTCTGTGGGGTCCCACAGGGGTCAGTTCTGGGTCCAAAGCTGTTTATATTATACATAAATTATATATGTAAAGTGTCAGATACTCTGAAATTAATAGTATTCGCAGATGACACAAATATTTTCTGCTCGGGGAGTGACTTGAACCAACTTGTGGAAACAGTAAATCAGGAAATGGCCAAACTTCAAGTGTGGTTTAATATAAATAAATGATCACTAAATCTTGGTAAAACTAAATACATGCTATATGGGGAAAGAGGCTGCAACAACAGCCCCAACATTCAAGTAAACGGAGTTAATATTGAGAGGGTCCGTGAGAATAAGGTTCTGGGAGTGATTATCGATGACATGTTAAGTTGGAAGCCACACATAACACAATTAAAAAGGAAGTTGGCCAGGAGTGTGTCCATACTTTGGAAAGTACAAAAAATACTAAATCAAAAAGCACTTCATCTGTTATACTGTGCACTAGTCTCTCCGCACCTGCAATACTGTGAGAGGTGAGGGGATACACATATAAAGGCTCCACACAGCCCTTGTTAATTCTCCAAAAAAGAGCCTTGAGGATCTTACACTATGCCAACTACAGGGCACACACAAGTTATCAAGAATACTCAAACTATATGACTTAATAAACTATCGCACAGCACAAATGATGTACAAAGCATCAAACAGGACTCTCCCCCAGAACCTACAAAAACTTTTCCTAGACAGAGAGAGACACAATCTTAGAGGGGACATGATTTTCAGCCAAAGGAAGGTACGAACTACGTTAAAATCCTTTTCCTTATCGGTCACAGGTGTTAGACAATGTAATGTGTTAGAAGAAGAAGTAAAAAAAACAGCAACACTAAGTGGCGGTACAGATTATTGCATGAGACACACACGTAATCTGTATGCACTGGACTTCAGCTCTCTGTAACCACCTACTGCTGTAACATGTTATGTCAAATGTCACAAGTAAAAGAAAATGTTATGTCAAATGAAAAATGCAAAAGATAAGATAATATTATGATGACGATTTTATCCTGTGGGTAATGGGGGCGGGACTAGATGAGCCTTGGCTTCTCCCGCTTTCCCTTTCGGCCGTGTGTATTGTATTATTTGAACAAAGATGTGTGATGATGATTTAACTGACATGCCTGAAATAAATAAATCATCGTTACAGATTAAGCAATAACACAGGACGAGACTGGTTACTGGCCTGTATCCACAATGTTATGTTGAAATTGATTGTAACATTTTTGCCATGATGACACCAGGTGGCAACCTCAAGTTCTGAAAAGTGAAGCCAAAATGAAGTGCCTTAAACATGTCATTCTCTTTGCTGGCCACCAGGGGGCGACTCCTCTCTGCTTGTATAGAAGTCTATGAGAAAATGGTCCTACTTCTCTCTGCTGGTCACCAGGGGGCGACTCCTCTCTGGTTGTATAGAAGTCTATGAGAAAATGGTCCTACTTCTCTCTGCTGGCCACCAGGGGGCGACTCCTCTCTGCTTGTATAGAAGTCTATGAGAAAATGGTCCTACTTCTCTCTGCTGGCCACCAGGGGGCGACTCCTCTCTGGTTGTATAGAAGTCTATGAGAAAATGGTCCTACTTCTCTCTGCTGGTCACCAGGGGGCGACTCCTCTCTGGTTGTATAGAAGTCTATGAGAAAATGGTCCTACTTCTCTCTGCTGGCCACCAGGGGGCGACTCCTCTCTGCTTGTATAGAAGTCTATGAGAAAATGGTCCTACTTCTCTCTGCTGGCCACCAGGGGGCGACTCCTCTCTGGTTGTATAGAAGTCTATGAGAAAATGGTACTACTTCTCTCTGCTGGCCACCAGGGGGCGACTCCTCTCTGGTTGTATAGAAGTCTATGAGAAAATGGTCCTACTTCTCTCTTGATGTATTATCTCAGTAAACATCGTAAACATGAGTTTATGGTCTCAATCTCTAGTTTCAAGTCTTCTTCAATCTAGCATGATGTTCATTTAGTACATTATGGTCCATTTAGAGAAAGCAAGGGATGCTTTAGGGGGCGGGGCTTTCCTGCTGATTGACAGGTCGCTACCAATGCAGTTGACCTTGAATTATGAAGCTAACTTTGTTAGCAGCTTCACACCATAATCCAGATGGATCCAGATCCAGTAAGGTTGCCGCTCTGCTGTTTGTTCGATCTACCCGTCGCTCCTCTGCGACAAAATGTCACCTTGGGGCTTCAGAACCGTAGTCCACAAACCAACGGGTGATGTAACGAGGACTTCTTGTATGCAATCTTTGGATGAAACACACACTGGCAGAAAATAACACCAGCCACACACTGTCACAACAGGTAATTACTGAATGAATCAAGCCGCCACACAAAGCCACAGGAAGTGGCGTGTATGTTTACGAAAAGTCATGATGCCATGTTGCTTTGAGGCCTCCTATGACCTCCCTGGACCCACGTTTCTTTTTTCATCAGCAACCACAGAATCTGCAGCCCTTCTGGTTTTCCCATATCTGCTGCTTCGGGAATCACTTTGGTCCACCAAGCCGACATCTCTTTGCCCACGGTTGTGCACTCGTGGGTTCTTCATTCGTCTTCAGTCACAGAAGACCTTCAAGCAGAGTTCATCTGTTCACATTTAAAACACTGTTACAATTTATATTACTGGGGACATTTCTTTTTCTTGTTGCAATGAAGAGGGAGTCCTAACATTTCAACATAAAATCAATTTTATATATTATATATCTGATATATTGCAATACACAAAAGATATTACATTTAATCAACTCCAGATTGTGTCTTTGGTCCCATCTGCTGGTCTGAACCGCCTCCAATGTCTCTCATCCCTTTCTTCCTGTCCGACTGTTTATTTTCTAATCAACTGAAGCTTGAACTCTTCACATCTCTCACATCATCATCACCACTGTTTGTGTCTCTGTCAGAAACACTTTCCGTCTGTACGACTGTGTGTCGGCCTGTTTCCCCGAACACTCACGGCCTTAATAGAATCCAGTGAAACAGCCAAACCCTCGGGGGCTTCAATCATCTCGACTCGTCCTGTGAGGATCACTGTGATACAATTGCAAATGTCCTTATTGTTCACTCCTAATCTTCTAATCTTCCCCTGAGAGCATAAATCCCAAGTCTGTGATCTTTCTGAGATGAAAAGGAGCCGACTGACTCATAATACCGAGTGTTCCTTCGTCTTCTGATGTCAAACAGGGACAAAACCTACAGCACACATGACCTGAGGCAGCATGTAAATGATGTCTGCTACACACTCTTTAGTGATCTGTTTTGTAGCCTGCAGGGTTTCTCCTCTTAATGATACACACAGCACCCTAATGACTCGTTGCTTTCACAACCAGCTCAAATCTACATAAAGATATTCTATAGGAGGGCAAGAAAAAGTTTGATAAGTTACACTGTATCAATATATTCAGGTTAAATTATACATGCAAAACCATATAATTATGCATTTACATCTTTCTATCCATCACTCATACTTCTGAGTTTTTGCTACTTTGAGGTTTTCCTCTCACTCGGTTCCTTTGTTTTGTTCTTTTTATTCCCACATGAGTGTACGAGGCCAGTCAGCCATGACACCGTGACTTGACACGGCTCACGTCTTTCTCCATTAAGGTCAAGTGTTCATTCCAGTCACTTGTTGTTGCTGTTGTTAGAAAGCGGCGACTCTTTTTCCATTGACGAGAGGCCACGGGGGAAATTAGGTCAATCTGACAGTTGTGATATGAGGCAGGCGGCGTATAAAGGCTACAGGGCGGCATCTAAGACCTAAACCCGATGGATAGCTGGTCTGTGCAGCACTAATGCAGCGGCTCAGGAACCTTGCCTTTATATAAGACTTAAAGATGATTACCGCACTGGAAATGTTACACTCGATACTGTTGATACTGTGTTCTCCCGAATAGGCAAGTAATGTTTCTTTTCTTTGCATTAGATCAAACTGATTGGTGTTTGTTTGGTTCAGTATTCACTGTTTGCACGAGTCCAAATGTAGACATACATCAGTGACTTAGCCCAAACAAAGGATGGACGTGTTTTGGACGGAGCTCATGTTTTTGAGCCTCCTGTGGTTCCTGATTTTCCCCCACGACTCCCACCAAGACCAGAGACGATGCAGACTCATCCCGGGGTCCACGTCCCTGCCTGTGCTGGAGAAGAAGGGGGACATCGTCTTGGGGGGACTCTTCTCCCTTCATGACATGGTGGTGGAGCCCAGTCTGTCCTTCACCACCACACCTCCACCAACACAGTGTACCAGGTGAGCTGGCTTCTAATAGGAGATTTGACAGTTCAGGTGTGGACAAGACAGGTGTTGTAGGATGGTTGTAGCAGCAATGGCAAAGGTTCTGTTGCCCCAAGGTGCGGTGCTTGGTCCTGGTGATGAGGTCAGGTTATAGAGGACTTTGATCTTGAAGTAAATACAATGCTGTCTTGGGAGCCAGTGAAGGTGTTGAGGGACGGGTGTGGGTGTGATGTGGTCTCTGGAGCGGGAGTGCCTAAGTGACTTATAAAAATAATAAATATATAGTTCCTTTCTTGCCCTCGATACATCTCTTCTCTGTTCTCTTCTTCCAGATTTAACTTCCGGACGTTCCGTTGGATGCAGACTATGATCTTCGCCATCGAGGAGATCAACAGAGATGGTGAGCTGCTTCCCAACGTCACACTGGGCTACAAGATCTATGACTCCTGCAGCACGCCGCATCAGGCTCTGAAGGCCACCACGGACCTGGTGAGGAGTGAGAAGTTTTCGGGGCTCCGAGGGGAGACGCTGGGCGAGGACGGCTGCCGTGGGACAGTGCCGGTGGTGATAGGGGACGGAGGCTCCACCCAGTCTCTGGTGGTCGCCCATTTCCTGGGGGTCTTCCACGTGCCACAGGTGAGTCCGGACCAACTGATTAAAGATTTACATTTTTTCAAATTAAACAAATTTTATCTCCCGTCAGGTCAGTTATTTCTCGAGCTGTGCCTGCCTCAGTGACAAAAAGGAGTTTCCCGCCTTTTTAAGGACGATGCCCAGTGACTTCTTCCAGGTTAGACAAATCCACATGACCTCCTATTTCCGGAATAATATTATTATTTCCTGAATAATAAGTCTCTTTTTTCTCCATCTCAAGGTTCATGCATTAGTGCAACTCGTCAAGCATTTTGGCTGGACGTGGGTCGGCGTGATAGCAGGGGACGATGCTTACGGCCGCGGTGGCGCAAACATCTTCGCTAATGAGGTTTAAAAAAAAAAAAAATAATAATAGAAATTCATTTTTTGCTTCTTCGACTTCTTTAATGTGTTGTGAACTGGCTCTGGTTGGTCTCAGGTGAGAAAGCTGGGTGTTTGCATTGCCCTTTATGAGGTCATCCCAAAGAACCGAGCCCAGGCCACCATTTCCTCGATCGTCTCCAAGATCCGCTCCTCTGGGGCTCGGGTCGTTCTGGTGTTTGCTGTGGAACAAGACGCCGCCTGCGTTGTTCGACGAAGCTCTCAGGCACGATGCATTAACAGCACTAGAGTATTCATGATGTGATGAAAACTCACTATCAAATTTAGTTTTGTTGATTTGTCTTTGATTCAGAAAGGGGCTCTCTGGGATCCAGTGGCTGGCCAGTGAGGCTTGGAGCACGGCCGCCGTCCTCTCCACCCCCAGAAAGCACCACCAGATTCTCCAGGGTTCTATGGGATTCGCCATTCGGCGAGCACATATCCCCGGCCTGCAGGACTTCCTGCTCCGCCTGCATCCCTCGAGCCCCGGCGCCCCGGCGGACCCCTTCCTGACGCCCTTCTGGGAGGAAGTGTTTCACTGCAGTCTGGGCACGAAGACTGCAGGTCAGAGGCGCCCCGTCGAAGGTAAACCACCTTGCTCAGGGAAAGAAGAGCTGAGGACGGTGACCAATATCTATTCAGACGTGTCTCAGTTGAGGATCTCCTACAATGTCTACAAGGCCGTGTACGCCATCGTCCACGCACTCAAGGCGATGAGGAAGTGTGTGAAGGGAAAAGGGCCGTTTCCTCTGCAGGCCTGTCCGGATGCAGACAACATCCAGCCGTGGCAGGTACCAGTCAGCGGTGCTAAAACATCACTTATGCATCTCGCCAATACCACAAAACAACTTTCTTCCGTCAGCTGCTTCATTACATCAAAAACGTGGAATACACAAACTCCTTCGGCGAGGAAACCAAGTTCGATGACAACGGCGACCCGGCCGCCATGTACGACCTTGTGAACTGGCAGCTGAGACCCGACGGAGAGATGGAGTTCGTCACGGTCGGCATATTTGATGAGACGACCACGGATGGGAGGCAAAAACTCCAGATCCAGGAAGACCTCATTGTGTGGAACGGCAACCGGACCAAAGTAGGGATCTCAAGAGAATAAAATAGTGTTTTTCTTAATTGCATTTTGTGTAGTTATGATTTTATTTATTATGTGATTGTATTGGGACCAGTGTATGCTTCTGCTTATAGATTCCCTTGTCAGTATGCAGCAGCATTTGTCCCCCAGGTACCCGGAAGGCAATCAGACCTAACTTTCCTATCTGCTGCCATGATTGTGTGGTCTGCACAGCGGGGGAGATTAGCAATCAGACCGGTGAGAGAACCCGACCCCCAGTCTGCAGCGGTGAAGCCACAGTCCAGCAGCTGAAGTCGTCTTTGTCCCTCTTTCTAGATGCCATAGAGTGTGAACGCTGCCTGCCAGAGTTCTGGTCCAACGGCGGGAGAACAGCCTGCATCCCCAAACAGGTGGAGTTCCTGTCCTTCGGCAGCACCATGGGCACCATCCTGATGGCCATTTCCCTCATCGGCTCCATCTGCACCTGTGCGGTGGCCTTCGTGTTCTCCTACCACAGAACGTCACCCGTCGTCCGGGCCAACAACTCGGAGCTGAGCTTCCTGCTGCTCTTCTCCCTGACTCTGTGCTTCCTGTGCTCTCTGACCTTCATCGGCCGGCCCTCCGACTGGTCCTGCATGCTGCGACACACGGCGTTCGGTGTCACCTTCGTCCTCTGCATGTCCTGTATCCTGGGGAAAACCATCGTGGTGCTGATGGCCTTCAAGGCGACGCTTCCAGGCAGCAACGTGATCAAATGGTTCGGGCCGCTGCAGCAAAAGGCGATCATTAGCTTCTGCACGCTGGTCCAGGTGAGGACTTGATTTGCTTTTGAACAGTCAGCGTTTATTCAAATGTCTGACGTGTTTCTTTCTGTGCAGGTGATAATCTGCACGGCGTGGCTGGTGGTTGCTCCTCCCACTCCACGCCAACTGATGCCACGCGAGAGCGTCATCATCATCCTTGTGTGCGACGAAGGCTCGCCCGTGGCATTTGCCCTGGTCCTGGGCTACATCGGCCTGCTCGCCTGCCTCTGCCTCCTCCTGGCCTTCCTGGCGAGGAAACTCCCAGACAACTTCAACGAGGCCCGACTCATCACCTTCAGCATGCTGATCTTCTGCGCCGTGTGGATCGCCTTCGTCCCTGCCTACGTCAGCTCGCCGGGGAAGTACGCCACGGCCACGGAGGTGTTCGCCATCTTGGCCTCCAGCTACGGACTGCTGGGATGCATCTTTGCGCCGAAGTGCTACATCATCCTTCTACGGCCGGAAAAGAACACGTGGAAGCACCTGATGGCGAAAAGCTGCCACTGACACATTTGATGCACGTTTCATGACTTCTTCTCTTTTCATAGATTGATAAAATATATATGATTTCATTTCAAAATGTGAGTTTTGTGGCGAAAGAGACAGTTTATAAGCCTCTTGTCCTTGAATATGAACATTTGACCACTAGATGGTGGTGTTGTGCTGTCAGTGTCACTCCACACCACAATGAATTCATGGAAACGTCTCCATCCTGCTAGGATCTTCAGGTCAGGACAGGATATTTTATCAAAAGGAGATGATGTCCATGAACCGTCGACAGGTCAATGAAGCAAAAACATCAAAACTAACACTACCTCCACAAATAAAACCCATTCATATTCATCACAAATCAGACAAGATGAGAACACATCACTTCCTTTTTCTTGGAGATTTAAAAAGCTTGATTCCGATCTGAATGCTGTGCCTCCAGGTTTCGTTGATCCTGGCTCATTTGATAAGGTGGATCACATAACTTTCATTGTTGATCCTGTTATCGGCCGGCTGCTTCATGTAGTACACTGGACTTCTACATCACTGTGGGTGGAGCTTCACATCCATCCAAACACATCCATTTCCCCACATCCTTTTCCTGGAAGACATTTTCCTCTTTTGTTCGTGTAATGTAAATTCTTCTCTTTGGTTTAGATTAAGATCTATCAACTTGATTCGGTGTATAAATGCAAACAGACAGTGTAACCAATACAGAAGACTTCATAAAGAATGAATGAGCATAATCTCCTGTATGTTTCCGTCATCACGCTGCTGCTGGACGGTGTGATCGGGGTTTTGGCAGCGAAGCGTCCGTGCTGATCTGACCTGAGATAGACTTGATGAGGCCCCGGGTCCCTGAGAGGAACGCTCTGTAGAAATCCCAGCTGTCATTGGCTCGTTTAAAACCTCCAGACTCCAGAGGCCTTTACATATAAACATCACGCCTGGCTGTTCCCTCCAATAACAAACTTTAAAACGTCAGACAGCTGCTTTTCGGCCTCACATTGATTGTCGGCCACTGATTGATCCGACGAAGACGAGAGAGGAAGACGGAGAGACGTCTGGTGTCTGGAGTCCTCCAGGGGTGAGGAGGTGTCGGGGGGGGGGGGGGCACTGTGTTATTGATTTACATTCATTTCCAACCTTCACTCTTCTGAGCCTTCACAATTTATGCTCGTCTGTCCTCTCTCCTGGTAAGACAGCTGTCTGCCTGCCTGTCTGTCTGTCCAGCCGTGACAGCTCCAGTAACCAGCATGTGGCTGCTACTGGTGTGATCCTTCAGAATCGCATGATTTCATTAAGGAAATCCCAATATTGTGAGTGAGTGCAGAGAAAAGCTCCAGGATTCCTCCACATAATGAGAGCAGATAACCGGAGAGGTGACGACGTTGCTTCTCGTCGAGGTTTAATGTAATCAGAACTACATGCAGCTATTTACTCACTCTTGTCATCAGTGAGTCTAATGCTGAGCAGATGTTTGGGGGAATAGGAAGATGTAGTGTGATGTGTCGGGGTGAAAGGAAGTGTTAGAGATATGGAGATAGCAAAAAATAACAAAAACACCTGAAATGTTCATTTAATGCAGCCTTTGTTTTATTTTTTTTACTTAATATCCTGTTCCCAGGGAAGGAGTTTTTTAATTTAACAGTCGTTCATCAAATATTCTGCCAAGTGCTGTTCACTGTCGCCTTGTACTTTATTTTTTTCTGTCGCCTAATTTTGAAGCGTTTGAAGTGCGGAGGAGGCAAAATGGTAAAAAAGCAGCAATTAGCATTATGTGTCAGTTCCTGTCCGACCAGCAGCAAGGAACTGGCAGATATATCCAGATTAAATATATATCTTGGATTGCTGATAGATCCATCATTAACGCTGAAATATTAGGAAATATGACAACAGGGAAATGCAAAACCCCAACATGAGGCAAAATGATTGAATATGTTTGTCAGATTCACACATTCGTACACCGACGGAGGCAAACCTCCTCAAAAATAACCCGTTAAATCAATATCTCAAATAAACATTCAGTTCTGTATAGATAAAAATATACAGTGTTGCATTGAGAGACAGCATCTCTCTCATCTGCTCCAGCTTTAGGAACCACACCATCACTTTGTATCATCATTGCCGAGTGAATGAATCATGACCTAAAATCTCTTTTTCACCGTAACCCGGCTCATCTTTCCCTCTTCAAACCCATGTTTTCTTCCTTTATGCAGCGAGAGCCGATATCACAGAGGAGAACCATAGAAACTAATGGTCTCTGCCACAAAAGCACCATTCACTGTCTGGCGGTCGTTATCTATACGGCAGCAAACGATCCGGCGGTCTCAGAGAAACTGAAGTAATGGTAGAGATGACGGTTCATAGTACGAGTCTCTATGTGGATGATCTAATTAAGCACCGGATCCACGTCCAAGTCCTACATTTGTGTTGGCAGAATCAACCGAGAGACGACGCTTCTCACTCTGAATAAATATCCGAGAGCACAGACGACGATGACAACAGACGCTGATGAGTGGATGTTTATGATGGGATGTCGGACTCGTCAGTCAACTGTTTACTTCCACACATGCAGAAATACATATGCAGATATCTGAACATTTTAGAGCCGAGAAATGATGTGAACTACAGATGAGAAAAGAAAGGGGACAATATTCAAAGACAAATAACACAATTCATTTCAAGAATGTGTTTTTATTGCTTCTTTTCTTTTGTTGCTGTTGTTGCTGTTGTCGTAGCGTTTGTCACACTGTTTTTAAAAAGCCAATCCTTCTGTTTTCATTTTCCTCTGATGTCTTTACGTCATGAGGAGTGGAGGTTTCCTGAAGTGTTTGTGGATTGTTTCTCAAAAAGAGACAGAAAGAAGAAGGCTATCATTTGAGGCAAAATCTCCACTGTGACAGAATAGTTTACTCCTGTGTGGCCTGTATGTAAGACGTGGTCATCGTCATGGTAACGTCAGCCGTTGGTTTTCGGACTACAGTTTTGAAGCCTCGAGTTCAGCATTTTGGCCATCGCCATGTTGGATTGTTTGAGCAGCCAGTGAAGGAAGTGACCATATTTGGACTGTGGATGAGCTACAGGTGGATCTGATCCCAGAGCAGGACCCTGACTGGATCTGGATCCATGTGGATTCTGGTGTGAAGCTGCAAACAAAGTTAGCTTCTATGATTCAAGGTCAACTTTACAACTCATATTAGTAGCTAACTAGCATTGGTAGTGTGGTAGCGACCTGTCAATCAGTAGGTAAGCCCCGCCCCTAAAGCATCCCATGCTTTCTGGTCTGGTAGACTTCTATACAACCAGAGAGGAGTCGCCCCCTGGTGGCCAGCAGAGAGAAGTAGGACCATTTTCTCATAGACTTCTATACAACCAGAGAGGAGTCGCCCCCTGGTGGCCAGCAGAGAGAAGTAGGACCATTTTCTCATAGACTTCTATACAACCAGAGAGGAGTCGCCCCCTGGTGGCCAGCAGAATGACAGTTTCAGGCACCATGCTGTTAGTTAGTGCCCTGCTTTAAGCTGCGACCGGGTCAGTTGTAGAAGTAGAGATTCAGTGTCTTCTTCAAGGTCCTGAAGGTTCCTGCTTCTTGTTTCCATATGTGATATCTGCTTTAGTTTTCATTTCCTTTGTATTCTCAACAACCGTCCATCTCCTGACCTACCGTAGTGTCTCCGGTGCTCATCTGTGTGCTGTGGCTGACCCCGCCGCCGCCTCCTCAGACTGCAGGAAAGGACAACATGAACCACGGGAGATCCAAGGTCATCGGTGAATGTGCGATGAGCTCTCTGGTGGGCCTTCGGCACGTGGTTGTGGGCCGCCCTGCTGGCCTGTCTCAGCCTTTAATGAAGCTTGATGGATCACCTCCAGCATGCTGATCTGCTGTACTGTCCGGGTGGCCTCTGTGCCCTTCTGGGAAGGAGCAGGCTGTTCTGAAACGTGAAGCCAAAGTTGAAGTGCCTTAAAGTTGCAAAGAGAAGTCTGACTGCATAGAGGAAAAAATGACCCTCGTTCTCGCTTGATTTATTGCTTACAACCAGTGAAGCAATTCTTCCGGAACAAATGTGTTTTCCTTCAAACAAATCAAATTAATCTTCTGTGCAAATTCAGCACAAAGTCAAAGCAGCACGCAAAGACACCCATCACCTAATCCATAAGATTACAGGAATATTTCATCATACTCTTGAGTTACTGAGTGATTCAAATAGACTCACGATGGAGGTAGAAAAATAAAATAATAAATATGCACACATGGTTCCTCTTGCTTCTTCCTGAATCCCAAATCTGCCAAATAAATCCTCTTCTGCAAACACCACCCCCCCACCAGAGTCTTCTCCCCCGCTGAGACAAGTCCACCGCGGCCCAGCCTCCTACCTGCTGTTAGTATGTAATACTCCAGTCCCGTTGTCACTCAGACACACAGGAGTTAGACTGCGATGGTGGACATACGGATGGAAGGAGGAGGAGACAGGGAGATAGTTACAGGTGAAAAACAGAAGCACCAGACAGGAATATTATCCTGACAACTATTTATGTCAAGAATCACAATCCAATGTTTTTATCCAAAGTAATTGTGGAGCATCTTTAAAGTCCGGTTTCCACACCTCACATCTGACATCTGTCTTCCAGTCAGCATCGGTCCTGGACAAACGAGTCTGCAGGAGTCTCCAGGTCTTTATTGGCCAATCAGCAGTGAAACATGATGGAAAAGGCTCATTTCATTCCCATCTTCCAGCTCTTTCTTTGTCATCGCACCACAAATTCAAGCCAACAGATATTAGTTGCATAAATGCGCTAAATTTGGTGGAAAAGGGGTTTTATAATTAATACAGAAGACAAGAGGAGCAGCTGTGGACACAGAGAACTGCAGCCCAAACGTAGACACGTGGTTCAGTATTAGTATTATTATTATTAGAGATACTTTGCAGTGTTCAGTGTGTGCAGTGTGACGACGACAGAGGCCGAGGGGCGGCGCCGTCGGCACCGATCCTCGTTCTCAGTTCTCCAAATGAACAGAAACCACGGCGGCAGACGCAGCGCTGCTCTCCGATCTCCGGGTTATCGTTCATTTCCTCAGCTGCAAAGATCACAGCCCGAACTCAGATCACAAATATGAAATGTGTGTACAAGAAAAGAAAATATTTACTTCTTCAATTTCTCAGATTTCACAGGAAGCTTTAACCTTCTTGCTCGGAAATCGATGCCTTCATGAACATGACGCTGCATCTTCTTCCTGGAATAGACTTCTAACCAGCTGGCAGCGTCTCTATGAACCTGGATGATCACATATGCATTACTGGGATTGATTTATGACGTCCCAACGTACAAAGTAAACACAACATTAAGATGTTAACATGTAGCACACGTAGCATCAGACGCCTATCGAATATTTATCCTTCACAAGATTTCAAACTTTCAGAGTTTACATTTAATAATTCTCACATGACCTCTGTTGAAGGTTTTTATGTTTGTTTCTTTATTGTATGAAAGGTGCGATACTAATAACGTTTATTCCCCTTCTTGTCTTGTGGATTTGTGACCTTTATAACAAATGCTCTTTCTGTTATTGCACAACAAATGAAATGTTTCTATTTTATTCTCAAAACAAACTAATAGCAGAGAGGGGCGACTCCTCTCTGGTTGTATAGAAGTCTATGAGAAAATGGTCCTACTTCTCTCTGCTGCCCACCAGGGGGCGACTCCTCTCTGGTTGTATAGAAGCCTATGAGAAAATGGTCCTACTTCTCTCTGCTGGCCACCAGGGGGCGACTCCTCTCTGGTTGTATAGAAGTCTATGAGAAAATGGTCCTACTTCTCTCTGCTGGCCACCAGGGGGCGACTCCTCTCTGGTTGTATAGAAGTCTATGAGAAAATGGTCCTACTTCTCTCTGCTGGCCACCAGGGGGCGACTCCTCTCTGGTTGTATAGAAGTCTATGAGAAAATGGTCCTACTTCTCTCTTGATGTATTATCTCAGTAAACATTGTAAACATGAGTTTATGGTCTCAATCTCTAGTTTCAAGTCTTCTTCAATCCAGCATGATGTTCATTTAGTACATTATGGTCCATTTAGAGTCCACCAGACCAGAAAGCAGGGGATGCTTTAGGGGGCAGGGCTTACCTGCTGATTGATAGGTCCATTTAGAGTCCAGACCAGATCCAGTACGGGTGCCGCTCTGCCACTTGTGTTCATCAGATCCACCCGTCGCTCCTTCACAGTCCAAATATGGTCACTTCCTTCACCGGTTGCAAAAACCCAAGATCTCAACGCTTCTAAAGCATCGTCCACAAATGGTTGGCGTTACTATGACGACATCCACCTCTTATATACAGTCTGTGGTTACAAGTTGTCTTGTTAATTACTGCAATTATTCTGCGGCTGAGCGGAAACAGTGGGTCGTCATTTAATAACAAAGTTCGTCTCCCGTCCGCATGTTGAAGTGTCCTTGAGCAAGGCGCTAAACGCCAAGTTGCTCCCGATTAGCAGGCCAGAGCGTTTACGGGGGAGTGGGGGGCAAATTGCAAATTGCTTGGTCGGTAAAGTAGAGAGGTGTGATTCTATCACATTCGATGGTCATCAACTAAACGGCTCCTTTCCAGCGACGGTAAGGATCAGATAATTCCATGCAATCATGCAATCAATGTGACCGTACATCCTCTCCACTATCGCAGCGCTAATCACGGGTTTACACGCAGACATGCTGAGCCTAAGTGTGTGTGTGTGTGTGTGTGTGTGTGTGTGTGTGAGGGGGGGGGGGATCTCGAGTGGCCAATAAAAAGAAAGAGAGAGGAGCTGTCACTTCCAGGAGCAGCTCTGTCAGCGACAAGTGTCCGTCCAATTTCACCGCCGGCCTTCACCGCTCACTCGCCAGCCTTCCCGTGCTCCTCCTCCTGCACCACCTGACCTCTCCTCCTCCTCCTGCAGATCTCTCCTCCTCCTCCTGCACCACCTGATCTCTCCTCCTCCTGCACCACCTGATCTCTCCTCCTCCTCCTGCAGATTTCTCCTCCTCCTCCTGCACCACCTGACCTCTTCTCGTCCTCCTCCTGCACCACCTGACCTCTCCTCCTCCTCCTGCAGATCTCTCCTCCTCCTCCTGCACCACCTGATCTCTCTTCCTCCTGCACCACCTGATCTCTCCTCCTCCTGCACCACCTGATCTCTCCTCCTCCTCCTGCAGATCTCTCCTCCTCCTCCTGCACCACCTGACCTCTCCTCCTCCTCTTGCAGATCTCTCCTCCTCCTCCTGCACCACCTGATCTCTCCTCCTCCTCCTGGAGATCTCTCCTCCTCCTCCTGCACCATCTGATCTCTCCTCCTCCTCCTGCACCACCTGATCTCTCCTCCTCCTGCACCACCTGATCTCTCCTCCTCCTCCTGCAGATCTCTCCTCCTCCTCCTGCACCACCTGATCTCTCCTCCTCCTCCTGCAGATCTCTCCTCCTCCTCCTGCACCACCTGACCTCTCCTCCTCCTCCTGCAGATCTCTCCTCCTCCAGCCTTTGTTGATACTTCTGGAGTCTCTGCTCTTCTCCTCTTCACTTTTAAAGTAGTTTGATATTTGGGGGGAAACATATATGAGCTTTATTTTATCTTCTAGGCATATTTTTGAAAAACGGGGAAAACAGTCCGTCTCCATCCAGCAACCTCTAAATCACACCATTTAACCCATCCACCCACCCATCCATCGTCTACTGCTTATCCTGTATTCAGGGTCGCGGGGACCATTTAACACGCATTATAATAATAATAATATCAAAACAGATACAGAAACAGATAAAAGCAAGCAAGCCAGCAAAAAATCAAAACAAAACTAATAACAAATAAATACATAAAACCAACAGGATTCAAGTTTAAACACGAGTGAAAAGAAAACATGTGACAGCTTTCCATCAGGTTGCCAGGCAACTAGCTGAGACTCACAGGAAGTCACAGCTACCGACCAAGAAGAGGTCCATCATATGACCCCGTGTGACATTGTTATACTTCTACTGGTTTTATTCCACAAATAAGACAAACTCCCAAGTTTGCATCCAGTGACGTAGCTTCACATTTATCCCACAGATGTGAACGTGGGATCCGTCGATCTCTCTACTGGAGCACGTTTCTCCAAATGTCAAACTTGTTCTTTACAGCTTGAGTAAGTTTCCTCTGATCACGAAGCTGACTTCGGATCAGATGTTGCTCCTTATAAAGGAGCTGTATGTGTTTCCATGTTGCTCTGACATTGACCGTATTGGCCTGAGTGGAAGAAGAGCCTCCTGGAGACCAAGTTGCCGGCCCCAGCTGGAGCAGCTCCTCTGGGGGGAATACAGGAAGAGGAGCCTGCACAGCTGGGACCAGGTCCACAGAGACCAGGATGTGGTCTCACCTCCCAAAGTAAAAATCAAAACCATGTAAGTTTCATCAGTAAGGATCATGCGTTTGGTGAATGTCGGCGGGGACGGGAGGATGCTGGACTTAGACGGGACCGATGAGGGGCTCAGGGTGGATTTGAACCCGAGTCCCCTCCATCCGTTCCGCCCTTCGCCGCCGGATGCCGGCGCCAACTGTTTGCAGAACGGAGTCTGGCGTTGCAGCAGAAAGATTAGAGCGGAGAGAGCCGTCACGTCCAGGAGAGGTAAGAGAGAAATGAACATCCAGAGTTCAACTGAATGACTTTCCATCCGCATCCTGTTTCTATTCTCTGTCTCTCAGCTTCTCCACACCAACTCTTCTCCGTGCTGCTGACGCTCGGGTGGATCGTCGGCTGCACGGCCGTCGTCTACTTCGTCTTCGTCTTTGCTTGGGTAGGATTCCTTCCTGTAGATGTATATCCCTGTAAACATACACAATCCATGTGTGAGTGACGGCGTGGGCGTGTCCGTCTGTCTTTCCTGTTCCTCGGAGGATTAATTCTTCATCGTTTGTGGTTTTTGAGGAGAATGTTTTGACGTACAGTCTCCCCTCGGGCTGAATCGTAAAACCTGCGATAATCCCATAATTCTTCATGTCGCCGCCACAACAACACAACATTCCCATCAGCCTCGGCTGCACTTTAATGCAAATCCACAAATGTTTGCATGCCAACAAATGCCAACAAACAAAGATGGCGGACATAATTCTTGTTAAACGTCACAAAGTTAGCATGTTAACATCCCGACTAACAGATTCCGATTCTCATTCTCTTGGCAGAAGAGAGGCGTTCGGGGAAGAACCTGAATTCATCGCAGGAGTGAAGCGGACAGGATCATCTGTGCGTTGATGTTGATTTCCTGTCAGAGAGATGTTTGAGTGGATCTCTGCTGTGGTTCCTTGGACATTAATTATTGTAAGATATTTCAATACGAAGCCAGGCGTCTCTGTCGTCTGTCTTCAGACCGTTCTACTCACATTGGCGGTGTTTGCTGTCGACCCCACAGAGCGATGGCTTCCAATTTGGATACTTGGTAAAAAGTATAATTTATTTCTACAGCACATTTCAGCAACAAAAAAGGCAATTCAAGGCAATTAACATAAAGCATCACGAGCCAAAGGAAGAAATAAGAATGAAACACATTAGAAAAGGACAATACAATTAGTTTTAGAGCTGAGATAATAGCAAATTAAAACAAGCAAGTTGGCTACAAAATACAATAAAACAAGTTACAGTGTAAGAAATGATACAATAAAAGTCACCAGAAAAAAAGTCTTCAACTTTGATTTAAAAGGAGTGAAAGTTGCAACTTTTAAACAGCAAGCGTTTATGTAGCAGTTCACTGACTGCAGCTCACCTTTGCTACATGGATGTAGCCTGCTAATGCTACATGGACCCTGGATGTAGCCTGCTAACGCTACATGGATGTAGCCTGCTAATGCTACATGGACCCTGGATGTAGCCTGCTAACGCTACATGGATGTAGCCTGCTAATGCTACATGGATGCAGCCTGCTAATGCTACATGTATGTAGCCTGCTAATGCTACATGGATCCTGGATGTAGCCTGCTAATGCTACATGGATGCAGCCTGCTAATGCTACATGTATGTAGCCTGCTAATGCTACATGGATCCTGGATGTAGCCTGCTAACGCTACATGGATGTAGCCTGCTAATGCTACATGGACCCTGGATGTAGCCTGCTAATGCTACATGGATGCAGCCTGCTAATGCTACATGTATGTAGCCTGCTAATGCTACATGGACCCTGGATGACACCAAACTCTTCTTCACTTCCCTGTCGTCTAGAACAACTTATGCTAACTTAAAAAGAGAAAAACTCATTAAATGCGTCCCTACTTTATAACCACCGATGGAAATGGAAATGAATACCTCGGCTAAGTGTGTTTCCCTGATGTCTGCAGCGCTACATCCACCACGTGAGTGTGTTTATTCCCCTGTGAGTAACATTTCCTCGACTTTTAACACTAATAACGTCACCGCCGCCCCAAATACTTCCACTAATTAAGTCCATGCTCTGCTTTAGAAAACGAGGGTTTACCTCCACACTGGTGCTCCTGACATGCGTCCTTCCACACTGTTATCTAAAGCACAACTATTAACTGTTAGTCAATCATAATAAAACAAATTCATAAAAACTATTAACACTATAGTCACTGCATTCAATTAAAACATTCCCTGTCATGTAAATGTACTACTACAATACGTCCCCCTGAAGTAGAAGTACACCAGCAGTGAGTTGCATATTTTTTCATAAGTGCTTTGGGAGCCTTTTGTAAATTAGAACAGTAACATAAATCAATACTTTCCATATTCACACATCTAATAAATCTACCCGGGCTGCTAATGTATTCATAATTAAAGCAGGAATAAGTGTTTTATAACTAAGAGGAAGTGAAATGAGGGATGGATATATATATACCTGTGTGTGTGTGTGTGTGCTGCCGGGCATCAGAACTATTGGGCGGTACAGGACTGGCAGTGTCGTTGCCATGGCGACAACATATCTTTCTTTTGAGTCGTCCTGTTCTCTCATAGAAGACGTGAACAGAAAAACAAAAGACGAGAGGATTGTTTGGGGAGACGCACTTTCTGAAACGTAAACACCTTTAATTGTTCGGAGGCAACTTCAGGGATTTATTTTTCTTGTAATTTGTTTTTAATCAAGCGTAAACACTGGATGAACTACTTTCAGCACATTACAGAACGCTTCACTTTCTATGAAGGTCATAATGCATCATAAGGACATTTATAACACATTATAATGCATTTATCAGGCTTCATACGTCGTCATAAATGTTTATAATCATGCGTGACACCTTTATAACAAGGTTTATAAAGCATTATATGTGGTGGACGTATCATAACAGAGTCTCTTTTTTATCGTTATTATTTATTTTAACTGTGTAACTAACAGCATATATATATATATATATATATATTAATCTGATTAAAATGTTTAATTGATTGACAGCCCTAGTTATAATATGTTAGAGCGTTTATAAATGCATTATAATGTGTTATAAATGTGCTTATGATGCATTATATACATGACTGAGCCGCTCCAAACGTGCGTGGTCCAGCTTTAAAGAGTGTTTTTAATAACAGGGACTCAGGTTGGAGTTATAACCTGAATAATGGTGCACACTGGAACATGTGCAGCACATGCAAACACGCCCAGCCTGCTGCAGCATAACCAGACGGAAACTCTGCACCGCAGCGATAGGCTGAGTAGAACCACATGTGACCCGACGACGCTAACGCTCGCACGAGTGGACGCGTGCAAATATGTTAACTGTGCAACAGACAGTGATGCAGCTGTCTGCAACAACACTGCTAATTCAGCGTGACTCCCCTCAGACTAGATCATTCCGCTCCACGCTCCGGAGTAAGACGTCTCTCAGGTGGCACATTAACGCCGCCATCGTCCCCCTCTATTTACGCTAAGTCTAAATTGGCGCTCTGGCGGCGTTTCACCGTGGAAAACATGTGATTAGACAGATGTTCCCTAAACACCGTGTTTAAAATGCAATTACAACAACATGCATGGCGGTAATGTCATTTGTGCAAAACATACTGTAAATAAATGACAGCTTGTTAAAGTGATCTAATGATGCAGATTTAAAATTATGTGTCATGAAGATAGATTGTTGTTTTCCTTTCAAACGTCAGGATTTAAGAGTTTACAAATATAGTTGAGACTTTATCAAGCAAATTTGCTGGTTTATCACTATGCTAATATGCTAACGTCCCATGAATGTACGTGTTTATGTTTGTAATGAATCATACCAACGTGTGACAACACCTCGTTAAGGTCCTTAGGATGATGATGTTAATGCTTATTGTTGCTTTTATTTATATGAGGACAAACTGTCATCTTATGGGTGTTTATTGATCGGGGCGGTTGGGCTAAGATGCTAGCGGTAGCTTTCACTTGTTGTCATAGCAACGGCAATATATATTTATAAACTCACACATTTGCCACTTTTTTTCTCTGAATATTTTTATCCTACAGTAAAAAACAGTGTACATTTCTTTTTTGTCTTGTGACGACATGGCGGTTCGGTCCGGTCCAGATGTCGGGAGATCCGAGGACACAAAAGGCTTTTCTTCAAACTGAAAACCTGCAGAAGAAGGAAGAGAAACCACATTTTCCCCTGAAGAAGAAAACATCTGGCAGTTTAAACGCCTTCCCTTTGATATTCTCTGAGAGCGACTCAGCAGTTCGTAATGATGCAAGATGCCACCGAACCGCCGAGCTTATGGATTATTTGGCCTAACAAGCATCGGAGTGGAAAGTAAAGCCAACGGAGTCGTGCATGTCGGGGAAGAAGAAGAAGAGGAAGTGGCATTTTCCCTTTGTGACAGAACCAATTAAGTGCTGTGACCTTCATGGCGCTCAACTTGATCGTTAGAATTTGCAAAAGTCTTCAGAGTGTCTGACGGCACGGAGATCTAAAAGTGATGAAAGTGCTGTTTCACCCTGAGGCTGCGAACGGGCAATCAATGGTTGCAGCAACTGTACAATACGGCCAATCAGAGATGGTTGACTCATTAAAGGTAGCTATTATTCTGATGATTCTTCATCATTAGATATTTACTGATTGGAACGGCAGGGATCAATGTGAGGTTGGAAAATAAACGCTGAGTGAAGGAGATCAAAAGAGCGTGAACGTCTTCCTCCAGACTTCTCATTCATAAATGACATCAGAGCGCCGGCTGTTCCAGATGAAAACCAACCCAACATGCAGCTTTAACCTGTGAAGAAGAAACAGACGCTTTATTTTATACATGATAGTATGTATTATATTTGCTGTTTGAAGTTTTCAAGTACTTCTTTTAAATAAAGACTCCGCTGAGTGAGATGGGAATATACTTTGAACGACCACAGGGTGTCACTGTTTCACATCCGTTATAGAGGGAAAATGGATGCGTAGTTTTAAATTCTGGAATAGATCGGGAAAAAGTTTTCCTAAAAAGTAGTTTTCCTTTAAAGTAAGTTGGTAGATTTTGACAGCGTTGGTCAGTCACGGATGTATTTTTGTTTTTACATTTTTTTTTTACAAACAGCCAGTTTGTGTTGCTGTCCGTCTCTGAATGCTCGCAGCTACATCCACAGTTTATTTTGATTATTTAAATGATTTGAAAATTCAATTGTTTTTGACACGAGTCAAAAAAGACACATAAAAGTTGTGTTTTTAAATGTAATTTGAAGTGGAGAGCACCATATTGCTGCTTTTATTCGGTGAATTAAAGCCACGACAAATAAAAACTACTTATCAGACAGGATGTTATCGGATGCCTTTCACAATAAGAGCTCCTCTCAAATTTAAGCAAACAGCAGATTGTGCCACCGCCGTCCCGATATATCATTTGCACGTAGTTACACACACATGTGTACTTTCTGTGCACATGTTCTTTAAGGTATGCATGTGGTCACACACACACACACACACACACACACACTGACAGGCATTCCAGAGGTTGCGTGCCCCCCCTTGTCCACACACACACACACACACACACACACACACATACCTCTGGACCCACTGTGAGGGTCGCCCAAAGGCCACACGAAGGGAAAGCGAGTGGTTTTACGAGCCGAGGACTGAAGACTGAAGCAAAAACAAAAGCTCTCGACACGGAGACTTTTTAAAAAGTGTAAAAGCTGCTTTTTTCTTTGTGACCCCCCTGAAGTCTCCAACGTCCCTCCGTGCTGCTGAATCTGGTGAATGTGCAAGGCAACTGTGTTCTCCCGGGAACACGCCGAGGTGTCAGCTGTCAGCACGCAGCGTTAGCTGTGAGCGCTAGCGACGATGATGCTAACGAGGCGAGCGTGAGGAGACGTGGGCGGTGTGAGGTAAATCACAAATGACTGAGATCAAACTGTTCAATGAGCCTCGCCGATCCACTCAGGCTTGTTTTTGTGAAAACAACCAAAAACAAACCTGTGGAAATGTTTTTTTGTTTTTTACTTTCAGTCATCATCGAATGTTATGTGGAGAAAAAAAACCTCAGAAATGCTGCTGCTGGCCTCCACCAATCAGAGGTGGGCTTGTTTACGATGTGGCGGGAAGTCACGAATAGGTTGGGTTTATTTTCGTACAAAATAAATACGACAAAGGTCACGAACTTCCCAACTTAACTTGTGTGTATTTGCACACGGCGGCGGCAGCGGCCCGACACCTCCCATCTGTTCTAATTCTTTTTACTTGTTATTCCCTGAACGTCCCCGGCTGCCTCGCTCTCCGGTTCACTTTCATTGCAGCGTGGGGTGTATTTAACGTGAAGCAGCCGTAAAGATTTCATTTATTTGCATTGAGCCTCCGACTGAAGTCCACATATCATCTCCGGCTGCTCTGATGTGCCTAAAGGTACGATTATCCAGGAAAAAAGACTTTAACTTTTTCTTCTCGGCTCTGTGGAAACTACAAAATTAAACTACCCCCCTCCTCCAGCCAGCTCATATATGAGATAACAGAATGGAGGCTTTTTGTGAACATCAGACAAGAAAAGCTCGTTAGGGAGCGAAAACATGAAAAAAAACCCTGAAATTCTGCTTTGATGTAGAATATTTTTTTAAAAATCACCACGTGAAAGTGTGAAAAGACACCGAGACGTTCTGTACACTCGCATTGTTGGATTTAAGTCTGACATTGTAGCAAAGTGTCTCATTTTGAAGCACTTAATGTAACACACACACACACACACACACACACACACACACACACACACACACACACACTGCAACATGTGTTATTTAAATATTTATTTCTGAAAGGAAAAGAAAAAAAATGCTCCTCAAGATGATTATCAGTCATTATAATAAAGTATCTAAATACAGGCAACTGAGGTATATCTGTCTTTCTATAGGTGGAGAGAGAGAGAGAGAGAGAGAGAGAGAGAGAGAGAGAGACAGAGAGAGACAGAGAGAGAGCCTGAGGCGTTGAGCAGCAGAGACAGAAAGCTGAAACATGGAGGCTGTTTGTTCACCACATCATATCATTCGTTGCCCTAATTTCTATATAAAAAGGCAAAAGGCTTCGAGTCTCCACCGTTACGATACGACCTTGTGTTACATTTTCACGTAGAAAACAAAAAAGTCGTACAAAACCTGCAGACGCCCCCCCGACTCGATGCGACTCCTTCTGCGTTTCAGAAAAGTTCGTCCGCTTGTTGAAAAGTCGGGCCGTTCCTTCCAGAAGCTTCGTGGGCGTCATCGTCCGCGGCGGCGTGGAAAATGATCGTTAGAAAAAGGCGGATCATGTGACGCGCTTCTGAAATAGTTCAACATTTTTTTGGTGAAATAACACGATTATTTGCTTTTCTTTCAAAGAGTTAGTCTAGAATGTTGATGCCACTCAAAACTGTGTAATAATGAGAGATGGTCAGCTTAGCTTCGCTTAGCTTAGCATAAAGCCTGGTGACTAAATCTACCCACCAGAACTTTTAAACTAACCAATCAACACTAAGCATCATGTTTATTAAACGTCCAGCATCACCATTAAGGGGCGTTCACACCAAACGCAACGCAAATTATTCACGAGACCCAATTACGTACAAAGTCAAATGCTAAATTTTTTTTTGTGGGCTCCTGGAGCTCGATGATAGCATCTTATGTTTCATACAGAGACCGAACCAGTGACCCAACCAGAGACCTGTTGGCCAAACAACAAGGTCACTGTATTTACGCCCAGACAACTTTATTTTCAGTGTTTGCGGAGCAGCTACATTGTTAGCAGAGCCTAGCTCTGAGAGAACCAGACTCCACTCAGATAACAAGCATTTTAAAAGGAATTTGTGTATCATCTCACAGACAGACTTAACGAGTTCTGACTTTTTAGCAATAGTCATCATGTCGTTACTTCAGCATCATTTCTATCCCGCCACGTGAATTTTCGTGGTGTTGAACGCCCCCTTTAGGCTGCAGGAAGTCACTGCTCCTGGCCAACAAATGGTCCGACAAACATTTCTCGTACCAATCAAACAAATGAGAAGCAACATATTTCTTTGTGAGCTTTGGCAGGAAATGTTCTTGCTTACGTTGTGACGGAGCGGCATCAACGTCCTCGTCCGACTCTCAGAAAAGCAAAGAGGCGTTATTTGTCAACTGTTGCATCGCTGATACGTTCTTCGTTCGGGCTCTGACAGCAGCACGGCGGAGCATGTAAGGCAAACCGACTCAAACAGCAGGCGGAGATCGGAACGGGCGGATGACGTGGAAACACGGGAGGCTCGTAGAAAAAGACTCGATTGTCGGCTCAATGATTGGTGACCGGCCGTCATCTTAAAAAAGGCAAACATTTTGGTTTGTTCAACATAATTTTGGCTTATTTCAAACGGCAGCCGCCTGCCGACTCATTATCATTCAATACAGGACAGTAATTGTGTAATATGTCATACGGTTAAATACTTACTGGTCTACTCAGCAAATTCAGATAATCTGTAATAATTTACCTAATCTAGTTCTACATATGAACCACGAGTACACGGTGGGGAACACGGCGGCACATGAGGGCTGGAACCAGCTGAGGTTGTTTTCTTTAACAAGTCCCACGTACAGTAGAGTGGTGCAGCCCTGTGTGAGTGTGTGTGTGGGTGTGAGTGTGTGTGTGTGTGTGGGTTTGAGTGTGTGTGTGAGGGAGTGAGTGTGTGAGTGTGTGTGTGTGTGTGAGTGTGTGAGTGTGTGTGGGTTTGAGTGTGTGTGTGAGGGAGTGAGTGTGTGAGTGTGTGTGTGTGTGTGAGTGTGTGAGTGTGTGTGGGTTTGAGTGTGTGTGTGAGGGAGTGAGTGTGTGAGTGTGTGTGTGTGTGTGAGTGTGTGAGGGAGTGAGTGTGTGAGTGTGTGTGTGTGTGTGAGTGTGTGAGGGAGTGAGTGTGTGAGGGAGTGAGTGAGTGTGAGTGTGTGTGTGTGAGGGAGTGAGTGTGTGTGTGTGAGTGTGTGAGGGAGTGAGTGTGTGTGTGTGTGTGTGAGTGTGTGAGGGAGTGAGTGTGTGTGTGTGTGTGTGTGAGTGTGTGAGGGAGTGAGTGAGTGTGTGAGTGTGTGAGTGTGTGTGAGTGTGTGAGGGAGTGAGTGTGTGTGTGTGTGTGTGAGTGTGTGTGTGTGAGGGAGTGAGTGTGTGTGTGTGAGTGTGAGGGAGTGAGTGAGTGTGAGTGTGTGTGTGTGTGTGTGTGAGGGAGTGAGTGTGTGAGGGAGTGAGTGTGTGTGTGAGTGTGTGAGGGAGTGAGTGTGTGAGGGAGTGAGTGTGTGAGGGAGTGAGTGTGTGTGTGTGAGTGTGTGAGGGAGTGAGTGTGTGAGGGAGTGAGTGTGTGTGTGAGTGTGTGAGGGAGTGAGTGTGTGAGGGAGTGAGTGTGTGAGGGAGTGAGTGTGTGAGGGAGTGAGTGTGTGAGGGAGTGAGTGTGTGAGTGAGTGAGTAGGTGGTGCATTCGCGAGCCAGGGGATTCAAGCACATTCGTCCGTCCGCCCCTCTCTTCACAACAACAGTATCTTGAATGAAACACACACACACACACACACACACACACAGACTGGCAGACTCAAATCAAATCATGAACAGCGAGATGAAAACAGAGAGAGCACGAGGACTGATTGTATCCGGTAGCAGGAAGCCGTCTGATTGGACGGCCCTCCGTCTGTCCCGCGAGGGGAAACGGTCCAGAAAGTGTGTACTGAAGTGTCGCTCCACCAGACCTGGTCCAGTAAAAAAAGAGTCCCCCCCCATATAGTCCCCAACAGTCAGAGGGGACGACCCGGGTCACTACAGTCCCGTCCCGGCGGTCCGAGGATCACCAGACCCGGCAGACGTTGTCGGGGACCATGGAGCTGCTAGCGTTGCAGCTGAAGGCTCGGGCGAACTCCGGGAAGTTCTGCAGGGATCCGAGGACCCTGGAGCAGGGAGGAGGCGGATCGTTGGGGGTACATGTACACTCATTTAAATGTAGAAACGTTGCTGCTGTTTGTGCATCAGGTTTACCTGAACTTCCCTGGACTGTGCACGTCCACCTTAATGGAATTAACAGCTTGTTCCGGTCTGTGAGTCCCACACCAGACCTGCACAGAGGAACCGCATCAGGTCTGAGACCACGATCACTTACAAGGTATTCATCCATCCATCATCCATCCCCATCAATCCATCATCCATCCATCATCCATCCCCATCAATCCATCATCCATCCAACCATCATCCATCCCCATCAATCCATCATCCATCCAACATCCATCCAACCATCATCCATCCAATCATCCATCCATCCATCATCCATCCATCCATCCATCCATCCATCATCCATCCAATCATCCATCCACCCATCCATCCATCCATCATCCATCCATCCATCCATCCATCATCCATCCAATCATCCATCCATCATCCATCCAACCATCCATCCACCCATCCATCCATCCATCCATCATCCATCCATCATCCATCCATCCATCCATCCATCCATCATCCATCCATCATCCATCCATCATCCATCCAATCATCCATCCATCCCCATCAATCCATCCATCATCCATCCATCCATCCATCCATCCATCCATCATCCATCCAATCATCCATCCATCATCCATCCAACCATCCATCCACCCATCCATCCATCCATCCATCATCCATCCATCATCCATCCATCCATCCATCCATCCATCATCCATCCATCATCCATCCATCATCCATCCAATCATCCATCCATCCCCATCAATCCATCCATCATCCATCCATCCATCCATCCATCCATCATCCATCCAATCATCAATCCATCATCCATCCATCATCTATCCCCATCAATCCATCATCCATCCATCATCCATCCATCATCCATCCATCATCCATCCATCATCCATCCCCATCAATCCATCATCCATCCATCATCCATCCATCATCCATCCCCATCAATCCATCATCCATCCATCATCCATCCATCATCTATCCCCATCAATCCATCATCCATCCATCCATCCATCCATCATCCATCCATCATCCATCCATCATCCATCCCCATCCATCCATCATCCATCCATCATCCATCCATCATCCATCCATCCATCCATCATCCATCATCCATCATCCATCATCCATCCATCCATCCAATCATCCATCCATCCATCCATCCATCATCCATCATCCATCATCCATCCATCCATCCAATCATCCATCCATCCATCCATCCATCCATCCATCCATCATCCATCATCCATCATCCATCCATCCATCCAATCATCCATCCATCCATCCATCATCCATCATCCATCATCCATCCATCCATCCAATCATCCATCCATCCATCCATCCATCCATCCATCCATCATCCATCCATCCATCCAATCATCCAATCATCCAATCATCCATCCATCCATCATCCATCCATCCATCCATCATCCATCCATCCATCTATCCATCCATCCATCATCCATCCATCCATCATCCATCCATCCATCCATCCATCATCCATCCATCCATCATCCATCCATCCATCCATCCATCATCCATCCATCCATCCAATCATCCATCCATCCATCATCCATCCATCATCCATCCATCATCCATCCAATCATCCATCCATCCCCATCAATCCATCCATCATCCATCCAATCATCCATCCATCCCCATCAATCCATCCATCATCCATCCATCCATCCATCCATCCATCCATCATCCATCCAATCATCCATCCATCATCCATCCAACCATCCATCCACCCATCCATCCATCCATCCATCATCCATCCATCATCCATCCATCCATCCATCCATCATCCATCCATCATCCATCCATCATCCATCCAATCATCCATCCATCCCCATCAATCCATCCATCATCCATCCAATCATCAATCCATCATCCATCCATCATCCATCCATCATCCATCCCCATCAATCCATCATCCATCCATCATCCATCCATCATCCATCCCCATCAATCCATCATCCATCCATCATCCATCCATCATCCATCCATCCATCACATCCCATCATCCATCCATCCATCCATCATCCATCCATCCATCCATCCACATCCATATCCATCCATCCATCCATCATCCATCCATCATCCATCCATCCATCCATCCATCATCCATCCATCCATCCATCCATCATCCATCCATCATCCATCCATCATCCATCCATCCATCCATCCATCATCCATCCATCATCCATCCATCCATCCATCCATCCATCCATCATCCATCCATCCATCCATCATCCATCATCCATCATCCATCCATCCATCCAATCATCCATCCATCCATCATCCATCCATCCATCCATCATCCATCCATCCATCCAATCATCCATCCATCCATCCATCCATCCATCATCCATCATCCATCCATCCATCATCCATCCATCCATCCATCATCCATCCATCCATCCATCATCCATCCATCCATCATCCATCATCCATCCATCCATCCAATCATCCATCCATCCATCCATCCCCATCCATCCATCATCCATCCATCATCCAATCATCCATCCATCCATCCATCCATCCATCATCCATCCATCCATCCATCATCATCCATCATCCATCCATCCATCATCCATCCATCCATCCATCATCCATCCATCCATCCATCATCCATCCATCCATCATCCATCCATCCATCATCCATCCATCCATCATCCATCCATCCATCCATCATCCATCCATCCATCCATCCATCCATCCATCCATCCATCATCCATCCATCCATCCAATCATCCATCCATCATCCATCCATCCATCCATCCATCATCCATCCATCCATCCAATCATCATCCATCCATCCATCATCCATCCATCCATCCATCATCCATCCATCCATCCATCCAATCATCCAATCATCCATCCATCCATCATCCATCCATCCATCTGTCCATCCATCAATCATCCATCATCCATCATCCATCCATCCAATCATCCATCCATCCATCATCCATCATCCATCATCCATCATCCATCCATCCATCATCCATCATCCATCCATCATCCATCCATCCATCCATCCAATCATCCATCCATCATCCATCCATCCATCATCCATCCATCCATCCATCCATCCATCCATCCATCATCCATCCATCATCCATCCATCCATCATCCATCCATCCATCCAATCATCCATCCATCCATCATCCATCCATCCATCCATCCATCATCCATCCATCCATCCAATCATCCATCCATCCATCCATCCATCCATCATCATCCATCCATCATCCATCCATCCATCCATCCAATCATCCAATCATCCATCCATCCATCATCCATCCATCCATCTGTCCATCCATCAATCATCCATCATCCATCATCCATCCATCCATCATCCATCATCCATCATCCATCATCCATCCATCATCCATCATCCATCATCCATCCATCATCCATCCATCATCCATCATCCATCATCCATCCATCATCCATCATCCATCCATCATCCATCCATTCATACCTGAGCAAAGTTGAGGAAGAAGAGTTGATTGTGTGAAAGGTCGATACCAGGAAGTGATGGTTCCTCTCCGTGCTGCTGCACGTAGTTCTGATAGGCCTGCACAGTTCATATGACAACAGTTATTGATTATGATTACTATGATGTGTGTGTGTGTGTGTGTGTGTGTGTGTGTGTGTGCGAGTGTGTAAACAGTCTGGTCAACACAAAATTCATTGACTTACTGCAATAAATTGAATGTCGCTGCAGACTCTGAAATAATCATTTAAATGCTAAATAATGTCCACGTTGTGTTTATGGACAGAAATAAAACCCGTTTGTTTTACTCCTCTGTCAAACCCAACCTCCGCTCCGCCTCAACAGATGCTAACATAAATAACATAAATAATACATGAAATGACCGGACGACCTGATGGAGAATGATTAAACGTGCCCTTCCCCCGTTCACCTCGGATATAAAAACCTGATGAAATCAGCAGCAACATCACGTCCGTCACTGTTTACAGAGCTAATGAGCGAGTCGGTGACCCGATCTGCAGAGATGACAAGTCTCTTAATGAGACCGAACCGCCGTCCTCATGAAACCAGGTCCTCCTTTTGTGTTGGGATCATTACCTGGTACGCCTGCCGGATCCCTCCGTTGTCAGCGATGTTCTCCCCGAGGGTGTTGTTGCCATTTAGCTGGAGAGGCAACACAAGAGGGAGTGAAACACAAAGGAGAGGTGGAGGGGGATCTCATGTTCTCCTCATCACAGACACACAAGGAGGCATTGACTCGCGGGATGAAAGGAGGCTCGTTCAAAAGGAGGAGAAACAAAATATGTCAACACGAGATATTAAAGACAAGAAGAGAATGTAGAAACTGGAGGGGGGGGGGGGAGCAACGAGCAAGACAATGTAAAGCAGATGTGGATTGTGGACTCGGACGTACGTGAAGTCCGTTGGCGAGGTCCCAGGAAAAGTTGCCGTACTGATTGACGATGCACTTGGACAGGTCCAGGAACCGCTGGGTGGACTGTGGAGTCCACCAGTCCTTCAGGTCTCCGTCCTTATCGTAGTTACGACCTGAAAATGAACAAGTCAAACGCATGAAAAGGAAGGAAAAAAGTTGAATCTGAGTCGGCGCCAAAAGGCTGCCAGTGATGTCATCGCGTTTAAATGTCTTTCCCATTGGTGCTTCTGGGTGGCGTGTTTTTGTGAAAGAAGCCAGACGTTGAAACGTAACGACTGGCAGCACAAAGAAATGTCCCTTCAAAAGGCTCCGTTTCCTCCGGTACCAGTCCCACGTTCACAGCATAATCCGTGAAACGACCTCGGAGGGAAACCAGGGAGCGGCGGCGTGGAAAACATCCTACCGTTGTCGTCGAAGCCGTGTGTGATCTCGTGGCCGATCACCATGCCGATGCCACCGTAGTTCAGGGACTTGGCCTGGCCTTTGCTGAAGAACGGCGGCTGCAGGATGCCTGCTGGGAAAACTGTCGGCGGGGGAAAACATCCGTCTTTACAAAATCTTTACAAAAACTTGACACAAATGTAAACGTTGAATAAAAGTGAAAAACCTAACCTATTTGGTTTTTGCTGGACGAGTAGAAGGCGTTGACGACGGCGGCGCCGGTCACCCACCTGCAGGAAGAGGAGGAAGAGGAGGAAGAGGAGGCTGATTCAGAGATATGATGAGCTTTACCTTTTAATGAGAGATATGCAAATGAAGCTGTGATCAACCGCCAGCTGATATTAACATTCCTGCTGTGCTGAGCTGGAAGGCTGAACTTTATGTGTGAGTGGGAGGTGTGTGTGGGAGGAAGCTGTGCTAAATGCAGACACACACACACACACACACACACACACACAAGCACCTATAAGCATTATTATTCAGGATTTAAATGACTCCACGTTTGGAATGAGAGCAGTTTTTTTGCAGACATTGATTCTTTCCTTCCTGGAATGAAATCAGTTAAAATCGTACTCCTCTTTGTTGACTTTCACGCGGAGTTTCCGCAGGCGTTTCTTCTGCATGTACTCCAGGTTCTGGAGGATGTTTTCAAAATACTCCTCTGCACTGTAGTCCAGCTGACACCGACACACCGCCGGGGAGAGAGAGAGAGAGGATTAGAGCTCCGACCATCAACACGTGGTCATATGTTCTCACAGAAAGGAAAAGATCCAGGATGTGGAACACTCACATCTTTGTACTCTTTGTTCAGATACTCGTCGTTCCTGATGTTGTCGGAGTAGCCGATCCGTTCCCGAATAGCTCGGGCCTGAAGACGAGGACACAAGCATCTTCGTCATCTTCAACATCATCCATTGCTTTGAACCTTTTCAATGTTTTTTTTTTTTTATGTTTTGTTGCTTTGGTAAAGTGTCTTTGAGCATCTGGAAAAGCACTCTATAAAACCTATGAATTATTGGTATTATTTATTGTAGTTTTCACATACAAGGAATATTATTACAAATAATTAAAAATAGTGCTGCAGTCGAGAACTGAAAAAGACACTTAATAATAATAATAAAATAATAATAATAATAATAATATGTACAATATCATCATCATCACACAGCTGTTGGACGCGGTACCTTCTCCTCGGCTGCTCTCTTGGTCGCTGCATCCATCCAGCTCAGGTCGTCAAGGTTACTGATGAACACTTCCCGGATGTCTTTGATCATCTCCTCCATCTGAAACACATCACTCATATTTAACATGTTTACTAGAAAACACAGTCAGTACATATAATATTAGTAATATGTCATATAATAATTCTTCTCCTGAGTTCTGCAGAGAACAAACATATGGTGCAACAAAGTCCTACAAATAAACATCTGAATGTAAACGGTTACACTCGCTCCATGTGTGGAGGCCCAGCGGTAATATTACCCCGGTTATATATTCTGCCTGATTAATAGGGACAGATGGAATAATAATAAATAAACATCGACTGTGTTTATGTATGAGGTCGGGAGGCAGAGTCACTTTGTGATAATTAAAAGAAAACTCAAAAGTCTCCTGTTGTCGTATTAAAACTTTCTACTGTAGAATACATTTCTTTTGCTGAGCTGGCACATTTTCTTGCAGATGCATTATTGATGAGGCTGTGGATTTACATATTTAAATCTACAAAGTTCAGCTGCGGTCCAGCAGTTCGGGGTGTTGCATTTCTGTGTAAATATGTTTGGATATGATCCAAAAAGCTTTAGAAAGCTAAACGATAGAAGAGATGCTTGATGTGTGTTGGTGAACAAACATCTCCTCCTCAGCGTGGCGTCGTCACATGACGTATCGGCACAAACGCTTACTTCTCACCATGATGACATTTCCTATTTTTATATGTAAATTCTCACAGCGAGGCACTCCAGCAGCAACACGGGAGCACGGAGCGTTCAGGGAACCTGCGGTGCAGCGCTCACACTTTCTATGATGCATCTTCGGTTACAAGAATGTGCCTGCATGCACACGAGACAGACCGACCGCCGCCGCCGTGGCGATGGCGATGGCTCGATGCCGAGGGAAACCAACGACGGGCCGCGGCCGCCATTTAACAAAAAACATCGGAATCCAATGCAAACGCAAAAGGTTTAGAGTCCACGTGGATCCGACAGAAACGGTCCCATCACAGCAGCAGAGGGGGCACACAAGACCACGTAGACCACCGCAGACCACAGAGACCGGACTGATTAGGACTCACTGGAAACCTTTTAGCAGGCAGGACTGTCTTCAGTATTCATGGGTTAAATGCATCGACTGTATGTAAGAAGTGGACGTCGTCATGGTGACGTCAACCAGTAGAAGGAAGTGACCATATTTGCGCAGTGGAGGAGCGACGGGTGGATCTGATGAACAAAGCAGCAAAGCAGCACCCTTACTGGATCTGGATCCATGTGGATTCTGGTGTGAAGCTGCTAACAAAGTTAGCTTCATAATTCAAGGTCAACTTTACAGCTAAGTGTTAAAGTCATCTTAGTAGCTAACTAGCATTGGTAGCATGGTAGCGACCTGTCAATCAGCAGGTAAGCCCCGCCCCCTAAAGCATCCCCTGCTTTCTGGTCTGGTGGACTCTAAATGGACCATAATGTACTAAATGAACATCATGCTGGATTGAAGAAGACTTTACCATCGTTGACCTAAACGTCTCGGACTACAACGTGTGATGTTTGCGTCTAAATAAGGAAGCATCCGTATTAAGTGACGTGAACTTCTAGTAACTCTCACATCTATTCAAGTGCTCGTGTCAAAGCGCCGGCGATCCCGTCTGAAATGAATCCGAGCGGCAGAGAGGAAGGCCGCTATGTGAGGAGCGCGGCGACCCGACCCAACACACACACACACACACACACACACACACACACACACTCAGGAATGTGAGATCCACATGCCGGAGTGGGTCGAAGTCCGGGGAGATTTACGCCCAGACTCTCAGCGTCACAACCCGACACTCACAAACACACCTTCAGATACTTTCAGTGGGCGTAAACAGGAAGTTAAGACACAACATGCAACAGTAGTGGATGATAAACATCATGAAGCCCCTCCCCCTCCCACTGACCAGCTCTTTGCTCTTCTCGGAGAACGCCTCCTGTACGTACAGCCGTCCCACGGCGTTGTCCATGTTGTTGTTGACGTAGAGCGCACACTGCCGCCACACCGCCGCCTCCGACGTCGTCCCGGTCAGAGCCTGCAGGGGGCGGAAACGAGGCGCCCATCAATGTCTCATATAGGCGGTGGACTTTAATCAGGATACAGGATATCAGCAGGAAGTCACATGACTTACTTCCGCTGTGATTTAATGTTAGCAATGATTTCACACCTAAAAGCATGAAATGAAATCATTTAAAAGGACGGTGGAGATCTGTTCTGGGACTCAGGATCCATTTTTCAGCTGGTTTTTAAACTATTCAGAGAAACGACTCCCACACCTCCCCACCTGTGTAGATAAATGGGCTTCTCCTTACTTTACTTTAGGTGAGGTTGCTTCAGGTAAGAAACACTCGGCCTGGTATTCAAGCCATGAGATCCAGTAAAAACCACTGAATTCTACCTTCAACCTGGAGCCGGATTAAAAGGTCTAAAAAGCGTTTTTTCAGCCTGAGATTCAGAACGATCACACCGCTTCATGAACGGTGTAGTGGAGATGAGGATCAGGTGTACATCGGGACAGGAAGCAGGTTTTTGAACCACGTCTGGGTCGTCCAACGTGTTTATTAACGAGTTTAGTCATCTCTGAATGGGAGTGGAAACCAAACGGCATCTATGTGAACAAACGGACCATCGGACAAAATGTTCTGACATTTTCCAGGTTTACCTTGCGGAAGGCCTTCCTGGTGTCCCGGTACGCTCGGCTCAGGCCGACCACCATGTTCATGCTGAAACGCCACACCATGTAGTTCTGCAGATCCCTGTGAGGAGACGGAGGACGGTCAAAGACAAACTCTGTCTCAAAGCTACGATGTTTTCTCAGTTTCGGCACAAACACAAACACAAACACCTCTTGGTGTATCGGGCCAGGATGGGGTTGAGTCTCCGGTAGTAGTTGGGCGAGTAGTTGATGACCTTCTCGGTGTCGGGCACACTGGTGTTCACCGTGTCCATGATCTTGGCGGTGAAGTAGCTCCAGTTGAACGCCTTCAGAAAACAGCAAATGTTAGAAAACAGGAAGGAAGGTGGAAAAGAGACAGAGAGTTTTATTTGTCTTCTTCACCTGCGATTCGACTTCCAGAGTGAAGTTGGCGTTCAGGTCTCCGAGCTCCATCTTGTTGTAGAGCAGCACCGGGTTGCTCCGGTCCTCGGGGGTGTCCGTGGCCTTGGAGCGGCGAGGGGGGAGAAGAAGAGGAATCAGACCGCTGTCACAAACACAACGCTGCTGTTCCCTGACTCGTGTTGGGCTGCAGGTCCAGCAGCAGAACGAATCCAGGACTCCCGGGACGCTCTGTGAGGCTCCGGCCCTGTAAATGTCAGGGCTTCGAACAGCAGCCGGCTTGTAAAAGCAGCCGAGTGGAGAGGAAGTGGAGCGTGGCGAGCAGGAAGCAGCTCGGAATGACAAAGACGGACTGTGGAAACCTCCGACGGGTTGGGATCACACTGCTTAACGGCTTGTTTTAACAGACCGGAGCCTCGAACGCAGACCGGAGCCTCGAACGCAGACCGGAGCCCTAACGTCGACCGAAGCCTTGAATGCAGACCGGAGCCTCGAACGCAGACCGGAGCCTCGAACGCAGACCGGAGCCCTAACGTCGACCGAAGCCTTGAATGCAGACCGGAGCCCGAACGCAGACCGGAGCCTCAAACACAGACCGGAGCCTCGAATGCAGACCGGAGCCCGAACGCAGACCGGAGCCTCAAATGCAGACCGAATCCTCGAATGCAGACCGGAGCCTCAAATGCAGACCGGAGCCTCAAACGCAGACCGGAGCCCGAAAGACGACCGGAGCCTTGAACGCAGACCGGAACCTCGAACACAGAGGAGACTAGAGGAGAAACCAGACTCACGTTGGCGATGTCCCGCTCCAGGTCCATGACCCGGGACACCTGCTCCCTGATGAGGCCCTCATTGACAGGCAATCCCCGATCGGTGCGGATCAGCTTCGCCAGGTCGACCATGAACTGTTCGTAGGCTCGACACGCCTAAAATACACACAATCATCAGGTTCATCACAGTCATCATGTGCATGTGTGTGTGTGTGTGTGTGTGTGTGTGTGTGTGTGTGCGTGTGTGTGTGTGTGTGTGTGTGTGTGTGTACCTCTGCGTAAGGCCCAGTGCAGGCGTAGTAATCTCTGGAGAGGAGGCCAAGGCTCGTTTGCTGGTCAAACTGGCAGAGAAGGAAGACAGTAGAAGGTGAGACAGGGAGGTGAGATGGGAAGGTGAGACAGGAAGGTGAGATGGGAAGGTGAGACAGGGAGGTGAGATGGGAAGGTGAAAGGTGAGACGGGAAGGTGAGACAGGGAGGTGAGATGGGAAGGTGAGACAGGAATGTGAGACAGGGAGGTGAGATGGGAAGGTGAAAGGTGAGACGGGAAGGTGAGACAGGGAGGTGAGATGGGAAGGTGAAAGGTGAGACGGGAAGGTGAGACAGGGAGGTGAGATGGGAAGGTGAGACAGGGATGTGAGACGGGAAGGTGAGATGGGAAGGTGAGACAGGAAGGTGAGATGGGAAGGTGAGACAGGGAGGCGAGACGGGGAGGAAGCGTGTTGGCGTCTGCAGCCGGTTGGTCCCGACACCTACATGGATGATGTGGGCGCTGGAGTCGCGGTCGTCGGTGCCGACGAAGAAGTTGACGAGCAGCTGAGTCCCGTATTTCTCGTTCAGCTTGGCGATGACATCCTCTAGCCGCCATGTTGGACCTGAGAGAGGGAGAGAGGGAGAGAGGGCGAGTTATGTGATGTCACCGGCGTGTGGCGGCGAGGAAAAAGGAAGTACTCTACCGTATTTGGTCTCCCAGTCGTCCACGGCGATGGGCCAGTCGGACACGTCGGGCAGCATGTCGAGCAGCGGAGCTCCGCCCCTCAGCTCGATGAAACCTGACACCATCACAATGACATCATCTCAATGACATAATCACAAACGCCGGAAGTGAGATGCGGAATGTGACTCACTCTCGTTGGTGCAGGACTTGTAGAGGGTCTTGGCCTTGGTGAGCGCCGTGGCTTCCCCCTCCACCGTCTTCTCCAGGACGCCTGAGACAGAGACACAGCAAAGCATGATGGGAAAGAAGACCAGCTGTCCTTCCAGATGCATTTCATCCTGTGTTTTCTGTCACGGCGTCAACAAAAGCAAAGGGATGACTTCAAACGGCAAAGACGTTCAGCAGACGAACCGACGTTAATCCACGAGGGACGAACGTGAAGGACCAAACAAAAACCTCGACTTCAAAGACTTTTAGTTTTTACAGAATAAGAAGATGAAACCCGGAACATCAACCAACTGTCAGCAGCTGGAGTCGAACCTGTGTACCGGATCCTGCAAGGAGTCCTGGATTCAACTGAAGGTCCACCCAAGTCTCTATACAAGTCTCCATCCAGGTCTCCAACCAAGTCTCCATCAGGTCTCCATCTAGGTCTCCATCCAGGTCTCCATCCAGGTCTCAATTTAAGTCTCCATCCAGGTCTCCAACCAAGTCTCCATCCAGGTCTCCATCCAGGTCCTCATCCAGGTCTCCATCCAGGTCTTCATCCAGGTCTCCATCCAGGTCTCCAACCAAGTCTCCATCCAGGTCTCCATCAGGTCTCCATCCAGGTCTCCATCCAGGAGGTTTTCTGAGATTTTGGATTTGATCCAATAAACAAAACATTCTGATCTGGTATTCTGACCTCATCTTCACATTCACACGCGAGTCTTCATGATTCCACATCGATGCCGAGTCGTCTCGAGTCGTTGTTGATCAAACGTTTAACACGTGACCATAAAAGCCTCGCCGGCGTGCTGCCTTCACACGCTCCTCTTTGATGGATCGGATAACTGATCAACAACGATTTATGAGCTGCAGTGAAATGAATCGTTTTCATCCAGCTGGTGAAGATTATTAGCTCCATTTGTTCACAGAGGTCCTTCAAACCTCAGATTCTAAGGCGGGAGGCGGGGGCGAGGAGGGCAACCTCGGGGGAGTCCTGGCTGCAGGAAGGAGGAGCAGGAAGGAGGGGCAGAGCTGCAGGAAGGAGGAGCAGGAAGGAGGACCAGAGCTGCAGGAAGGAGGAGCAGAGCTGCAGGTGTGAAAGGACGTGTGGTTTTATTGCCCCACTAAGCTCAGCCTGAGGCATTCTGGGTAGACAGCTAATCAAGGTGAGTGATAAACGTGCTCAACTGAGAGGGAGGTGGGGGAGGAGGGGGGGGGGTGGGGGAGGAGGGGGAGGAGCATCAACCTCCCTGCTTCAACATAAAGCTGCGTGTCGTTGCTTTACAGTGAATTGTTTAAATGATTACGATTTAAAGAAAATGCTTGTTTAAAACACACACGTTCACACCATTGGAACTACATTTCTAACCCAACTAGTTTAGGTTGGTTTGGTTTAGCTTTAGAGGAGGAGATTGGTGCGTCACTCCATGAACGATTAGCTTAGCTTAGCATAAAGACTCGTAGCTGCTCCAGAACAACTAAAGTTGCATCTTAAAAACAACAATTAGTCGTTATTCGTGGGACTATTTCTTCTCATGCAGCTAGCGGAGACATCTAGAGAGAAAGTAGTCCCACATTAAATAGTGATCAGATCATCAGATTGAACAGTGATGTATCTTTAAATATGAATGCAGTTTAAAACGACCTGATCAGGACAAACCTGCTGACTGAGATGAGGGAGATTCTTTTTATATACATTTCTTTTGACAGGTTTATACTTTTCTTTAATCTCCAATCTCACTTCCTGTCACATCAGATTATTCTTCCTGCATCATTTATGGAATATATCTCATTCAATCACATTGAATCCGATATTTCACCCTTTTTTCAGTAAATAAAACAGTGGCGTCTTCGTCGCCTCATTACCACGTATGAACTATTCATGCGCTCATTTAATCTTAATGAAGTCCTGCGATGGCGCTTCCTGCTAAAGGGCACAGATCATGTGTGTGTGATGGGATTACCGACTGCCTGGTGCTAATGTTTAACCACAGCAGAGTCTTAACCTCCCTCGCCCCCTCCCTCGCCCCATGTGTGTGTGTGGGTGTTTGGATTTGTGCCCCCCGACGTTCGTTTGAGACGTAACGTCAAACACTCGGCGTGATGCAGAATCCAGTCCTGAGATTATTTCTCTCCTCCGCTGCCTCTCCTTTCCACCTCGTTTTTCGTGTTTCCGGTTCATCGTCATGATGCAACACATCTATACGTTATAGTCCTTATTTTTACTGACTCTTGACTCTTTATGAATGTGATTAGTCTCAATCTGCAGCAATAGAGCGCTTTAGTACGACGGCGTCAGGGCCAAGAGCCGAGAGAGGGGGGCAATATGCTGAGAAAAACGCATTTATTATGTTTATTATGACGCTAACAACCAAATCTATGCTAGCTGACGTCCCATGAATGTACGTGTGTGTTTGTAATGAATCATCCCAACGCCTCGTTAAGGTCCTTAAGGTGATGATGTTGATGCTTTTATTCATATGAGGACATCTTATGGGTGTTTATTGATCAGGGCGGTTGCTAACATACTAGCGGTAGCTCTCACTTGTTGTCATAGCAACGGCAAACATCCGCTGTTAGCGGAACCAAGAATCTTGTTTATATCGGCTATATATATATATATTTATAAAGTGGCAAATTTCGGACTTTTTTTCCTGAATATTGCCCCCACAGTCCACTGCTACGCCGCCGTACGTTTCCTCTTCTGTGTGGCATAAAAACAGTGACAGTCGTCCCGTTTTAAGGAAATATAATAGACTAAAGAACATGTTTAAATTGTCGTACAAAGCAGAACAACGACCCTCCCTAAACTCTGCTGGAGACTATTTGGGGTTTTCTTTGATGAAATGTATATGATCCATGTGCATATATGAAGTGACAGTAATGCCCCTCAGCTCCCCTTCCTCTAAATAAAAGTCATATGCCAGTTTTGGCCCAGAAACGACCAACGGGGCAGATTTTTTACTCCTTCCTGTTATTCATGAGCATCCTCGCTGGCAGAAACACACTTTCACCTCAGGATCTTTTTGTTGGCCCTGATTAGTCGGCGTTATTTAACTTGGCCATGATCGTCTGGTTCTGTTATCTTTATTCGATATGTTGATGAGAATATTTATGGTGTTGTGCAACAGACTGGAATGTTGAAGGTCATGTGAACAAAGTGCTTTGTCTTATTTGCTGCGTTGGACAAACGTTCTGTTATCGACGGCTCACAACACGAGTCCAGAGTCACGACGGCGGTTAGCTTCAAAATAAAGACGTCGTCATGGTGATGTCACCCGTCGGTTCATGGACTAAGCCTTTATTTTGGCATTTTAGCCGTAGTCGTCTTGGATGTTTCGCAACCAGTAGAAGGAAGTGACCATATTTGGACTGTGGAGGAGCGATGGGTGGATCTAGAGCAGCAGCCAGAGCAGCACCCTTTCTGGATCTGGATCCATGTGGATTCTGGTGTGAAGCTGCTAACAAAGTTAGCTTCTATAATTCAAGGTCAACTTTACAGCTAAGTGTTAAAGTCATCTTAGTAACTAACTAGCATTGGTAGCATGGTTGTGACCTGTCAATCAGCAGGTAAGCCCCGCCCCCTAAAGCATCCCCTGCTTTCTGGTCTGGTGGACTCTAAATGGACCATAATTTACTAAATGAACATCATGCTGGATTGAAGAAGACTTGAAACTAGAGATTGAGACCTAAACTCATGTTTACAATGTTTACTGAGATAATACCATCAAGAGAGAAGTAGGACCATTTTCTCATAGACTTCTATACAACCAGAGAGGAGTCGCCCCCTGGTGGCCAGCAGAGAGAAGTAGGACCATTTTCTCATAGACTTCTATACAACCAGAGAGGAGTCGCCCCCTGGTGGCCAGCAGAGAGAAGTAGGACCATTTTCTCATAGACTTCTATACAACCAGAGAGGAGTCGCCCCCTGGTGGCCAGCAGAGAGAAGGTAGGACCATTTTCTCATAGACTTCTATACAACCAGAGAGGAGTCGCCCCCTGGTGGCCAGCAGAGAGAAGTAGGACCATTTTCTCATAGACTTCTATACAACCAGAGAGGAGTCGCCCCCTGGTGGCCAGCAGAGAGAAGTAGGACCATTTTCTCATAGACTTCTATACAACCAGAGAGGAGTCGCCCCCTGGTGGCCAGCGGAGAGAGTGAAAGCTTTAAGGCACTTCAACATGGGCTTTACTTTTCAGAGCCGGAGGTTGCTGCCTGGCGCCAGCATGTCTATAAACGGTGTAGTGGCACTTTGACTCTCTCCGTTCTCACTCGACAACGACCGCACGCTGATTCACATTTACTGGCCTCAAACATCGATATACTATCATCCTCCTCCTCTTCCTCCTCCATCATCACTCTTCTTCTTCTTCTTCTTCTTCTGTCCTCTATTTCACCTCAGGAATCTCCTCTTCTTCCTCCCGCCTCTTCATCTTCCCGACACAAACGAGCTGGTAATTAAAACACTCACAGCCAATTGGGCAAGTCATTGCACAGTATGCTACACCTGCGTGTGTGTGTGTGTGTGTGTGTGTGTTGTGGTCACACTCACGTCCTCATTATGAATCTTTTATGACCTTTTACAGCGGCAGTGAACAATCCGAGGCATTTACAAGCAGCCGCAAACCCATCAAACGCACACCACCTTTCTTCTTTTGTTTTTTTTTTACTGCCGCCTTCGCGGCCCGGAGCCGCTCGCTGCACCGCGTCCAGGTGTTTCCAGGCCGCCGCGGGCTGATGACAGGAAGACATATCCGTCCGTCAGCGCGCTCCTGAAGCAGGTGGTGGCGGCGGCGCGTCCCGAGGACCAGAGGTCACATGTTTGATGTCACCTCCACGGCAAGGTCGTAACTCACACCGCCAAGTCATCGAGGAGAAAAATAAATGCTGTTTGCTGCTGCAGAACACACACACACACACAGAACCTGAACATGTGTGTGTGTGTACAGTAGAGTCGGCCGCATTCCAACTCTGAGTGGCAAGCCAGAGGAATGAGCACAACAACAACGAGTTTAAGCTGTTGAATGATTAAGACCAGTCTCCGGCTGCTCGCCATTCCTCTCCATTACATCACACCAAAGTCTCAAAAGTTGCAGAAGTGTGTTTTTCCATCCCCCTCTGCATGCACACACTAACACACACACACTAACACACACACACACACACACACACACACACACTAACACACACACACACACTAACACACACACGCTAACAAGGAGACGCTCCATGTACGTGAATGCATGAATGCACATACGACATCAAAAGGCCCAAAATGAGCCATTGTTGTGATTTTTATAGCCGATAAACCATGAAGCCAAAAACATTAACGTCGTTGCATTTTCCCTAATCGTTGTGAAAGAACCTCAACGAGCTGCTTTTATAATGAAGATGCACTTTTACCACGACAACAACCCTTAAAGAATAACAAGACAACAGACGAGGTGACGTGTGGAAGGACAGCGAGAGCTTAGACGTTTATATTTCTGTGTGTGTTTATGGACGTATGTGTGTGTGTGTGTGTGTGTGTGTGTGTGTGTGTGTTTTTAGCAAAAGAAAAAAACGTATTATGTATTCCAATTTCAATCAAAAAAATGTAATGAAAAAACAAATAAAAGTTAAAGCAAAGACGTCTGATATCATAACAACAATGTGTTTTATTATGAAAGGTTAATTCATGTAGATATATGTTTAATTTCACTGATAAAATAAATCTTCACACCAGCTGGATTCAGGTTTGTCTTTATGGACAAACGATCTGCCAGAAAAGACAAAAACAACAACAGCAGCGTCCCGAGACGCCCGTCAACATCGGACAGATAAAGTGCTCGAGGCCGCTGCAAATTATGGGAGTCCACGAGACAGGCTGCACTTTAAAGCCACTAAGATCCACCCCCCCCCCCACCCCCCGTCACCCCCCGTCACCCCCCCGTCACCCAGTCGCTCTCCGGCAGCCAATCGGCTCGACGCGCATAAACTGTACATTTTGTTGGCAGATTGAGTGTTTTCAGTTTTCGGTCCCTGGAGACTTTTTGTTGCCCCCCTCTAAAGATTTAACTCTCCTCCGGCTCAGGAACGGACCGGCCTCCGAGTGAAGTATGGAGCCTCACACACACACACACACACACACCCACACACACACACACACACACACAGGGGGGGATGCAGAGTAACTTGACCCTCCATCAGACCGCAAACGTACAAACTCCAAATGAAGTGTTGACGTCTTAAGAAAAACAGCCTCAGACGTCTGAAAGTAATGTATACACACACACACACACACAGACACACACACACACACACACCAATGATGCCAACGCTGCCAATCTCTCCACTCAGACGTTATTACTTCCAATCTAAAGACTCCCTGAAGGAAAAGTCTTGTTTTACGCTCCTATTCAAGCTGCTATGAAAAGGACTCGCTGTTTATTGTTGCTTTACAACAAAGATTCATGTGTGTGTGTGTGTGTGTGTGTGTGTGTGTGACCTTTGAGGATGACCTCCAGCTCGTCCCGGAGGATGTCGAAGGTGCTGTATCTGGAGCTGGTCTCGGGGATGATGTTCTTCTTCAGCCAGCCTCCGCAGGCGTACTGGTAGAAGTTGTCACACGGGTCCACGCCGGCGTCCATGTTCTCGATGAGGCGGGAAGCTGGGGGGGGGGGGACAAGAAGTTGCATTCTGTTCTGGGTTTGGTGTGAAATCCTCATGAAAACATGAAATATTCATATTTGTTTTATTCCTGTTAGACCAGAAGTTTAACGTCACTCACTCTCTTTTTGTTCGAAGCAGCCGGTTAGCTTAGCGGAGCTAGCGGCTAACGGGCCCTGAAGCTCGCTGATCGGCCCCTTAGCGGAGAACCGGCGCCGTGTGGGGTTCACTTCTCTAAAAGTGTAAATGTGCTAATTTGTGGGCTCAGAGGTGTGACGTGAGTTACCTTCAGACGGAGGCAGACCAGCTGTTTCCAGCTGTTTCTGGTCTTTGTGCTGCAGATGAGCAGCTGCTCGGCCGGCGGACAGATGTGAGTCGGATTGATCCTCTGATCCGAACTATTAACGAAGATTATGGAGCGCTTTAGACCTTGGATGGCTGCCAGGATGTTTCACGCTCTTCCAGGAGCCATAAATATGTATCCATATAAATATGTATCCATATCCATATTTATATATATATAATGGACTCCGTCGTGGCAATAACTGGGTTATGTTTGTCCTTGGAAACGGAAAAACTGGGAACTTTTTTTCTTTGAGCTGCAATTAGTGACACGAAGCAGCCGAGAGAATCTCTTGTGACGAGTCTGTCCGTCAAATCTGACTGAATTGGGACGTCGGTTTCCCAAAAATACATCGTAAACGAGCGTTTGTCAGAGGAGGAGTTCTATCTGTGATGTGATACGACAGCGCTGATGAGCTAAATGATCAAATAAAGATGTCAGATTTGAGAGGTGGAGGGTTTGTTTGCATGAAGGAGGAATAAAAGACTTCTAGTCTGAGAACGGTTCTACGTGATCCAGAAAAGAAAGGTCTCTGCAGGATTTCTGCAACCATGTTTCCCAGCAGCTCTTACAGTTTCATGTTGAGAAAGCGTTGATCCGGGAACAATAATCCTTTGCGAAACGTTTCAGCCGATCGGGATCGTTTGATCGCCGTTGACTTTGAGAGGAAACATGTTCACAACTGAAGTGTTTCTGAAATACCTTTCACAACCCCCCCCCCCTCAGACCACAAAACTCAAAGCCTTCAGAAGGAGACGATAAACAAACGAGGCTCACCTGACTGTGTGCAGTCGGCCGTGGTGCAGATTTCATCTGCAGGAAGAAAAGAAACACAGAATAAATCATCAAATCATCCGTCATCCTCCTTTAGAAACACACACACACACACACACACACACACAGCGAGCTGGTAAATACGCTACGCCTGAATGCACACGATGAGTTCAGGTACAAACAGTAATTAAAGGCTTTATTATCCGCTCTCGTACGCATCATCACATTTCATTTAAACACCTTCTTTTACCTGCCGGGTGTTTGTTGACCTGCCAAACTTCCCAGTTCAGTTCTGTTTGTCAATAATTAATCAGCGGATCCATAAACAAGCTGTTTATTACGAGCGTTTAATGTCACCCTAGCAGACAGCTGGACTCACAGCAGCAGACCTTGGACCGCCGAGTCAGCGCCTTTTTAAAAACATCCAAGTGCAAGAAGGCGAGAAAAGTGAGGATGTTAATGATCCTAAAACTGATGGGATTTGATCGGTTTCCCACGGCAACGAGACACGTTAAACTGCTCCATATATTACATTCTTTGTGATTCACGGAGTCTGAAGTGAAAGTGAGCAGGACGCTTTGGAGGTAAACATCCCTGAACTTTGCTCGTCTTCTTTCCGGCTCAGTCGTTGTACTTTTGCACTTTGCTTTTAGAAGCAGCTCGAGTGTCTTCTGGTCACCGGAACACAACGCTTGGATCACATGATCAGCGGGTTTGGGACCAGGTCTCCGGTCCTCTGAACTCACCGGTTTTCTGCGTGGCGAAGAGGATGATGAGGGCCACGATGACGATGAAGAGCAGGGAGACGATGGTGATGAGGCCGACCTCCAGCGAGGTCCAGCGAGGCTTCTTCGCAGACTTGGGCGGGTTGGTCTCCGTCATTGTGAGCTCTCCTCGTTCAGCCGCCGGCTGTATCGACTCGCCTGAGGAGAGAAGAAGAATCGTCATGGCAACGCCAGTCCACCAATCAGAACGATCAGAACGATCAGAACGATCAGAACGATGCATTTGGCTGTTGATGGAAGGTCAAAGCGATTTTTAAAAGGGCACAAATGAACAGCGAGATGTTGTATTTAGTGTTAACGGAGAAGCTACGGTGTTAGCGTAGCCTCGCTCTGGTCGAGCCAAACTCCATTCAGAAAACAAGCTTTTTAAAAGTTATCTGCGTATCGTCCTGCAGATAGACGTAACAAACCACCGCTTCAGACTTTTTACCAATCATTGTCATTATGTCGTTAATTCCGCATCATTTTTTATTTGTTTATTGCAGTTAAATCACAACAAAGTTGATTTATTCAGTGTGTATTCACACTGAAAACAGCTCTATGGAATTCACCCAGCACCTCTGGGTGATGTGGGACTACTAAAGATGATCTCATCTTATCTTATCTTATCTTATCTTATCTTACGTTAAACATCAACGTCACCTTGGGCTCGCACAATTTGCTGACAGTATACTAATCAATTAATGGATGAAACAAATAGATTAATTGAGAATGAAAATAATTAAAAAAAACAGAGAAAAAAGACTTATTTAACATTAAAAAAACAATCACGTAGGAACCTGAAGGAAAGACGTTCTCATGATGTCAGCATCATTTCAAAATCCAATTCTGAAAATTCAACTTTCAAGTCATCGACCTAAAGAATCCCAAAACACTTTTCTGGCTGCAGCTTCTTTAAAACCTATGATTCAAAATCCAAATAAAGACATTAAGACAAACATTCTGTTAAACCTTTTTTTAAAAACTCAAGCTGAAGAAAGAAAAAAAGTACAGAGAGTGAAAGTGAGATAAAAAAGAATGAAACCCAGCCGGCAGTGAGAGGAAAGCGTAATGAGGAAAGACAAACAGTAGCAAAAGGTGAGAACGTTGTTAGTTCTTACCCTCAAGTGGCAAAAAAAACACACAAAAGACAGAAAGACACACTTCTGAAGAAAGCTTCTCCTCTTCACGCTGTTTCTCTCTCTGGGGCCGAGTGAGAACTTTACAAAGTTCATGTAACAAGCGGTTGAGTTTATCTCTGAAGGCAATTAATGCTTAATCCCTCTCTCACACACACACACACACACACACTTTTACGAGCTGCTGTCATGAGGCATCTGTGCAGATGGGCGGGTCTGACGGAGACGAGAGTGCCGCCGACTAACAGGACAAAGTCACTCTGCTGTATTTATTATTAGGAATTAAAGGTTGAGGAGGTGATTCTATCCGGAAACACTTTCTCTGATACGACTTGAAATCCTCGTAACTTACCGACAGCAATGAATACATTAATGCTCTGACATAATAAATTAATAAATGTCTTCTGTGTCCGTGGCAGGACTGGAAAAACCACCGTCCAATCAAAAGAGTCGGGCCGGAGAAAATGATTCGACGGCCTGCCTGTCCTACTTCCTGATTGCCGATCGCGAGGACTCGTTGGGCGTTCTGGAGGCGGGGCTTTGGACAGAGATCTGAACGAAGGAGGCGGGGCTTTGGACAGAGATCTGAACGAAGGAGGCGGGGCTTTGGACAGAGATCTGAACGAAGGAGGCGGGGCTTTGGACAGAGATCTGAATGAGGGGGGCGGGGCTTTGGACAGAGATCTGAACGAAGGAGGCGGGGCTTTGGACAGAGATCTGAATGAGGGGGGCGGGGCTTTGGACAGAGGTCTGAATGAGGGGGGCAGGGCTTTGGACAGATGTCTGAATGAGGGGGGCGGGGCTTTGGACAGATGTCTGAATGAGGGGGGCGGGGCTTTGGACAGAGTTCCGAACGAGGGGGGCGGGGCTTTGGACAGAGATCTGAATGAGGGGGGCGGGGCTTTGGACAGAGGTCTGAATGAGGGGGGCAGGGCTTTGGACAGATGTCTGAATGAGGGGGGCGGGGCTTTGGACAGAGTTCCGAACGAGGGGGGCGGGGCTTTGGACAGATGTCTGAATGAGGTTGGGCAGGGCTTTGGACAGAGGTCTGAATGAGGGGGGCAGGGCTTTGGACAGAGATCTGAATGAGGGGGGCGGGGCTTTGGACAGATGTCTGAATGAGGGGGGCGGGGCTTTGGACAGATGTCTGAATGAGGGGGGCGGGGCTTTGGACAGATGTCTGAATGAGGGGGGCGGGGCTTTGGACAGAGGTCTGAATGAGGGGGGCAGTGCTTTGGACAGATGTCTGAATGAGGGGGGCGGTGCTTTGGACAGATGTCTGAATGAGGGGGGCGGGGCTTTGGACAGAGGTCTGAATGAGGGGGGCGGGGCTTTGTTTTCAAAGTTTAAATCGGTGTTTTTCCAAAGGACCTACTCTGCCTTGAACACCACCATTCGGCCTCTGTCCTGCCGAATGTCAAACCATTCTTCTTCGTGATTAAATGACTGGCTTAGATCGGTGGTTCGAATCCCAGCCCCTCCTGTCCACGTGCCGACGTGTCCTCGGGCAAGACACAGAACCCCCATATTGCCAACGAAGGGCTCCTTGAGAAGCCGAAGCCGAACAGGCTATAAAAGCGCTCTAGGGATGCAGATCCATTTACCGTTATCCGGGTCAGGGATTGGCCGCTCTCCTAACTCCATTCATTTTATTTATAGGGTCATATCACAACAACCGTTACCTCAGGACATTTACACATGCAGTCGGGACTAGACCAGGATCAGGATCTTCAGAGTCAATGAATCCTCAGAGTCCAAAACACCCACCTTAACAGACTTTTAGGTGGAATTCTGTTGGGTTTCCATCTGGGTTTGTGTTGGATTAACAGTAGCAATCTTCAACAGGGGGTCCGGGACCCCTAGTGGGTCCACAGAGTTATGTCCAAAAATCCACCTTAACATGAATACAACCTAACCCCCCTGGAGTCCCTCCACCGGGTCTCTATAGGCCTTGGGGGTCCCTCCTGGGTCTCTATAGGCCTTGGGGGTCCCTCCACCAGCGTTTCTGTGTTTTTGATCCGAGCAGGGAAAGGAGTGACGGGAGGAGACGAGGAGGCGGTTGTGGAGCCGGCGGGTTGACGGGAGGAGGCGGGAACTTCGCTGTCTCTTTCTTGTGAGCAAACCCATTAGTGTGACGGCGGCTGCTTGCATCTCTGATAAAAAAAAAACCGACGTGTGCAAGACATGAAAATGGATTTGAAAGGGAACATAATGAGTGAAGGAATGTGTTAGTGAGGTGGAGGGGGGACAACCCTGGACCCCCGAGGTCTTAAATCAGGTCTCAGTGAGCGGAGGCACGTTAGGTATGAATCTTAAGGAGCCCCTTACTGTACAGACATCTACACACCGTAGAGAGACACTATAGGACCTGGACCCGGGTGGATTCAAGGATCCGGTTAGCGTGCTAACGTTAGCGTAGCTGAGGATTGTTTAGCGCCTGATTTGTTATTTTGTAAATGTTTTATTTTCTTTCCATGATGGTTTCTTTTGTTTTGTTTTTAACCGTCGTGATGAATCTGAAACATAAACTCAAACACTCTCCAAAATTAAAACTATCACTCATCTGTCTGTCTGCACACACACACACACACACACACACACACTTTCCTCTGTTTGACAGCCTACATGCGAGCCCATGAACATGTCATGTTCCTAATTGAGTTTGAATGAGTGGAGGAATGTGGCCTCCTTTAACTTAGAATAACACCTCGTGTCTGTGGGAAGTATACGACTCTGAGAACTGACCCTGGACCTGCTCGCTGCACGACTGAAGTCAGGCTAGAACCCCATGTCTCACTTTGAGGGGCTGGAATGAACTTCACCTCATAATTAGGGTTTTTTATTCTGAAAAAGGGAAAATAAATGGAAAAATCCCTCTTCCAGCCGGGACAGAAGTATGTAGAGTACTGCAATACTGTGTCGATATTACTGCAATACTGTCACAGTACTATTCTAGTACCATGACAGTATTCCAGCAGTGTATTAAAGTGTTTTCGTCTGCGGCTGAAGACGCAGGTACACGCGCTGCCAGGTCTCCTGTTGCACGTCGGGAATTCCGAGGGGGGGGGGGGGGTGTCATGATCAACTGGTGCACGCGGTACCCCCGTGTCACCCAGCCGGCAAAGAGCGCGCGCATGCACACGCACAAAAAAAAATGCACGCACGCACACACACACACACACACACACACGCACGCACGCGCATGGCAGCGCCATCATACGAGAAGCGACTTACCAGATGTGTCGGGAAATTTTCGGTCGATGATATAAATGGGCATCACATCCGCTGATCCATCAAAAAACCCAACAAAGCGGAGCGCGAGGAGCTGATCGATCCGTTCAGACTGATCGATTCATCCCGGATTCCAAACCAAAGGGGCGCGCGCAGATCTCTCTCCCCCCTTCTTCTTCTTCTTTCTTTGGCTTTTTTTTTTTTTATTCTAGCAGGGCACGCGCGCGCACACACTCACGCGCACACAGCTCACAAGTCCGCGTCCCTCACTGGAGGATCGCTGGATTCAAATGTGACCCATCAGAGTGTCGGCGCGGTGGAGGCGGCGGCGGGTTGGTCAAGTGTGTGTGTGTGTGTGTGTGTGTGTGTGTGTGTGTGTGTGTGTGTGTGTGTGATGGGGGGGGGGGCATATTTATAGCGCCGGTGGCGGACGGCGAGGCGCTGAGCGGCGGCCCCCCTCGGAAGTTCCTGGTCCTCCGCGGCGCTGCCTCCTCTTCGGGGCGCCTGGAACACCTACACGGATCTCGGATCCGGGTCGCGCCGCTCCAGGTGAACTGGCGCGCGTTCCAGTGAACGACTGTCAATAAAGTACTTTGTGGTTATTAAGTACACACCGCTGTGATCATATTCATGTTTGGACAGTCTGAGTTTTAATAACACATTGTTACAGTTCCTTAATAACAGATGATTCATTTCTGAGGCGGAACTCCAATTTGTCACAATGTAACTCCTTGATTGAAGCCATGAACGGGACCAGAACTACCTGCAGCAGCGGCGGCTGGTCAATAGAGGGCGCTGTCCCACACAAAGAAGAATCTATAGCCTTCATTGGATAAAACCTTTTTAAATAAAATTACTTTTACATATATTGTTAAACAATAATATCGCCTATAAACTGACTTAAATGTTTAATTGCAATAAAAGGTTAAAAAGTGAAATCACCGGTAGCTGCTGTATTCATGGTCTGGGGTGCAAACCTCTTTGCAACCATATTTGGACTGTGGAGGAGCAACGGGTGGATCTGATGACCACAAGCAGCACGGCACCCTTACTGGATCTGGATCTGGATCCTGCAAACACAGCAGGATTAACATGAACGTGAGAAGAAAAGAGAATAAATGAGGTGATTTCATTCATCAGCGGCCAATCACGGTCGGGGCTGAAACAGGAGGCGGGACATAACGTTGATTGGTTGGAAATCCACACACATTCACGCTGTGGGGTTCAGCATCTCGCCCAGAGGTGCTGGGATTCAAACCACCGATCTTCCGTTCGATTGAATAATCGTCTCAATGTGATAGCCGATATCCGATATTTCATTTTACAGGATAAGAAAAGGACCCTGCATTAAGATTTATAGGTTATAGGTTAGGTCAGGTGATCGATACGAGCGAGGATGTGCTATTTATTTATCTCTTTAAGTTACAGAACATTTTCCCACAGTTGAAGTCAAAGTGAAGCAATCAAACATCTGGGAACGACGCCGACAGGATTAGGAAACCTGTTTCTAAATGATCCAAACCTCATCCTGCACCCAAACCGTCTCCTCGTGGTCTCGTCACACTTCCTCTCCGCTTTATGACTCTCTATTTACAGCTGGACGTAAAACATGGATCTTCATGCAGGTCCTCCTTTAGTGTCCCCTTGATGGTGCCTTGAAGCCTTCTGATGGAGAACAGCCTGATTCCCCCTCTGAAGGTTTTACACAAATCAGTGCATCTAGAAGATGTTCACAGAAAAACCCTCTGTGATCATATTTTCCATCGTTTTGTTGCTCTTCAAATAAAAGCTCTCTCTCTCCCGTCCTTGTGGCCGTGTGGAGGAAGCCCAGCGTGGGGTCGACTCCCAGAGAGTGTTGGGTTTTAATTGCGCTGTGCCCGGGGTGACGCAGGTATTAAACAGCCTTTATCTGCAAAAGATAGAAACACTACAGACCTGCACACACACTCTTTCTCAAAGAAAGCAGTCAGTGCCAAAAATACACTTTCAATTCAATTTGATTCTATTAATACAGCCCAACATTATGAATCACTTATTTGCCTCAGAGGACTTTAAATCTGCTGCACGGTGGTGTAGTGGGTAGCACTCTCGCCTCACAGCAAGAGGGTCCTGGGTTCGATTCCCGGGTCGGCCCGGGTTCCTTCTGTGTGGAGTTTGCATGTTCTCCCCGTGTAAGCGTGGGTTCTCTCCGGGTTCTCCGGCTTCCTCCCACAGTCCAAAGACATGCAGGATGGGGATAGGTTAATTGGTGACTCTAAATTGCCCGTAGGTGTGAATGTGAGCGTGAATGGTTGTCTGTCTCTACATGTCAGCCCTGTGATAGACTGGCGACCTGTCCAGGTGTACCCTGCCTGCGCCCAATGACAGCTGGGATCGGCTCCAGCCCCCCCGCGACCCTCAATACAGGATAAGCGGTAGAAAATGGATGGATGGATGGACTTTAAATCTGTTCAGCACACCACGAAGAAAAAGTCCCTGAAAATCCTTTTCATGGGGGAAATAAAGACATGCAAACGTTTAAAATGCTGGTTTCTGAATGGAGTCTGGTTGATGGTGCTAGGCTACGCTAACATTGTAGCTGCTCCATCAACACTCCAAATAAGGTCATCTAGACATAAATACAGCAGAGACCTTGTTGTTTGGACCACAGACAGTCTCTGGTTCCTCTACATGGTCTGGTCTCTGGACTAATGTGAGCTACTATCTAGACCTCTGGGGGACCACAGACAGTCTCTGGTTCCTCCACATAGTCTGGTCTGGTCTCTGGACTCATGTGAGCTACTATCTAGACCTCTGGGGGACCACAGACAGTCTCTGGTTCCTCCACATAGTCTGGTCTGGTCTCTGGACTCATGTGGTCTACTATCTAGACCTCTGGGGGACCACAGACAGTCTCTGGTTCCTCCACATAGTCTGGTCTGGTCTCTGGACTAATGTGGTCTACTATCTAGACCCTGGGGGACCACAGACAGTCTCTGGTTTCTCCACATAGTCTGGTCTCTGGACTAATGTGGTCTACTATCTAGACCTCTGGGGGACCACAGACCCAGGAGACAAGATCTGGTTCCTCCGTTTAGGATTGGTCGACGTCATGACGACGGGAGGACGATCTCCAACGCTGATTGGCGTTCGTGTCACATTGTCATCCATATACATGTATTAACATGATATGGATGGAGAGAGAGAGAGGAGCTGGATTGGAGGAAGTCCTCCGGTGGTCTGGGTCTAGGTCTACAGTCCACTCATGGATCATGCAGGAGCATGACTGGAAATATGTGGTTTTCATTTCTTAAAACACCTACACGACTCCTCGAGATGCTGCGTTGTGATTTCCCAGCTGTGAGTAACGCGTCTGCTAGGGATGGAAGGAAGCAACACTCGGTGACTAACGGAGCAGTTCTGTTTTTTCGGTCCACATATGTTCTGTGAATCACGGCGAGTGTCACAACCACGAGGAGATGTGTTCTGTTGGTCACGGATCAAGGTCAGGAACGTTCTATCAGGAAGCGTCGGGGGAGGAACCGTCCAATCAGCCGGCAGACAGGCTGTCCAGTTCTGCTGTCACACACACACACACACACACACATTAATGAGCTGGCCACTGTCACTCAGAGGTTTGTGGCAGTCAAGAAGAAGAAGAAGAAGAAGAGCTAAGCCGACGTTTCCACGTGGAGACGACAGTATCCGAGGCTCTTTTGTTGCACGTTTATTTGACTATGAAATAAAAGTCTTGTAATAAAACATGAGCCAACGTGGGACGCCGTTACAAAAAAACAATGAAGCAAGGCCGCATGATCAAATGTTTACTTCATTCTCTGGAGATCTGCAATATCCTAGAAATACCTAATCAGAACCAACTTTAAACCACGATAATCCAAAATAATACGCCAGCTTTTTAGGAAAAATCAACTGATACATACATTCAGATGGAGAAAAAAATGTTAAACAATGTGAAACCCAAAGAAAAAAGTATCAACACTGTACATTATTCCACTTATTATATATTATTAAATTATTCCAATTATATTACATATATATATATATATATAAATCTAAAGCCTATTCTGCATATTAAGGGTTTCCTCCAGGTCTCTGTGTTCTCTGGTCGTCCTGTGTGTTCTCCCGTCTCGCTGCTTTATGACTATCAGCCGTCACGGACAGCGACGTTTCCTCTCCTCCACCTGCCTGCACACGCTTCACCACAGGGAGTTGCTATCTGCAGGAATCTGATCGCCTGGAAAGAGGAATGACAAGTGACTCACACAGTCCGTTCACAAAGAAAAGCCTTCCCGTAGATCCACATTAAACCTGCCTTAAATATCCATAATTCCTATTTGGAGAATAATGATAATGGCCGTATTTAAAGACTCAGAACTCACTTTGTTTCTAATCCTCTTCATTTATCATATTAACGTGATGAATTCACACAGATGAAGGGTGTTTACTCCGCTTGTTTCCGCCCATAAACCGGCACAGATGCACTTTTCCAGTTGAACCCCGGAATATGAATATTTTATCTCTATCATAAGTCTATTTTAAAAACGGCACTAATGGATGTTTTCGACAATGGCTTTAATGACTATGAACGACGTGAAAGGGGTCACCTGCAGCGATGAGCGCTGGGAGGATTCATCCACTCAACTCCGCAGAGTGTTTTACCGTCTTTCAGGTTGACGGTTTTAGATCCGCGACCTTTAGTCCTTTGCTCCGCTTCCTCGGCACTCTCGTCCTCCCGGTGTTTTACTATGTTGCTGACTGACAGCAACATAGTGAAGAACGGAGCAGCTTAGAAGCCGTATATATGTTTCCTCGCAGGTCGGTGGAGACCAAAACAGAGTCAAAAGTCCAAAAGAATTCTGAGTGACATAAATGCACAACTGTTTCCTAGCAAGGTCTTATGTGCACGCACAGGCTTAACGTTGAGAATATCTGAACCTTAGAGGAGCTTGTTTCAGGCTGAAGCTATCGTAACAAAGATCGGAGCGTCCGTTAGAGGGAGCAGAGTGAACACTGAATGCTGCTGGAGAGTGTTGTACTTGTATCGTTGTACTTGTATAACTGTAGCCTACTTGTAGCTCTGTACTTGTAGCTCTGTACTTGTAGCGCTGTACTTGTAGCGCTGTACTTGTAGCGCTGTACTTGTAGCGCTGTACTTGTACTCTGTGACGGATCGTCAGTCAGGTTGAGCTCGTCGTACGAAGAACAGAAGCAGCGTCCTCGGATTCTTCTGGTGAAAAGAAATAGCATCATGCTAATAAAACGGGCCGATGCTAGTTCGTACAACACTGATTAGAGTGGTGATGTTTTGTAAAGATATTGTTGTCATGGAAACAAAAAAAACTCTGGGATAAAGCACTCCCAATGCATGCGGACACTTTTCAGCCAGAAAAAAGGTGCCATGTGGACACAGGCCCTAAGGTGGCGCCCCCCAGTGGTTGTATCCCAACAATGCATATCCAATAAGAGAGTGTAGTACAACGTGTTCTCTGTTGTGTATTTGTGAGAAATCCGGTCCTGCTATTACTTGTGTGCTGAACCCTGAAGCATTCCCGCCCTCCATCTCTTCCCACAGGACACTTACAACAACTACATATGCATTGTGTGTGTGTGTGTGTGTGTGTGTGTGTGTGATATCTCTATCAAGGTGACTCAGCATGTTTTCTCCTGACTGAGTATCTTCGTGATAAACCACCACAGTGTACAGTTTGTCTCGGTACATGACGTCCCCGTCATCGTAGAGTTTATTTGGCAGATAGATCTAATAACAGTTCGTTATCTCAGGACTAGAACACGCTCATGAGAACACGATGAAGGACTCGTTATCAAGTGACGACGCTCCTCACAAGCCATCAAAAAGACATCGCGTCTGGCAACCATTCCATTCTGAGGCTCCATCGATGTCTTTTTAATGGGGCGAGGCTGCTGAGAGGACGTTCGGAGCGTCTACATGATATCACTCTCGTCTCTGGAAGTATCACAGATTGTTGAATGAGCCCAAAGTACAAAGTATGTGACAAAACCAACTGGGTTACAGCAGCCAGAATACTTTCATGAAGCCGTCATCGCCGCGTGTTTCAGCAGGAATCTGGGCTCGGCGTGTTAGCGTGGGCGTGCGGCGAAGCAGAAGCAACGGTCGGATGTTTCCTGAGCCCGACACAAGGACGGATTCGCTGGAAACGTAAAGCGTGTCTAGACGGATTCCCCGAGTCAGAGAACCACCACGGTTCCTCCAGGTAATACCGTGGGAGATGTTCCAGGACGGGAAAACCATCCGCTCTCTGAGAAAGTGAAGCCAAAGCTCAAAGTGCCTTTAAACTTGTATTTTCTCTGCTGGCCATCAGGGGGCGACACCTGCGACACTACTCCTCACTTATTTATCATTTTAGTGCCGTTATCAGGGAAAGAGGATCATCCCGGCGTTGAGGAAGCAGAGAGGCCGTGATGTGTAAGACGTCGGTGGTCATGTGATCTATTATGTGTCGTAAATACGATCAGCTGGACCAAAACAACGACGGAAGGTGAACTTTTACACGACTCTTCAACTGCAAGAGAAGATATAGTTTATCCTGCACTGTCATTTCTATTGCTTTGATATTCTTCTTTTTATTTTTATTTATTTCCTTTTAGTATTTTATTAAAAAAAGATTAAAAAGTTGTATTTTTTGTTTGAATGTGTTTTCCCAATGCTTCTAATGTTTTATGTAAAGCACTTTGGATTGCCTTGTTGAAAGGGGCCTTGCTGGGCATCGTGTGGAATAAAAGGAGCTACTATAAAAAATGCCAAAATGCAGAACTGGAGGCATCAGGCGTTATAGTGCATAAACCAATCGGTCACCATGACGACGTATACAGTCTTCCTCCCCCTTTCGTCCTGAAAACGTTCCCATCATCCGTCCTTTTTCCCGTCTGGTTGCACCACATGACCTCCTGGTTGTATTAACTCCTCCTCATCAAAGATGCAGCAGTAAGTGAGGGTTGTGTCTGTGGAGCGGAGGAAGCGTTGTGACAGCTCACCACCAGAGCACTTGAAAGGCTGGCTGATCCTGAAGCTGCTTTATGTAAAGCCACTGCCCTCTAATGTTCTGGAATGAAAGCACAGCTTCATCCCTCTCATCCCCCATGTTGTGAGGCACGCTTGTCTTTTTTTTGTGAGGTTCAAAAACACTCCATTTGTGAAAAACCTAAAAAGAATATCTGCTGCCCGTTGAGTTGCCGGGGAGATGCAACGCTTCCTCAGTGTTTCTGAAGAGCAGCTCGACCGCCTGAGAGCTTTTTAAATGAAGCTGCCCAGCCGAGCTTGTCAGCTGCACGTCAGCTGGAAGAAAATCCAGGGCCGCATCCCATTTCTGTTTGTTGGAGATAAGTCAGACATGGAGCTCTGAACCTTAAAAAAACATTCGACAATCATATTTCATCTTTAAGCCTTTTCTTTCTGAAAACCCATTTAAAGCCTGAGTAAAAAAAACAAAAAGAGTGAGTTTATTCTCAAGGTAACACTTTAGTGAATTCCTGCGACAGTGAGACGGGTCTGCCGCCTGTCTGTCTGCAGATTTATAGTTCCAAGGGCCTGGAGGGGAACGGAGGCTCTAATAGGACCTTTAATGAAAATCTCCAGCCGGCTCGTTAACGTAGAAATACACACACACAGAAAACCAGATGGTTTTGTCACATGCACCTCCTTTTGTGTGCTTGCTCTCCCTTCACGTATTCGCTGCCTTCCCTCCAGCAACAGTGAAAACAGTTCATCATCATCACTTTCTCTGTTTTATATGTTTCTCTCCGTGAACATCCAGGAAAGGTGTTTTCCTGTCATTGATTCCTCTCAGCCAGACAGCTGGATGAACTGATTATGCTGATTTGTGTGTTTCTTCTCGGTCACATGACCCGAGTCCCTGTGAAGCACCTGAAGCTGCAGGTGCAGTCAGGACCTGCAGAGCTGCACCGGCGTCCTCACGTCCAACACCAGCAGGGTTCAGAAACCTGAGGACAGGAAGTGTCTGACTGGTCCGGCACACAGGCCGGCGTTTCCCGGTGCAATAGCTCCATCTGGTGGACGATTCACAACTCGATGTGAGCTGGAAGTTAAAGGAGAGCTTTCTGTCTGACAGCCCATAAACACACAAGGTTCTCCTGTTCATGGTCCTAAAGGGACCCCTCTATTAGACCATGTCAGCCATGGGACACCAAATCCACATTCTTTGGGACCTGAGAACAGTCTGCTGAAGGTCCTTAAACTGTCATTCTCTCTGCTGGCCACCAGGGGGCGACTCCTCTCTGGTTGTATAGAAGTCTATGAGAAAATGGTCCTACTTCTCTCTGCTGGCCACCAGGGGGCGACTCCTCTCTGGTTGTATAGAAGTCTATGAGAAAATGGTCCTACTTCTCTCTGCTGGCCACCAGGGGGCGACTCCTCTCTGGTTGTATAGAAGTCTATGAGAAAATGGTCCTACTTCTCTCTGCTGGCCACCAGGGGGCGACTCCTCTCTGGTTGTATAGAAGTCTATGAGAAAATGGTCCTACTTCTCTCTGCTGGCCACCAGGGGGCGACTCCTCTCTGGTTGTATAGAAGTCTATGAGAAAATGGTCCTACTTCTCTCTGCTGGCCACCAGGGGGCGACTCCTCTCTGGTTGTATAGAAGTCTATGAGAAAATGGTCCTACTTCTCTCTGCTGGCCACCAGGGGGCGACTCCTCTCTGGTTGTATAGAAGTCTATGAGATAATGGTCCTACTTCTCTCTTGATGTATTATCTCAGTAAACATTGTAAACATGAGTTTATGGTCTCAATCTCTAGTTTCAAGCTTAGGGGGCGGGGCTTACCTGCTGATTGACAGGTCCATTTAGAGTCCACCAGACCAGAAAGCAGGGGATGCTTTATGTCAAAAACATATTTTCACCAGCTGTTATATTTCAGCTCATCAACAAAACAAAAACTTCTGTGAATTTAAAATCAGCCAAAAGGCACGAAAACATGAAACTTGAAGAAAACTTGAAGTGGTGTTTCTCACCTCAACGACATTTGAATACATTCGCTCAAGTCTTCCTAGGTGGGTGGGCTGGTGTTCGTTTCCATGGATACTGTATGATCTCAGAAAGCATTGAGTGGTTTGATTTTCACAAAAAAGGATGTTGCATTAATATGATGTAAATTCCAGCATGTTTTAGTGCCATTTTAAGAGTTTTAAGCACATTTTGATGATTACTGGGATAATATCCTGCATCGCAATTATTTTTGGCAGGATAATGGGGACAATTATTTTACGTATCATCACACAGAGAGTCAATCAGCAACTGGAAGCTACATGATCTCTGGCCACTAAGGGGCAGAAAAAACCTCAATAAGCTGTGAGACACACAGCCACAATATTCACGCCTTATAAATAATTATATAATATTTATTATATTTTTATAAATAAATAATATTATTTTATTGTTTGCCTGCCTTACAACCTGGAATCAAATTTATTTTATAAATAAATAAATAATATTAATTTGATTTTGATTTTTTGGACTGGATCTACATAAAATAGTCAAAACTGATGAAGTGAAATGAAGTAAAAAACAAACAAACAAATTGTTTTGAAAATTGTTTTGAAAAAGTCTGGAAAAAGTGGAAAGTGGTGCATATATGTATTCACTCAGTTTGCTAATAATCTGAAATAAATTGGGGCCAGCAGACGTCACATGATGAATGATGGTGGACGTTATTAAACTTCTGAAGGTAACTGGGAGAACTCACCTCAGATTCATGAGCAGAGGGGGTGAATACATAATGTGACACTTCTCAGTTTTCTATTTTTATTTATTTCAATTCATCATTTTCTTCTCACTTCGCCAATTGTTATTATTTTGTGTAAAAAGAAACATTTTAAATCCAGAAAACAAGAAGAACACCAGGAGGGGTTTCTGAAAGGTTCTGAAGCTCTGAGAGGGAAGTGATGACTGTTCTGTGATCAGCCCTCGTTTGATTCGCTGCTATTATGACTTAAATGAGCCCAATTTAGTTTAAGGTTGAGTCATTATGAATTCACGACACCAACTAACTCGTCCTCTGTTTTATCTCTCTCTCTTATGCAAATACAATCTTCCATTCTGTCTCCCTATCTCGGTGTGCTGCTTCATTACAGTTTTTTCAGTCGCTAACAAGCGTTTGTCCAACCAGTTCACCATCTACCATTCACACATTTCATGTCGTTTTCACACAATATGCAGTCAGTCAAGCTATTCCTCCCAACAAAATGATGGATTGTTTTTGTATTATTTCCAAATGTTAACACACAACATCCCACAATAACAAAAACAATATTCCAAACCTTAGATACAGTATAAAACCTCTGCTTCTGCAATGATATCAGTTCAAAAACTATATTTCTCAGCTGATAATAAACAGTTGAATAACCGACACACAGCTGATTTAGGTTGGCTAAATTGGGCCAACCACAGCTGATTCCAGTCTGGCTTAGACTCAGTGGCAGGGCTTATGTTTTCTATTACACTGACACTTAAACAGTAAAACCAGGACTTTGAGGAGTGATGCTTTCAGAAACAGAAACAGACAAACTTTTTATCTGGGCTTTTTGCTGTTTTGTTCAGAATGCTCTTGTGTGTTTCATGGATATTTTGCTCAATGTAAGCAATACTGTAAAACTTTTTCTGTTGTACAGTATTTCTACTTTACCTCCTGTAGTAAAAAGTAAAGGGGAAACAACTGATTTGCTTTTACTGGAATGCTTTTGAATGTGAACATTACATGTAGACATACAGTTCCCAACCAAGAAATGTCGTGTAAAAACGGTGGATTGCATGTTCTGCATGCAAATACCTTTAAAACCGAAACATAACAGTCTATGCAGTTTTTGTAATGTCAACATTAGCCAGTATTTTGAAACCTGGTGTACTTTGATTGACTGCATGTACCTTGTGAAGTAAAAACAAGTGTTATTCTTTGACAGAATGATTTCATTTCAGATTTCCAGTGTTTTGGTAAAGTGTGTGCAGAGCAAGATGTGTTCTATTTTGAAATGAAGAGTAAGTATATATTTAGCAAAATGTGTTTTTGAGAAGAAAATTATCCATTTGGTTGTGTTTTGTAGGTGTGAGTCTGTAAATGGCCTCATTTATATAGAGCTTTTCTCCAAAGCCCTTTACAGTAATGACTGACATTCACCCATTCACTCACACATTCACAAACTGACAGCGGAGTCAACAGCGCAGGGCGACAGCGTGGGGTGAGGTGTCTTGCTCAGGGACACCAGGCACTCAGCTAGGAGGAGCCGGGGATCGAACCGGCAATCTTGCGGTTACCAGCCAACCCGCTCTACCTCCTGAGATAACCCCCCCCCCGTGTTAAGAGTTTAGAAAAAGTATCTGAAGTATGGGTAAGTGCTTGTTGAAAAAAAACTGTAATACGTGATGTGACTCAGGAGAGTGTGTGTGTGTGTGTGTGTGTTTATACAGGTGTCCACCAGGGGCCAGCAGATATATGAGAATATGTACAACACAGTACATTATTAATGGATTTGAAGGGTATTTCAATCATCTATATTTATTAGCTGCCTCTATTTTCACAGTTCAGATAAATATATGCTGAGATCATCGACTGTAGTGGTCGTCGTCATGGTGATGTCACCCGCTGATTTGTCATTACCATCTTGGGTGCAACCAGTAGAAGGAAGTGACCATATTTGGACTGTGGAGGAGCGACGGGTGGATCTGATGAACACAAGGAGCAGAGTGGCACCCTTACTGGATCTGGATGATTCATTATTCATACATTACAGCTAAGTGTTAAAGTCATCTTAGTAGCTAACTAGCATTGGTAGCATGGTAGTGACCTGTCAATCAGCAGGTAAGCCCCGCCCCCTAAAGCATCCCCTGCTTTCTGGTCTGGTGGACTCTAAATGGACCATAATGTACTAAATGAACATCATGCTGGATTGAAGAAGACGTGAAACTAGAGATTGAGACCATAAACTCATGTTTACAATGTTTACTGAGATAATACATCAAGAGAGAAGTAGGACCATTTTCTCATAGACTTCTATACAAGCAGAGAG
>CM056828.1:1260000-1265000 GCA_029853015.1 Chelidonichthys spinosus | reverse complement strand
TTCTCCACCAACATGTCCACGACTTCCCCGCCGCCGCCGCTGCTGAACTCCAACCGGAGCGTCCTCCTGTCCGCGTCCGAGGAGCCGGACTCGCCCGCGGACGCGCGCCGGCAGGTCCGCCTGCTGATGTTCGGCTTGTGCGCCGTGTTCGCCGCCGCCACCTTCGTCGGGGGGGTCTTCTCGCTGCTGTCGCTGCTCCGCATGAGGAGGAAGACCTCGCTGTGTCTCATCGTGGCGTCCATGTCGGTGGACGACCTGCTCAGCGTGGTCCCCCTGTCCCTGTTCCTGCTGCTGCAGTGGGGGGGCGGTGAGGGGGGCTCCGGGTCCAGCCTGTGCACCCTGGCGGGACTCCTGTACGTGTTCCAGGGGCTCTCCAGCAACATGAAGGCGTGCCTCATCGCCGCCTACACTTTCTATGTCACCAAGAGGTTCGGGGTGCTGCGGTCCGTGCGCCGGCCCCGCGGGGTGCTGTGGGCCGTGGCCGGCGTGTGGGCGGTCAGCCTGGCCGTCAGCGCGCTGCCCCTGTGCGGGTGGGGGGGTCGCTTTACGCCGGCCTCCCTCGGCTGCTTCCCGGAGAGCGGCGGCTTCTACGCGCCGCTGCTCCTCTCCGTGTACTCGCTGTGCTTCTGCGGCTTGCTCTTCTTCTTCGTGTCCCTCACGTACCAGCTGCTGTGCTCCCGGGAGCCCCAGAGGACGCTGCTGTACCCGCGGTACCTGGAGGCGCTGAGCGGCTCCGCGCCCCCCCTCTGCGAGCTCCCCTCCTTCTCCCGGGACAGTCCGGACGCGAGCCTCGGCGCCTACAACGAGCTGAGCCCGAGTTCGTGCGGGACGGAGCCGAGGGGGAAGGGGGAGCAGGGCACCGGGGGACCGGCTGGGGTCGGGGACACGCCGGTGGGGTTCGCGCAGAAGCGGTTCTCCATGATCCTGGCGGTGGTCCGGGTGGTCCTCTGGATGCCGATGATGGTGAGATCAGACTTCACATGATAATAAGCTTTTTATTGGAACATCTACCTGCTGAGATCTGACTTATTTCCAACAAGTGTTTAATTATATTATATAGAAATAATAAAGTTGAACCTGAAACCTCCTGTTAGTTCAACTTCTTAATGAGGGAGGAGCAGATCTGAGATCTGTTATAAAACAAAAAGGACTAAACGTCTCCCTGAATGTCAGAGAAACATTCAGCATGAAACTGGCAGCTCCAACAGAGCAAATATAAGCATTATTTCTGTTTTAGGGTCTTTGTGTTCTCAGAGTTTATAGCAAGCATAGATAGTGGAATACAAGTGTATTATTATTAACTAAAAACACTTTCCTGTGATTAAAAATGTGTCCCTTGAGGCATTTTTTGGAAACACTACATTATTTCTATTTAATTCACTAATAATCTGTTTTAATAAGTCATTGGACATCTCATTAAAACTCTGACATCTAAGAAACAAGCAGCGATCTGCTGATTTCAGCGTCCCGTCAAATCCAGATTCCCTCCAGAGAAGGATGTGTTGTTGTTTTACACCTAAAGGGCAGCGTTCATCCTCACAGCAATAAAACACGTTTCAAACAACTAAGAGATTTATTTTCCAGACGATGACGAGCAAGAAGAGATGTTTGCCAGACTTTCAACAAATGTGCGAATAAAATCTGGATTTTCAACATGTGACTGATGAGTGTAATGGGGGGGGGGGGGGATTAATGAGTCCTAATTAATGCCTCAGGATCTTCAAATGATAATCAAACTGCAAATTAGGAGAGCATAAGATAAATAATATGATAACAATGATAAATGTAGGTCAAATTCATAAACGCTGAACGTCTGCGTTTATATCTAGTTATACAGAGAGTAGCTGTTGTTGTGTCTGAGAATAGCCCCGCCTCCTCGCCGTCCTCAGACGCTGCTGCTGCTCCGCCACGCCGCCGACTCCCGCTGCTCCTCCCTGGAGACGCTCAGCTTCTTCCTCACGCTGCTCGCCCCGGCCGCCACGCCGCTCTTCGTGCTGTCGGAGCGCTGGATCCACATGCCCTGTGGCTGCTTCATCAACTGCAAGCAGGATCCGACCCAGGAACCCTCAGGTAAGACCAGGTGGAGACTAGAGGAACCCTCAGGTAAGACCAGGTGGAGACTAGAGGAACCCTCAGGTAAGAACAGGTGGAGACTAGAGGAACCCTCGGATAAGACCAGGTGGAGACTAGAGGAACCCTCAGGTAAGAACAGGTGGAGACTAGAGGAACCCTCAGGTAAGACCAGGTGGAGACTAGAGGAACCCTCAGGTAAGACCGGGAGGAGATTAGAGGAACCCTCAGGTAAGAACAGGTGGAGACTAGAGGAACCCTCAGGTAAGACCAGGAGGAGACTAGAGGAACCCTCAGGTAAGACCAGGTGGAGACTAGAGGAACCCTCAGGTAAGACCAGAGGAGACCAGATGAGACTAGAGGAGAACAGAGGAGACTAGAGGAGACCAGAAGAGACTAGAGGAGACCAGAGGAGACCAGATGAGACTAGAGGAGACCGGAAGAGACTAGCGGAGACCAGAAGAGACGAGAGACTAGAGGAGACCAGATGAGACTAGAGGAGACTAGAGGAGACCAGAAGAGACTAGAGGAGACTAGAAGAGACTAGAAGAGACCAGAAGAGACGAGAGGAGACCAGATGAGACTAGAGGAGACTAGAAGAGACCGGAAGAGACTAGAGGAGACCAGAAGAGACTAGAGGAGACTAGAGGAGACCAGATGAGACTAGAGGAGACCAGAAGAGACTAGAGGAGACTAGAGGAGACCAGATGAGACTAGAGGAGACGAGAGGAGACCAGATGAGACTAGAGGAGACCAGAGGAGACTAGAGGAGACCAGAAGAGAATAGAGGAGACCAGAAGAGACCAGAAGAGACTAGAGGAGACTAGAAGAGACCAGAAGAGACTAGAGGAGACTAGAGGAGACCAGATGAGACTAGAGGAGACCAGAAGAGACCAGAAGAGACTAGAGGAGACTAGAAGAGACCAGAAGAGACTAGAGGAGACCAGAAGAGACTAGAGGAGACTAGAGTAAAGCTAAAGGACTAAAGGTGTATTGACGTCATCCCCTGTGTTTTATTTCCCCTCCAGTGATGAAGAGGAGATTGGAGTTCAACCTCTCCTTCCAACAAGGCTACGGCGTGTACAAGCTGTCCCACGCGGCGGCGTCTCACCACAGCCCCGCCCCCGAGAAGCCGGCCTATCACAGCCTCTTCAACTGCGACTTCCCCAGCAGCGGCCTGGACGTGCTGGAAAGCGGCGGCCTCTCCAGACTGGGGCCCGGCTTCGACTTCAGCACCCCCCACCCCGTGGACAGCTCCTCTCAGGCGGACCTCCCGCTGGAGACCGGAGGAGGAGGAGGGGAGACGCTCCCTCACGGTAACCATGACGACGGGGAGCAGGACCACGACCTCGCCGACGCCTCGTCCGTGTTCGAGGGCCCCGAGAGGAGGCTGTCCCACGAGGAGTGCCGGAAGATCGAGCTGACGGACTGGGAGTGGTGCCGGAGTAAGTCGGAGAGGACGCCCCGACAGGTGAGTTCACCATCACAGGAAGTCATGTGTCAGTCTGCATTCTGATTGGTTCCCCTGCAACACGTGACTCAGAGACATTTACGGGTCGTTAGCGTCTGAAGACTCTCCGGTTTTACCTTCTGTTGAAAAATGAGACGCTATGTTTCAGACAGAAGATGTGTTTACGTAACCGGAGGAGGAGAGGAGAGGAGAGGAGGAGGAGAGGAGAGGAGGCGGAGAGGAGAGGAGGAGGAGAGGAGGAGGAGGAAAGGAGGAGGAGGAAAGGAGGAGAGGAGGAGGAGGAAAGGAGGAGGAGGAGGAGAGGAAAGGAGGAGGAGAGGAGGAGAGGAGGAGGAAGAGGAGGAGAGGAGGAGGAGGAGGAAAGGAGGAGGAGGAAAGGAGGAGAGGAGGAGGAGGAGAGGAGGAAGAGGAAGAGGAGGAGAGAGGAGAGGAGGAGGAGAGGAGGAGGAGGAGAGGAGGAGAGGAGGAGGAAGAGGAGGAGAGGAGGAGGAGGAAGAGGATAGGAGGAGAGGAGGAGAGTAGGAGGAGGAAAGGAGGAGGAGGATAGGAGGAGAGGAGGAGAGGAGGAGGAGGAAAGGAGGAGGAGGAGGAGGAAAGGAGGAGAGGAGGAGGAGGAAGAGGAGAGGAGGAGGAGAAGAAGTAGTGTGTGTGTTTTGTCCGTCCGACTGTGATCTCGGAGGGTTTTTCTTTCTGCATCTGTGATTCTGCCTCTTCAACATCGAGCCGACGGACGCAGAGCTGCATGTGGTTTACAGCAAACGGTTCAAATCCTCCTCTCCCTCAGACTCTCTCCTCCTCCCCTGAACTTATGTTTCCTCTCCCTCTCCCCCCCTTTCCTCTCAGATCAGACCTCAGACCAGACTCTCAGACCAGACTCTCAGATCAGACCTCAGACCAGACCTCAGACCAGACTCTCAGATCAGACCTCAGACCAGACTCTCAGATCAGACCTCAGACCAGACTCTCAGACCAGACTCTCAGACCAGACTCTCAGATCAGACCTCAGACCAGACCTCAGACCAGACTCTCAGACCAGACCTCAGACCAGACTCTCAGATCAGACCTCAGACCAGACTCTCAGATCAGACTCTCAGACCAGACTCTCAGATCAGACTCTCAGACCAGACTCTCAGATCAGACCTCAGACCAGACTCTCAGATCAGACCTCAGACCAGACTCTCAGATCAGACTCTCAGACCAGACTCTCAGATCAGACTCTCAGACCAGACTCTCAGATCAGACCTCAGACCAGACTCTCAGATCAGACCTCAGACCAGACTTTCAGATCAGACCTCAGATCAGACCTCAGACCAGACTCTCAGATCAGACCTCAGACCAGACCTCAGACCAGACTCTCAGACCAGACTCTCAGACCAGACTCTCAGACCAGACTCTCAGATCAGACCTCAGACCAGACTCTCAGACCAGACCTCAGACCAGACTCTCAGACCAGAACTCA
>CM056828.1:1237500-1255000 GCA_029853015.1 Chelidonichthys spinosus | reverse complement strand
TTGTTTTTATCTATAGATAATGACAGATTGATTAATAAAAATATGTTGCTAGCATATTCTGCTGCAACAGAAAAGAAAAACAACGCCATTCTATTCTCACCATGAGAGGGCGCACTTCCGCTGAAAAAAACCCTCTCTGGCGACGCCCATTTCCGCCAGTTACAAACATATATGGTCATATTATCTGAAAACAAGGAGAAAAGTTAATTATAAGGAAACTATTTAAGGTCTGATTTCCACGCTGACGGCGTTCTGAAATCTGCCTCCTCTTCTAAAGGTGGAGGTGTATCGCTCCAAGTCCGTCGGCCACGAGCCGAGCGCCGACGACCCGGCGTCCAGCGGCCCGGCCGGAGACGTGGGCGGCGGGATGGAGATCGGGGTGGGCATTGGCGTCGGCGTGGGGGACACCAACGTCAAGATCCACTTGGAGGTCCTGGAGATCTGCGACAACGAGGAAGCCATGGACAGCGTCTCCATCATCTCCAACATCAGCCAGTCGTCCGGCCACGCCCGCTCGCCCTCCCTGCGCTACTCGCGGCGGGAGAACCGCTTCGTGTCCTGCGACCTCGGCGAGACGGCGTCCTACTCGCTGCTGATCCCCGGCAGCGGCACCGCCGAGGCTGAGACCATCAACATCACCATCCCCGACACGGTGGAGGCCCACCGGCAGAACAGCCGGCGGCAGACCGGGGACAGCTCCGGGTACCGCGAGGAGATCCAGCTGCTCAACGAGGCCTACAGGAAGCAGGGCGGCGAGGGAGACGAGTGATGGCAGACAGGCAGACAGACAGGCAGGCAGGCAGGCAGAGAGAAAGACAGACAGGCAGGCAGGCAGGGAGAGAGAAAGACAGACAGACAGACAGGCAGACAGGCAGGCAGAGAGAAAGACAGACAGGCAGACAGGCAGGCAGAGAGAAAGACAGACAGACAGACAGGCAGGCAGACAGGCAGGGAGAAAGACAGACAGGCAGGAAGACAGACAAGCAGACAGGCAGGCAGAGAGAAAGACAGACAGGCAGGCAGACAGGCAGACAGACAGGCAAGCAGGCAGGCAGACAGACAGACAGACAGACAGGCAGATAGGCAGGCAGACAGACAGACAGGCAGACAGGCAGGCAGGAAGACAGGCAGGCAGGCAGACAGGCAGGCAGACAGGCAGGCAGACAGGCAGGCAGATAGGCAGACAGGCAGGCAGACAGGCAGACAGACAGACAGACAGGCAGACAGACAGACAGGCAGACAGACGGGATAACGAGGAGATTTCCTAATCAATCACCACGAACAGACATGGCTCGTTTCTTCTACGTCACCTTTAGAGCATCACACACACGTCACCTGTCTGAGTGATGGAGGTCCGTGATTGGACGGAGCGCTGCAGGGACCACCATTTTTGTAGTCCGACCCCCAGAAAGCAGGAGTGACCGGTTCCCTCAACACAGAGTGTTTCTGATCATTACAGACAATATTCTGGAAGCGTAAATACAATCACTAAAAGAGTAAACTCCACTCAGGGTGTGGAGGCGGTCGTCATGGCGATGCTTTAGTAGCCGCCTTTTTTTAAAAAAACAACACAAAACATTTCAGATCTCTGAAGCTTGTTTTCACCACCGAGCTCATTTCAGGTTTCCAAACCGAAAACACCGAAAACAAATCAAACCAACACGAGGGAACCGGCAGTGTAAAAAGTGCTGAGTCACTTCTGGGTTTTAGGGACTCATCCCTGCAGAGCTGTGTCAGGGTGAGAGAGAGAGAGAGAGAGAGAGAGAGAGAGAGCTTGGCAGTCAGTCAAACAGTGAGAAGAGGAGGAGCCAATAAGGTCTCACGGTGAAGATCCTCCCGTGGACGACGTCATGGATGACTCATCAGTGGGGGGAGGGGTCACCTGACCCGTGTTGTCTGACTCATCCCGGTTGTGTGTGTGAAACGACCTCGCCACGACGACGGACGTATAACGTTTCTTTTCCTTTGGCGTCCAGGTGGGACGTCCTTCATGTATTTACCTTTAATGAAGAGAGCGAGAGTCATATTGGCAGCCAGTCAAGAAGTGAGAAAAGGAGGAGCCAATAAGGTCTCACGGTGAAGATGCTCCCATGCATGGACATCATGGATGACTCATCGGTGGGGGGGGGGGGGGGGGGGGGGGGGGGGGGGGGGGGGTAGAGAGAGGGAGGGGGGGAGTGTGGTGAAGAAGAGGTTGAGGAGACTCTCCTGCAGAATGGCAGCGTATGAATGTTCATTAACAGAGCCACTGCTCAGCCAATCAGAGAGCTCACTGCTCAGCCAATCAGAGAGCTCGCTTCCCCACTGAACACGTATCAATATCATATCCAGTATTACTGTTTCACTGAACCGTTACACAAACTGCTAATGTCCATCAGAATCATATCAAATACTCACGTTTTCTCTCCACGATAATATCAGTATATCTATAACTTATATATTTACATGTATGTGCTCGAAGGTTTGCTGTAAAAAAAAATAAGGTAGAGTTTAGAGTAGACTGATATTTATTTATTTCAGTTTGTTTTACAATCTTTTATTTATATATATAAATATGCTCGAGCTTCAATGCATCACTTTATTTAATTATTTATACATTTTTATTCATTTCTTTCTTTTTTTTGTAATTAAAAGTCTGGTTTTGTTGCTAATGTTAGTGTTTTGAAATCGTCGTCATCAGCTGCGACCCCGCGACCCCCACGTCCAGTTGAGTCCCCCCCCCAGGGGCAATAGAAAGAATAATAATGTACAAAGATGACTCATAATGAATGTAAAGTTATTCAATGTCAAAAACCAGTTCATCCGTTTAATGGTGCCAAAAAGGTCCGCTTGGCCTCCGCGGCGGCCCGTGATGGGATCATCTGCTTGTTCTCACTGTTCCAGCGGGACGTGGGTTCTGGTGTCATGTGATCAGTGACGGGTTATAGATTAGATTAGATCTGTGGACGGGAGCGTCAGCAGCACTAACTCCTCTAATCTGTATCACACAATAAGAGAATAAAGTGGAATAATGAAGTCGTGGAAGACGACGGGAACATGACTCATCTACATGTTCATAATCTTCTCATGTGTGTGAGCTGACCTCGGATCAGCATTTAAGGAATATTTCATCTCAATTATAATCTCATCTTTGTGATTTTTGTAGGAGAGTGAAGAGAGAGAGACCCGGAGAACAAAGAGGAATTTAACGCCAGCATGTTGACTTAATATCTAAAAAATAATGACTTAATATTTCAAATTAATGACTTAATATCTCAAAATGTTGCCCTAATATCTCACAATACAGTGAAAGATGTTTTTAGGCAGGTGTAACACTTAAAACTCATCTTTGTTGTCTTTGTAGAGGAATATAAGGGAGAGACAACAACACAAAGTCCTCCCACTCACGAGCCTGCAACTCTGTCTCCTCACCAAACGTGCAGCTGAAGAACATGCATCCTTTCATCTAAATGTCTCGTTAGGTGCCTTCATGGCAGGTCAGAGTCTCCATCCTTTTTAAAAAGCCTCCCCACACCTCGGCTTCACTCTGCACGTTAGGTACTTCCTTCCCCTCGCTCATCCAGCTGCAGCTCCTCTCCCTCGTTCTCTTGTGTGTCACCGGCCCAGATATTGATTATTGCTCACACGTTTAAAAAATCATCACACGGATGAAAGGAGCTGGCAGCGGATTTCATCTCCGAGGCAATATTTCATCTTCTTCTATCGAAGGTTAATATCGAACATGTTTCATAACGACTGATGTGAGACGGCGAATGAAAACAAACTCAAAGTTCCACATAAATCAGCTGCTCGTTCACACAGTATAGACATTAATATGATCTGGATATTGTTTGGTCGTCGGGCTTCCTTCGTTTTTAAAAGCAGCTCCGTGAACGTCGACACGCAGACTTTTTCATTTCACAGTTGATAAAATCACACGTTTGGCTCCGTCAACTGAATCGCTGCCGTGATGAAGAAACGTAAAGAGAGAGGCCGATGTTTGCTGACCGGAGGTCGCTATGCTCACACGTCTACTTCCTCTTACATACATTATATATATTATATAATGGACAATTATCAGGTATCTATGGAAATACGTTTATACCACTGTCAGGAAAAAAAGAGAAACTTTATCAAAACGTTGACTTAGTATCTCATAAAAATGACTTAGTATCTCAATAATCATGACTTAGTATCTCAAAAATCATGACTTAGTATCTCAAAAATCATGACTTAGTATCTCAAAATAATGACTTAGTATCTCAAAATAATGACTTAGTATCTCAAAAATCATGACTTAGCATCTCAAAAATCATGACTTAGTATCTCAAAATAATGACTTAGTATCTCAAAAATCATGACTTAGTATCTCAAAAATCATGACTTAGTATCTCAAAATAATGACTTAGTATCTCAAAATAATGACTTAGTATCTCAAAAATCATGACTTAGTATCTCAAAAATCATGACTTAGTATCTCAAAATAATGACTTAGTATCTCAAAATAATGACTAAGTATCTCAAAAATCATGACTTAGTATCTCAAAAATCATGACTTAGTATCTCAAAAATCATGACTTAGTATCTCAAAATCATGACTTAGTATCTCAAAAATCATGACTTAGTATCTCAAAAATCATGACTTAGTATCTCAAAATAATGACTTAGTATCTCAAAAATCATGACTTAGTATCTCATAAAAATGACATAGTATCTCAAAAATCATAACTTAGTATCTCAAAAACAATGACTTAGTATCTCAAAAATCATGACTTAGTATCTCAAAATAATGACTTAGTATCTCAAAAATCATGACATAGTATCTCAAAATCATGACTTAGTATCTCAAAATAATGACTTAGTATCTCAAAAATCATGACATAGTATCTCAAAATAATGACTTATAATCTCAAAATAATGACTTAGTATCTCAAAAATCATGACTTAGTATCTCAAAAATCATGACTTAGTATCTCAAAATCATGACTTAGTATCTCAAAAATCATGACTTAGTATCTCAAAAATCATGACTTATTATCTCCAAATAATGACTTAGTATCTCAAAAATCATGACTTAGTATCTCAAAAATCATGACATTGTATCTCAAAAATCATGACTTAGTATCTCAAAAACAATGACTTAAGTATCTCAAAATCATGACTTAGTATCTCAAAATAATGACTAGTATCTCAAAAATAATGACTTAGTATCTCATAAAAATGACTTAGTATCTCAAAAATCATGACTTAGATCTCAAAAATCATGACTTAGTATCTCAAAAATCATGACATAGTATCTCAAAATCATGACTTAGTATCTCAAAATAATGACTTAGTATCTCAAAAATCATGACATAGTATCTCAAAATAATGACTTATCTCAAAATAATGACTTAGTATCTCAAAAATCATGACATAGTATCTCAAAATCATGACTTAGTATCTCAAAATAATGACTTAGTATCTCAAAAATCATGACATAGTATCTCAAAATAATGACTTATTATCTCCAAATAATGACTTAGTATCTCAAAAATCATGACATAGTATCTCAAAAATCATGACATTGTATCTCAAAATAATGACTTAGTATTTCAAAAACAATGACTAAGTATCTCAAAATCATGACATAGTATCTCAAAATAATGACTTATCTCAAAATAATGACTTAGTATCTCATAAAAATGACTTAGTATCTCAAAAATCATGACTTAGCATCTCAAAAATCATGACTTAGTATCTCAAAAATCATGACATAGTATCTCAAAATCATGACTTAGTATCTCAAAATAATGACTTAGTATCTCAAAAATCATGACATAGTATCTCAAAATAATGACTTATCTCAAAATAATGACTTAGTATCTCAAAAATCATGACATAGTATCTCAAAATCATGACTTAGTATCTCAAAATAATGACTTAGTATCTCAAAAATCATGACATAGTATCTCAAAATAATGACTTATTATCTCAAAATAATGACTTAGTATCTCAAAAATCATGACATAGTATCTCAAAAATCATGACATTGTATCTCAAAATAATGACTTAGTATTTCAAAAACAATGACTAAGTATCTCAAAATCATGACATAGTATCTCAAAATAATGACTTATCTCAAAATAATGACTTAGTATCTCATAAAAATGACTTAGTATCTCAAAAATCATGACTTAGCATCTCAAAAATCATGACTTAGTATCTCAAAATAATGACTTAGTATCACAAAAATCATGACTTAGTATCTCAAAATAATGACTTAGTATCTCAAAAATCATGACTTATTATCTCAAAAATCATGACATATCTCAAAATAATGACTTAGTATCTCAAAATTCATGACTTATTATCTCAAAATCATGACTTAGTATCTCAAAATAATGACTTAGTATCTCAAAAATCATGACTCATCTCAAAAATCATGACATATTATCTCAAAATAATGACTTAGTATCTCAAAATATTGACTTATCTCAAAATATTGAGTTAGTTTCATAATTTTGAAATAGAAAGGAAATATTTTGAGAGAGTTTCATTTTTTTCCCCCGACAAATTGGCTTCCATACCTATCTGTACTTTTACTTACTTTTTTTAACGTTTTACTTCCCTACATGTTTAAACAAACTTTCTCCTCACATTCTCAAAACACTTAACTTTAGTTTCCATGTATTTGATGGGAAATATGGATTTCTTTTTTCTCTCTTATTTAATGACATGAGATTGAGTTAGACTTGAAAAATAAACAGCCAGTCGAAATGTCCTTCATAGGGATACTTTTACTTTGTACTGAGTATTATTTAACACAAGTATATCAGTACTACTCGATTAGGGAACATCTGGACTTAAGACACCTCTGGAAACAAGAACAATGCAGATGGAAAGAACGCGTTATTGGCTGAATGGAGTCTATTAGCTGCTAATTGTGTATTTAATCTGGTTCGTTAAAGACGTTCCTTTACTAATTAGTGTGTGAAGTGCATTTTCAATTACAAGGTGATGGATAGTGGTTGTGCTTTATTGGAGGAGGTGGATTGATTTATTTTAGAACAAAAAGGACACCAGTTGAACTGAACTCTGTAGACTTTATTCGACTGAATACAGCAGAGAACCTTTAAGGTGAGGCGGTCCAGCAGTCACGGTGGATCTGTTTCATCCGTCTGTGACCTTTAAGGCCCGGACGGCGGGTCATCCTCGCCGCTCTGCTGCAGCAGCATCACGGACATGAGGAATCCCAGATCAGAGAAAACCCATACATGAACAAATATATACCATAACACGTCATGGGTTAACTGGGGAACTAATCAAACCGTTTTCATGCAGAAGATGACTCAGAAAATAACATATTTCATTTTAGTAAACAGTATTATTAACACTTTATTGTTAACAAGCTATTCAAAGAACGTTTGTGATCGCGATCTCCAAAAGATAAATGTGATCATTGGACACCAGACTCGTTTCTGTCATCTCTTCGTGTTATTACACCGTCTGTCATCAGGTCGTGCTTACATTCGTAGAGCCGACTACGAAAACCTCAGAAATACAAATGCGCGACAACAAGAAGGATTTCCTCATCTAATTTAATTCATGACATTGTGGAGTTATAACCCTATCTGCCTGTGGAATGTTGAGAATGTAAGGATAGAAAGTCGGCTAGCACCACATCTAGACGATCCAGACTACATTTAGACCTTTTAATCTCTTATTTAGAAATCTTTTTGTTATCCTCTGAGGCTGACTGGTGGAGTCCAGAGTCCAGACTGAAAGGGATCAGGTCCCCCGGGACTCTGGACCGACCTTCCCAAACACATAAGTCTGTCTGAGTCAGTGTCTTCTAAAAACACACACATTTACCAGAAAGACAGATTTTTATCCGAGCTGTCCCCTTGATATATCATTTTTAAGTTCTTGTTTGTGTATCTTTCACCTTGGTATTTTATTTTCTCTCTGTGGAGCACTTTCTTTGTCTGTATGCGTGCTCTAGAAATAAAGTTTGTAATTGTTATTAATATTGTTGTTGTTATAACTGTTATTATTACCATTATTATCATTATTATATAGAAGCAGGTTCTGGGTGCACTTGTTAATGTCCGGCTCATTCCAGTTTATGCAAGTGGCTCTGGTGACGCTCGCCATTAATATCAAGTTCAACGTTGTTTTCTTCTGATCGACAATTCATCGTAGAGAAGAAGATACTGGTGCATAACAACTTCCCAACATCTCCCAGTATGGATATGAGGAGAAGGTGAAATCATTCATTTACTGCGACTGTCCAGACTATCAGAGCTTGGGCGTAACTTCCAGCCAATCGTTGAGCTCCTTTATACTTTGGCCCCGCCCCTCTGAGCTGTCAATCAGAACTGAGTTTCTAACTGGGAACTAATCTGGACAGACATTCTCAGGAACATTCTGGAACTTTATTGAATCTAGACAAAACGTAAACAAACAAACAAATCTAATAATATCTATAAAAATAAATCAACTCTGGTAAACAAGGTGGAGGTTTATGCCGTCAACAGCCATGACATGTAGTAACACCGGTATGGTCCCTTTAAATACATCTGAACAGCCAATCACAGAGCGCTGTGACGACAATATCAGGCGGCGCGGCGAGGACTATGACGAGGTTTCTGTGCGACGTGCCGGGACCTGAACGGAGAAAGCGAAGCCAGATTCACCTGAATGTTTGGTTTGTTTTTGGTTCATGAGTTTAAAAGTGGAGCAACATCCTCAAAACACCAGCCACCCGGACACCGTCGCTGAAGTCTCGCGTGTTTTACACCCAAGTCTCGAGCCAACACATCCTGGAGCATCGTAAACGCTTAGCCACGTTAGCACCAGCTGCTAACTAACGTTTTTTTACCGGCTCACGGTTATTAACGTTTAACGGCTGTGACGGCGCCATGTCCGGATACGGAGGTCGAGGAGGGAGACGAGACCGGAGAGGAGGAGGAGGAGGAGGCCGGGGATACAGGGATGGGAGCCGGGAGAGAAGGGACCGAGGAGGAGGAGGAGGAGGAGGAGGAGGAGGCTACAGGGATGGGAGCCGGGAGAGATGGGACCGAGGAAGAGGAGGGTCGAGGGGTCACAGCTCCGACTTGGACCGGGACCCGGGAGGAGGAGGGGCCCCGCGGGGCCGGCGTCCTCCCCCGCACCTGAAGGGACGTGAGATCGGCCTGTGGTACGCCAAACACTCGCAGGCCAGGAACAAGCAGGACGAGTGGAAGTCGGTACGGGTCATGTTTGTGTGTTGCATGCTCGTGCACGTGAGCGCGTGGTCGAGTCTATTAGGACCAGGACCAGATACGAGACTGGGAGACTAAGGTTAAAAAGGTGACAGCTTCAAACACCCGGATTTAATTGAGGAAAAGGTTCAGGGCAGTAATACTGCAGGGTTGGTACCTGGAAATCCTTGAAAACACTTTTAGTGCATTCAGTTTTAGTGTGGTGTTTTCAAGGTTTTAAAGGTCTTGGATGTAGACTAAAGGTCTATAAATGTGTGTTGTATGTGATGACATCTATGATAGACCAGAGGAAAGAAGATCTCCATATCTGAGGGACTGAAAACAGCATTTCCTGACATTTCTTTATGAAAAATGACTTGATGATGAACAGATGATGAAAATAGTTGGTGATTATATTTCTGTGGATCTGTTAGTGGAATTAGTTTTCCTTTCCTTTGTGGTCCTTCTGTAAAAAGCTGTCTCCAAACATCATGTTGGTTGTTTAGAGGACAAGAACATCTCATTTAATGTGATGAACAAGTGACAGAATAAGTAGACTGAATACTGACCATTGGATTGGTACAAAGATGGAGTTTACCACAGCTGGAAGGGGCTGGAAAAGCATGGAAATGCACCTTGAAAGTGCTTGAAATTGACTTGAATTTGAAAAGGTGGAGGAACCCTGAATACTGCAGGTGCAGTGACGTGGACCCTTATCCGTGATTCTGCAAAATCCCGCACAAAGCGGGTGCACTGCCACAATAAAACGTGGGAAAACGTACAAAATCTAGAGTCTGAGGGTTTAAGGTGGCATAATAATCCCTCAGATTATTAATTCATTTAAAAATTTAAACTATCTGTGACATGGATGGGACCGTTTCACAGGGATTTTTTCAGTGCAATTAGATTAAATTTGGCGTCCCATTTGTTTATGAAGCCAGTTTCCAGCTGAACGTTTTTCCTTTCCCCGTGTGCAGCGGGAGTTGGTCCAGATGGATGAGGCCAGAGAGCAGCACATCACCCAGCTGCTGAACTCGGTCCAGAGGAGCGACGGCCGCAACGCAATGGCCTCGATGTCCAACAGCGTGCAGACGGCCGCCAGCAGCAGCAGTGGCGGCGGACATTGGTAGGAACAGCTGATCTGTTGGAGACCTTTCAGAACGGAGACGATGGGGAAACCAGATGAAAGTTTGACTCCTGATTTGTGCCTGCAGTTACTTTGATGGGGACATATCCGAAGAGGAAAAACTGAAGGTTGACCTCAAGTCCGAGGATGAGGAGGAAGACGTTTCTTCGGCTCAGAAGAAAGCAACGACCAAATCACGACGGTAACTGAGATGCATTGCTCCAAATTCAGATTGCTGCAATCGTAGAATGAGCAATATCATCTGGTGGTGATGCACTATATTGTGGATATTTACACACGTTTAATGTTTTCTGTTCAGTAACTTCTCTCAAGTCGATAAAGATGAGATTCCAGACACGTGGGATGATGATGATGATGATGAGGAGGAGGAGGAGGAGCAGGAGGAGAGAGAGAAACCGAAACAGAGAGTGAAAGACAGGGACCTGGACTTCTTATTTCAGGACGTGGCCAGAGATGGCACACTGGACGAGCGCTTAAAGCGAGATCTGCAGAGCAAGAAGTCTGAACCAAAGTACAAAGAGATGCTGGTGAGTCTGCACATTAGTTTTCATTAAGTGGAAGCTTGTCGGCTACTTAGATCAGCCTGCTGTCCTCGTTTGCTTTTCTCTGACACTATAATGTTGTCTGCAGATATTTATTATAATATCTCCTCTGCCAGGTTTGTTGTCTGCCTGAATGATATTTTTAATAAGATGCATATCATCTTATTAAAAAGTTTCATTATTATTTCTGGGGGGGAGAAAGCAATGAAGTGTTAAAAATGACTGCAAACAACCAGAATAATTGGAGATGGGCACAGCATGAGAGCCTCAAACTAATTACACCTGCCAGTTGGTGTTCAAGTATTTATGGATCTGAATAGTTCAGCACAACACCATAATACAGCATAACCCTGGCCAATATATCTCATAGTCAGATGGTATAATATTCCTTCATTATGAAAATAATGCTGAATGTGCAGATTAGTCACAAAATTGCTTGTTTTGTTCAGTTTTATTTGATGTAGTTTCTTTTGTAAAACAAATGTATTACTATGATTGTAGTAATGTCACAGTATTTCACTGACTGCACACACTCTGTGATAAGAATAAATTAGATGTTTGGTGTGTAATCACTTGATAATGTGTATAGTTAAGATTGAACGTCTGCTCGTTATTTTATTGGCTTTGTTCAACGTTTTCTCATCTTTGTACCTTCAGACCTTCAGAGAAAAACTCCCATCTTATAGCAAAAGAGAGGTACGTTTTGATTTCACATTCTTAAATCAAATTCTCATCGTTTATTCTGCCAAATTAAACCTCATCTATATTGACTTGTTTGTGGTCCTCGTCAGGAGCTCGTGGATCTGATCAACTCGAACCGTGTGCTGGTGGTGAGCGGTGAGACGGGCTGTGGGAAGACCACCCAGGTGACCCAGTTCATCCTGGACGACTACATCAGCAGAGGCGTGGGCTCCACGTGTCGGGTGGTCTGCACGCAGCCTCGCCGCATCAGCGCCATCTCGGTACGTCCCATCGGGCTTTACGCTCTGCATGTGTCATTTCATGCACATTTAGTTGGTTATTCTGTCACATGGATCGTGTTACGTGTTTCTGTGCGTTTCCTCTCAGGTAGCGGAGCGCGTCGCAGCAGAGAGGGCAGAAAGTGTCGGGAATGGAAACTCCTGTGGTTACCAGATCCGCCTGCAGAGGTAAGGAAGTCTTCCCACCTTTTGTTTGGGTACTGTTGGGCTTCAGGCCCTGCTCATGATATAATGGATACCCGACACGTAGACATAGATAAATATGAATTAAATGGGCTCCGATATTCCAGAAGAGCCGTGAATTTTCATTGAAAAAGCGGAAATCGTCTCTTCTATTCTTCATTTAGTCGACTATAGATTGTCTGGAAGCAAATCTTTACATCTGCAACGATTCATGTATCGAGACATGTGCATAATCTTATTTTCCTTTTAAAGTAGAAAACTGGAACATTTCTATTTTGTTCTCTTTGGCAACACCTATGGCAATAAGCAGTAATTGCAGGTTGTCATTTATGTCGCAAGCATAGCTAGCAATTCTTAAAAAAATAAAAATCTGAGATTTAACACTGAAATGGACTCCAGCGTTTTGTGCATCAGTTATAGTTGCAGCTTGTTAGCAGCAACCACAGTGTCAACCGGTTTTTGTGAATCTAATTGAAACCATATTCGGGGACACACGCCATTAAAGTGAAATAATACCTGCTGCTTAATGGTTCAAGGCAAAGAACACAGAAAAAATAGTTCCTTTCAGAAAACTCAAAATCCTTATTTCCCACTCCAATAAAACAAGATATTCCCGGTCCAGACTACACTGGTCCAGAATACACTGGTCCAGACACCCTCATCACAGGGCTGCTGGTTTTAACAGCGTGATGATTTTTCCCTGGGTCAACACCGTTAACACACCGGCATGATTACTTCAGTCCTTCACAACACGCATCAACAAATCCAAAATGATGCCACAAAACCTCCATGATGTCCCTTTTGAGTTCACACCACCAACAGCTGAGCGCTTATATTCAACTCTCTTCTCATTTCAATCACTTGCAAAACAACAGCTGACGCATTTAAACACGTATTTCCATGAAAATCATTCTCACAGCATTTATAGTAGCCTATAACTACAAACATGAGTTTCAGCAAAAGGTACTTAGCAAAAGGAAAAAAAATGACTAGAGCAAGTGATAGATGATGGAAAAGATGATTTATTCAGTACTGTCATTAAAAAAACCTTCATGCAAAGAGTGAGGGCAGGAAGCTGCGAACCAACGATGGGAAAAGTGTTTTTTCAATGAACAAACCAATATAAAGAAATTAAAATCCAAATTACCGAGTTAGTTACCATGGTTCTGGGTTTATTCCACTTCAGCTGCACACGGCTGGACACGTCACATGGAAAGGGGATCCCTAAACACAAAATACACACAAAGATACACAGTGAGGGCGATTTCCATATAAATTCAGTATCACAATAAGATTAAATAAATGTTACACATACCCTACAAATCTATATTTATCCAAAATCCTACATATTAAAAGAAGAAATGCACTTTTTGCAACAACGAACCAGAATCTTTGACACGTATTCTATAATCGTTTACATTCTGCTACTTTTTGGACTCTTAAAATTAACTTAGCAATATATCAGAATCTAATGTAAAAATGTGATACTGTACTTTGAAGGCATAATATGTAATCTGTTAACTTGATGATTTGATATGGTACATTTTAATTGCACAGATGTAAGGAAACAAAACTATGCCCAACTATCGCTTTCCAAACTGAATTCCAGAACCACCTCAAATCTCTCAAATTCATGATTAATGTTAATTAAAACGAATTTATTTATAGAAGATTCATATTAATAAATATACATGTTTATATGATTCATATGTATGTTATACCGGGACTTTTTATACCACGTATTTATTTATTTTCTTTTTTTCTCAGTGTATTGTCATGTCAATTTTATGTGAAAAGATTAAATAAAGTTTGTAAAACGTTTAGTTTTAAATACGTCAGTTCAACATTTAGGTAAGTGTTTAAAAAAAAAAATCGTAAATAGAATAACGCAGTGAAATCACAGTTAATCTCATTCCAGTCATTTAAAAACAGTAGACACATCCGGTTAGCATTTAGCACGCTAGCTAGCTGCGGCTAGCACAAAAACACAGACCCATTGAGCGCCATTGAGTGTCCAGATCTTACCTTCGTGAAGTTGGATGCAGCTTCAGCTGGCCTCGCGAGCGCCGGAACTAACACGCAGTACCGACGCGGACTTTTTTTACTTTCTTTTACGAAGAAACGTTAAGACGGCGGTCAACGAGCCGAACAATCCGCGCTGCGCTGTCGCTAACCTTCCGCGCTGCGCGGCACGCCATCTTGGATCTCAGCGTCGTCATCATTTAAACGGACCGGATTGGTTCATCAGTGGGGGCGTGTCTTTGACGGGATGGGCCGCAGATCGCGTCACGCCACTGATTTAATGCTAACATAACAGCATAGTAAAGACAAATAAGTATTTTATTTGTAATTGTACATTGAATATAAATTAAATAAATACAAATAAAATGTTTTTCAATTTAAAAGATAAAATTACAAGTCAAGAAAGTAAAAAAATTACCTTCTTTGGATTTATTTATCTAGAATGTGTTTTCTTGTATTTATCATCTATGCTGTCGTATCATTGCTATTGACGACCTATAATCTTTTTTTATTTTATCAGTGAGGTTTAATTTGTTTGTTTGTTTGCTTTTAAATACTTGTTTCAAACAGTGCTTTTATTTTTGGTGCTATTTCTCATGATGTGATATGAAGATATTGTGCACACGATTGCATTTACGGGTTTTCTGTAACTTTTTATAGCAATCGAGCTTTATGTGTACTTCTGTGTGCAGGCTGAGCATCAAGATACTGAAGCTCTGAATAATCTTTTTTTTAAGTGTAAATTTATTTGTGTGTGTGTGTGTGTGTGTGTGTGTGTGTGTGTGTGTGTAAAACCCCCAAATGTAGGGTGGATATAACATTTTTAATAAAAAGCAATAACTAAGAAAACAACTCAGAACGTCATTTTTTTCTCCCTCCTGTTTCTCAGCCGGTTACCACGGAGACAAGGCTCCATCCTGTACTGTACAACAGGCATTATTCTTCAGTGGCTTCGCTCAGACCCGTAAGTAACCCGACCTCACCGGCCTCCTCTTCCTCATCTGAACCTCTCTTCTTCCTCTCTGTTTCCTCTCACTCTCTCATTTCCATCTGTGCCACTCTGGTTTCATCCCGTTGATTTGTGGTTGACTGTCTGTGGAAGGAGCATTAGTATGGGTGCTGTACGGACACACACACACACTCAGTGACTCATCGCTGCCTCCCGAGTCCTTGAAACCGCCAGCTTTCCTTTTTTCAGAATGGGCTCTCGTGTGTCATTTCAGGACGTCGGTCGTCTCACGAAATGCTGCAACTCTAGTTTTTTTTGGCGTCATCACATCATTTACTTACATGGTGGTGATGCATTAACATTATCCTCGTTAGACCGCTGCTGTAACACAGAAGCACAGAACCCAATTATATCCACTTTGTCAGTCTCACTACAGGAAATGTGTATGTATCATATACTGCATCAATAATAATAATAATACATTATTGATCATTTATAAAGCACTTTCTACGACAAGAAGAATATAAAAGTAAAAACAATTAATTAAAAACAGTTCAGTAAAAACAAGAACGATCCAAAAAAAAAAAAAACATCCACAGTAAAATTACAATAAAAGAATTAAGCAAAAAAATAAATGAAATAAAAGGAAAGCAAAAATAATCAATAATCAGATATAATGGACACAGAACAGCTGTTTTTCAGCCCTAATGATAGACATTCCTGCTGCAGCTTCTCTCATAACATACGTAACATTCCACCTTGAGCTTTTCATCGTCTCATGTAACCGCCGAAGCAAAGGATTGTGGGTCAGATAGTCAGAATATGACTACTGTAAAATGCAACCAGTTGGTCTTAAATGGTCTTCTGTCATACTAAATACTTACATGTATTTCTCCGTGTGCGTGTCAGATTGTTGTCCACCATCAGCCACCTGGTGTTGGACGAGATCCACGAGAGGAACCTGCAGTCGGACATCTTGCTGGTCATCGTGAAGGACATCCTCAGTCTCCGAGACGACCTCACCGTCATCCTCATGAGCGCCACGCTCAACGCCGAGAAGTTCTCCCGGTATTTCGACGACTGTGCGATGATCCACATCCCCGGGCTGACGTTCCCGGTGGAGGAGTTCCTGCTGGAGGACGTCGTGGAGATGCTCGGCTATCGTCCACAGAGCCAGGACCAGCGCTCCTCCTGGAAGAGAGGCTTCTGGCAGGGACGCCAGAACTCCAGACCGGAGAAGGAGGAGAAGGAGGCCGAGTACAAGGAGAGCTGGCCTTGTTTCGCTCGGACGCTGCAGGGAAGGTGAGTCAGAGAACCATTCTGCATCCATGCAGTCCTGTTTTAAATGTCGTTCCACATTTGATGAAGTATCAACTGTATCATACAAATAAGGATTGATTTGAAAGAAGGAAAAATTGTCATTATCAAACTTTTTATTTATATACATATAAAAATATATTTATTGGTTGTTTGTTTCATTTAATTTGATAAACATATATATATATATATATATATATACTGATATATTTTTATTGTATTTGATCTGTTTTATTTTTATTTATTTATGTTTCATTTAATTTTCTGTATTATTATTATTGATTTATTTTTGCTTGTTTTAACTGTATATCTGTTTTAAACTGTAAGGCGACCTTGAATGTTCAGAAAAGTGTCATTATTAAAATTTAAAATAGAGCAACGAGAACCATTTCAGAATAGAACCGTGATATTAACTGACGATCCCACCACAAGTGGTCGGATCGTTCTGGCGGTTGCCATGACGATGGATTTGTTTGTTAAGGTGGAGAACGAGAGGATTTTCAGCTCCTATTCAAAATGAATACTGTCTTTGTAAAGTTTTCCCCTGAGTGCAGTTTGAGTGGTTTTGACCCTTTTTGATCAATTTGTTGTGTAAAACAGGAAGACAGAATGTAAAAAAAGCGTATTATGCCTCTGCAGGATTCTAACTGCATGTAGATCAGGCACTGATTTACTGCTGGATGGTTTCCCCTGCTGGCACTTCCTTTTACTGGCCTTTGTGAAGGAGCCCGGCTCCACTGAAGACGTCGCCTCCTCTCAGTAACTCAGCAAACATTTATGACAGCGGCTCGATGTCACAAAGCCAACCCGAGAGGACTGAAACAGGAAGTCCTCCATGCCCACGTAGAATTAAGTTGAGTCTGGACGTATATTCAGATGCTCGTCTGAACGTAGAAACGGTTTCTCTTTCTGAGGTTTCAGCAGCGAGTCTGGTAAAAGCTGTGCCTCCTCGCCGACCTTCAGTCCAGGGACTGTAGCCAGAAATAATACTTGTTATTGTTCAAGCACCGACGCTTGTGGAATATTAATTGATTTATTTTTTTACAGATACTCTGACAACACCGTGGAGACTCTGGAGTTGTTGGACAACGACGATAAGATTGACCTGGAGCTGATCCTGGCTCTGATTCGCCACATCGTGCTCCATGAGGAGGTGA
>CM056828.1:1200000-1230000 GCA_029853015.1 Chelidonichthys spinosus | reverse complement strand
CCTGACAACATGCTAACACACACACACACTCCAACGCCAACTCGTTGTTATTATTATAAGTCAGACGTAGAAATGTGGTCGCTGTGTATTTAAAAATCTCTCCTTGATGTGGAATATATATATATATATAATCATTCAGCACTGATGGATGTTGTTAGCATGCTGTCAGAGAAGATGATGAACATGTGATGTCCCCGTCCAGATCCTGAAGCTGGGCTCCATAGCTCCGTTCCTGCAGAAGGCCCTGGACCCCCCCACGGACAAGGCCGTCAGCCTCGCCCTCAAGAACCTCAAAGACCTGGTGAGACAGGAAGCTTGGTTTATTCAACACGCTTTGTATGTGAAACATCAGAAACCTGGGATAAAACGGCACTCTGACACGTACGGGATGAATGAACTCCCTCAGTCATCGTTTCTGTGGCAGCAGAGAGAGGAGAACAGACTCTCTGAACCCGAGCTCCTGGATTCAAAGTCTCACTTTTACAAATCTGTCGGATTAAATGAGAAATGAGAACGTATTAAAAGCGTTAGAGGATGTAACATTCATGCTTAACGAGGTGTAAACACAACGAGAACCAACAGAAGTGTTTGTGACAGTAACGAGGAAGGTGACATAATTAAAGTTTTATTAAATATTAAATAATTAAATTAGTATTATATTACAATACTGTATATTCATTTATATAAATTATAATTATTATAATATGTTTTAGATATTAATATGTATTTATTATTATTATATACAATGTTATTATAATTATTATTAAATTAAATAATTCATATCCAATGTAATTTAAAAAATAATCTATCCACCAGAAACAGAATGATAGTGGATTTTGAAGGATGTGTGACTGTGCTGTGGATCCTAGAACGCCCTGGACCACATGGAGAACCTGACGGCGTTGGGGTTCCACCTGGCCCGGCTCCCCGTGGAGCCTCACATCGGCAAGCTGATCCTGTTCGGAGCTCTGCTGGGCTGCCTGGACCCGGTCCTCACCATCGCCGCCTCGCTCAGCTTCAAAGACCCCTTCTTCATCCCGCTGGTAGGAAGCAGCGTGACCGCCGAGCTCACGCACATCAAAGCCAGATATATATATGTATATATATATATATATATATATATATATATATGTATATATATATATATATATATATATATATATATATATATGCGTGTGTTAATATTTATATATATCTGAATGTTTCAGGGTAAACAGAAGATAGCAGACATGAGGAGGAGGACTCTGTCCAGGAACTCCAAGAGCGACCACCTCACTATCGTCAACGCCTGCCAGGTAAGACACACCTGTCTGCCCTCTCTGGCTGGACCGGGACCGTGGCCTAATGCCCTCTTCTGATTGGACCAGGGCTGGGAGGACGCAAGACAGCGTGGGCCCAGGTGTGAGAGGGAGTACTGCTGGGACAACTTCCTGTCTGCCAACACGCTCCAGGTGAGTTTCAGATTAATAATAAGTAGACTGCATACATACAAATATGGAGTTTACCACAGCTGCAAGGTGCTGGAAAAGCATGGAAATGCACCTTGAAATGCTTGGAAGGTGCTTGAATGTAACTTTGGAGAAGGTGGATGAAGCCTGGAGTAACGATGTTCTTTAATAATTCAGATGCTTCACAACATGAAGGGCCAGTTTGCAGAACATCTGATGAACACAGGCTTCGTCAGCAGCCGCGACCCCAAAGAGCCCGCCTCCAACGTCAACTCAGGTAACGTCCACACGGAAATATACAGGTGTCACTCCAGGACCGTGGGACTGTCAACGTCCCGGGACGGCTTTCTGACCCGGGGACTAAAAATATCTGTAAATACAAGAGACTCCATCTCTAGTCCCGTTGAGTTCACCCATCAGCAGTAACACACACTGACCCTCCCATCAGGCCGTCCGTCACGTGTTATAATGAACGTTAACGCGTTATAATGAATGTTAACGCGTTATAATGAACGTTAACGCGTTATAATGAACGTTAACGCGTTATAATGAACGTTAACGCGTTATAATGAATGTTAACGCGTTATAATGAACGTTAACGCGTTATAATGAACGTTAACGCGTTAAAATGAACGTTAACGCGTTATAATGAATGTTAACGCGTTATAATGAACGTTAACGCGTTAAAATGAATGTTAACGCGTTATAATGAACGTTAACGCGTTATAACGAATGTTAACGCGTTATAATGAACGTTAATGCGTTATAATGAACGTTAACGCGTTATAATGAAAGTTGACGCGTTAAAATGAATGTTAACGCGTTATAATGAACGTTAATGCGTTATAATGAACGTTAACGCGTTAAAATGAATGTTAACGCGTTAAAATGAACGTTAATGCGTTATAATGAACGTTAACGCGTTAAAATGAACGTTGATGCGTTAAAATGAACGTTAACGCGTTATAATGAACGTTAACGCGTTAAAATGAATGTTAACGCGTTATAATGAACGTTAACGCGTTAAAATGAATGTTAACGCTGTGAAACGGTAAATATGACACGTTCTCCCCAGACAACGAGAAGCTGATCAAGGCCGTGATCGTAGCCGGGCTGTACCCCAAGGTGGCCACCATCAGACCGTCTCGCAGCAAGAAGAGGCCCGGGTGAGTCCGGCGGTTCGATGCCCACAGACATCATCATCATCATTATCATATTATTATAATGTATTATTCCCTCAGGGTGAAGGCGTACACGCAGGCCGACGGGAAGGTCTGCATCCACCCCAAGTCGGTCAACGCCGAGGAGACCCAGTTCAACTACTCGTGGCTCATCTACCACCTGAAGATGAGGACGAGCAGCGTGAGTGGGGGGGGTTAAAGGTCGGCGGCGTCCAGCTTCACTCTGGATGAATATTTGATGAAACGCTGCCTTTCAACTCTTTGAAAGGTGCTTCAAAGCGTTCAGACACAATAAAGGGAGGAGGTGCTGCCCTCTCTCTCCCTCCTCCTCCTTCTCTTTATTCTAGTCTTTGTTCTGTTTGTGAATGAAAAACACCTTTCATGTCTCACGTCTCTGCCTTCATGCTGCAGTTCACCATCATTATTATCATTATTATTATTATTATTATCATTATTATTATGTTATATTATTATGTTTAATACAGACACTGTGGAGGTGAGGTGTTTAGAGAGAGAAGGAAGCAGAAGTCTCTTTATCTCCCTGGTGGTCAATGACATCACACATTAATGGACCAGTCGTCCCGCCTCCTCCTCTCTACCTCCCTCCTCCTCACTACCTCCCTCTTCCTCTCCACCTCACTACCTCCCTCCCCCTCTCTACCTCCTCTCCACCTCCCTCCTCCTCTCTGCCTCCTCACCACCTCCCTCCCCCTCTCTACCTCCTCTCCACCTCCCTCCTCCTCTCTGCCTCCTCACCACCTCCCTCCCCCTCTCTACCTCCTCACCACCTCCCTCCTCATCTCCTCTCCATCTTTATTTCGAAGATGAACTAGGTGTGTGTGTGTGTGTGTCTGAGGTTGTGTGTGTGTGTGTGTTGTGTGTGGTGTCTGAGGTTGTGTGTGTGTGTGTGTGTGTGTGTGGGTGGGTGTGGTGTCTGAGGTGTGTGTGTGTGTGTGTGTGTGTGTGTGTGTGTGTGGTGTCTGAGGTTGTGTGTGTGTGTGTGTGTGTGGTGTCTGAGGTTGTGTGTGTGTGTGTGTGTGTGTGTGGTGTCTGAGGTTGTGTGTGTGTGTGTGTGTGTGTGTGGGTGGGTGTGGTGTCTGAGGTTGTGTGTGTGTGTGTGTGTGTGTGTGTGTGTGTGTGGTGTCTGAGGTTGTGTGTGTGTGTGTGTGTGTGGTGTCTGAGGTTGTGTGTGTGTGTGTGTGTGTGTGTGTGGTGTTGGGTGTCTGAGGTTGTGTGTGTGTGGTGTGTGGTGTGGTGTCTGAGGTTGTGTGTGTGTGTGTGTGGTGTCTGAGGTTGTGTGTGTGTGTGTGTGTGTGTGTGGTGTCTGAGGTGTGTGTGTGTGTGTGTGTGTGTGTGGTGTCTGAGGTTGTGTGTGTGTGTGTGTGTGTGTGTGGTGTCTGAGGTTGTGTGTGTGTGTGTGTGTGTGTGGTGTCTGAGGTTGTGTGTGTGTGTGTGTGTGTGTGTGTGTGTGTGTGGTGTCTGAGGTTGTGTGTGTGTGTGTGTGTGTGTGTGTGTGTGTGTGTGTGTGTGTGTGTGTGTGTGTGTGTGTGTGTGTGTGTGTGTGTGTGTGGAGCAGCTGTCAGCTGATGTCTAGGAGGAAACAGATGGAGGCGTCGGGACACGATGACATGTCAAACACATCCTCTCCTTGCTAATGGGACACTCTCACACCCGACGACGCGGCGGCTGTGGGGCGCGGCGTTACCATGGCGACCTTAGCGATGCTCGCAGGTCGCCGGCCGTTAGTGACGTCTCTCTCCCCTCAGATCTTCCTGTACGACTGCACCGAGGTGTCGCCGTTCTCGCTGCTGTTCTTCGGCGGCGACATCACCATCCAGAAGGGCGAGGGCGGCCACGAGACCATCGCCGTGGACCAGTGGATCATCTTCAGGTCCCCGGCTCGCATCGCTCACCTGGTCAAGGTCAGGCGAGGACGATGACATCACAACGCCGCAGATGATGAGGTTGATGTTCACTGATTGGTTTCGTCTCCACAGAGTTTGAGGAAGGAGCTGCACTCTCTGCTGGAGGAGAAGATCCGCCACCCGGCCCCCGTGGATTGGCAGGACCGCCAGTCCAAGGACTGTGCCGTCATCACAGCCATCATAGACCTCATCACCACGCAGGAGCAACCCACGGGGGGCGCTAGAGGCTACGAGAGGACGCCGAGGGGACAACACACCCACTTCGATGACGAGGACGACGACGAGGACGATTAGAAAATGACGAAGGTTCTCCTCTTGAAGGGTCGTTACCGTTTGCAAAAAGGACCAATCCACGTTCTAATAAGCTCATTTTCTGTTTGTACACGTATTAAAAAACCATGGCTGAGCTTCGTCCGCTTCACTGGGCTGAAGAAACAGAGTGAAACCCTGAAATACTCTATGATGGTTTCTACGGAGGCCCTGAAGGGCCAACGACAACACCACAACCACAATAATGGCGTGTTTTTGTTAACGGCGTTGCCGTTTGCCCTTCAGGGCCACCGTAGAAACCAGCATCATTGTTCTGAGTAATATTTGGTTGGAATAAATATCTGAAAAGTTCTTCTTTGGTCCGACTGTTCACGGAGGAAAGTATTCACTCAACACACGACACGCAGTCTAACTTTTATTCAAAGTGGCTGAAACACAAGTTCTTCTGCCATATAAATCTGTACTTTGGAAATATATATGTTACAGTTTCAGGCTGTTTTACATATTTACATGAACGCCGATGCTTTACATCAGTTAGAACAGGAAGTGACTGGAAGTAAAGGTCAGATGTGTGGCGTCACATCGCTCATTTTACGTTTTTTTCCCTGAGTGCAAAAAAACCGACATTGTCGCTAAAAAAAACTGCTGACTCACGCCGGACATCGCATTAAGGTTGGGTTCGCCTTCGTGATGTCAGAAATAAATCCTGAGGGCCGGTCCATCTGCCGGTTTCAGACTGTTCCAAATCAGAGTGGACGGGGGGGGGCAGCTTTGTTTTTGTAAAGATCAATATAATCAAAGAAGCTGCCGATCTTCATAGTGGAACTGTTCCTGATGAAGCTGATGACATCACACATCATCAGCGGCGGGCGCCTCCTGTGATTGGTCCAGGTCTTCAGGAGGCCAGATCGCTGCTCCCGGGTCACACGTTGGTCTCCAGACCCTGCAGGCGGTCCATCCTCTGCATGTTGCGTTCGATGGTGGCCTGGCACGTGATTGGCTCGGCGCACTCGGCGAGGAACCACCCCCTTTCTCCGTCACGCAGCCGCTCGCCTTCGTACCAGCCTGGGAGGAAGAGACGCATGATTGTTATTCATATCATTTCATTCTCATCCAGGTCTTTGTGTCTTTTCATAGCTTTTCAAAACGTTTCTTTTTGATGCTCGACGCCGACTGTCGGTTGCTATGGTGACCAAAAGGCAGGTAAAAAACGACCTTGGGACTCTGTGTGAGTGTGTTTGTGGAGCTTTGAAAGGTGTCGGGTCCGTGTGAAGGTCCGGGGAACGGGTCCGGTAACCTACCGTCTTCTACGGTCTGCGAGACCAGAACCACGTCGGCGACCTGCAGGGACAGCTCGTCGGGCTGCTTGGCCGTGTACGTCCGGATCACCTCCACCTGCATCACGTCTGCAACAACAACACGTGTGAATTCAACAATGACAGTTCCCGAGGCGACCACAAGGTGGTGCTGCAGGCTCAGAGGACTCACTGGTTCTGTCCTGACTCCTGTTGTTGTTGACGTTGTGTCCGAGGGCGCTGATCCACCGGGCTCGCTCGTTCCTGGAAACACACAGTTATTCATTATTGCTTCATCCAGACCATGATGTCACAGTTACAGAGGTGATGTCACAGCTGGATCTGAAAACAAAGGAGGTTCGATAACAAGCCAGCTTTAATACACAGGAGCCACACAGCCCCCCCCCCTTCAACAGGAGAACAGAGGTGTGTTTCAGCCGGAGAACCGGGAGAACATGAGGTCGGTTCCCAGGAGGGAACAGACCCGCTCCTCCTGCCTCCCCCCTCTCTCTCTCTTGTCTCGTTCGTGGGAATCAAACCGGTGGGCGGAGTCCCTCAAGTCATGTTCCAAAGAACTCTCTGGTTTCACCTGTTGCCGTCGACGACTGAACGGGGAGGAGATTTAGAGAGCAAGGGGGCGAGACAAAGGGTCAGGAAATGAACCGGGGGTATGTAGGGCCCCGTGACTCAGCACCGCTGGCTCGAGTCCTGCAGAGGGTTTTTGTGTGGCCCCTTAAACCGGACCTCGGACCAGGAAAAGTCCCCGTGAGTCAGACCTCATTACCATGAGAGGGGGGGGGGGGCACTATAAACCTCTAAAATGATTAACATGGAGGTCATCGACCACAATGCAACATGAGACCTGATCAGGTCTGACCTTTGGACTCAGATAAGAGCTTTAGAGTCCCTGATCAGGTCCTGGTGGAGTCCAGAGTCCAGAATAATCATTATGATTACACTGATGTCGTGTTTATTATTTCTAACCGGGTGCGGTTCAACTACCTGTTTTTAGGTTATCCTTCCTGGTGAGTCAGCACTTTCAATGATGACGCAACACTTTATATCCCAGACTCTTCTCAGGCAGCTAGCTTCATGCTAACAATGCTAACAATGACCATGTTTGTGTTGGTTTTCTTTCACTTTATTTGATCTATTATTTTCATTAATTTTGCCTGTTTTAACTGGAAGGTGCCCTTGAATAAAATGTATTTATTATTATCATTATTATTATTATTATTATTGCTGAGGTTATAGGAATGTTTTGCAGGCCGTTTCAGTTTAGCATGCCAACGTTTGCTAATTAGCAGTAAAGCTGAGGCTGCTGGGAACGTCATTAACTTGACCTTTTGACCCAACGATGTTAAGAGATGAAACAATAATTCATACCGACAGCAACGTGAATGTTTGTTGCTGCTGCTGTAAGAACTCATTCTCAGCAGATAAACAGCGACGACAGACTCTCCAACCACGGCCAGCTTCAAATCATCACCAGACCTCCGTTCCTTATCTCGGCTCACACCCATCAGTGTTCCTCCTCCTCCTCCTCCTCCTCCTCCTCCTCTCCTCCACCACCACCAGCTCCTCCTCCTCCTCCTCCTCATCCTCCACCACCACCAGCTCCTCCTCCTCCTCCTCCTCTACCGAGGGAAACGGTTCCATCCTCGATAATGAAAAACAACTGTTACGTAACGGCTGCTGCTCCGTGTTCCAGCTGTGTTTGACCTCTGAGGTTCTCTGTTCCACGACAGACAGGACTCACCCATCACGAGGGGGGGGGGGGTGACGCGGTGACATCACCGGAGAGAAGGCGTCCTTGTGCCTCGAGTCCAGCAGCTGTCTTGTCTGGATTCCTGATGTCTGATGTCAGAGCTGAGCTGTCTGCAGGACTCTCAGACCCCCCACAGGGATCCGAGGGGGGGGGGGAGGTTTGTTAGAGGGTCAGCAGGAAGCAGAACCCCCCCCCCCCCCCCCCCCGCAAACTGACCGACATGACAAGAATTTATACGGTTTCATTTCCACAAAATAAAACACACGGACCCGCCTTCGGTCAGAATGTGAGGAATTTCCCATCATAACCTGACTCCAGCTTCAGAGACGCTCTGAGGGGGAACCATGTGGTCCGGATTCAACACGGACGCTGGTTCTGATGGGTCTGATGGGTCTGCTGGTTCTGATGGGTCTGATGGGTCTGCTGGTTCTGATGGGTCTGATGGGTCTGATGGGTCTGCTGGTTCTGATGGGTCTGCTGACTGTAGCACTTTGTGCATGATTTCTCTATTTTGTTGTTTTGCAATTTAAACATTAATACGTTTTAGACTCTTGGTCGAAAGGCATAAACTATTTAATTTGTTAAAATCGTGATTCTTCTACTAAATCGATTCATAACTTCCAAAAATATATTTATTTTATATTTTATTTGTGTTTTTAATACTAAAGGTTTAGTTAAGTGTGAATTAGGAAGGTCGACTCTTCATTATACGAAGAAATGACAGAATCACCCCGTCCGTACACACGAGAGAAGAAGAAGAATTAATGTGATCTTTGGTCTTAGACTTTCATTTATTTACATAAATGATATCATCTTATGCTCTAATGCCATGATTTAGGAGAGGATCCTGAAACATGGACTCGTTAAAAAATCTATTCTGAATCCAATCATGAGACCTCCAAAGATTCCCACCCCTAACACTGAATGTTTGAATGTGTCTAAATCTGGACTGAAATCTATTCATGCAAAGAAACGTGGAAAATGAAGAAGTGTTCTGACGTTTTAGAGACTTAATGAAACAACAATCAGTAGTTTTGTGGTGAAAGTTCATCATCCCTCTGTTCTCACGACGCCTCAGTGCTCCTCTTTGTCCCGTTGATCTGCCGTTAGCCCACACCCGTGTCGCATCGCGTTAGCTCGATAAATCGCTGATGAACGTCCGAGAGAAAAGAGGGGAAGTTATTCTGGTCGCCGGCACCGGCTGCTGTCTGAGGGAGGAAGAGTGAGGAAGAAGAAGAGTCGTGGGAAACGGCCCCCCACTTCACGATGGACCGTTGCTAGGCAACAGCTTAAACAATGCCTAGCAACAGCTGGAACAATGGGTGGTTGCCGAGGTCTCCTCAGCTTAGAGAGCACTAACGCACATCTCCAGATCCTCGCCGAGGGGCCCAGACCCCCGGAGGGTTAGGGGATTTCCAGGAGGACCCTCCGAGACAGAGGGACCAGTCAGACTAGGAGACCCCCCTCATGTCTACATGAGCCCTTCATAAGACCCAGAGACCCAGAGACTCCCTCCTACAGACCATCAGTCCCACCAAACCCTGTTACTGGGGTCATTTATCAGGTTTCACCATCCACACTGGTGTTCTGGAAAGAAGTGACCATATTTGGGACTGTGGAGGAGTGACAGGTGGATCTGATGAACACAAGCACCCTTACTGGATCTGGATCCATGTGGATTCTGGTATGAAGCTGCTAACAAAGTTAGCTTCTATAATTCAAGGTCAACTTTACAGCGTTAAAGTGATAAAGTGTTAAAGTCATCTTAGTAGCTAACTAGCATTGTTAGCATGGTAGTGACCTGTCAATAAGTAGGTAAGCCCCGCCCCCTAAAGCATCCCCTGCTATCTGGTCTATTGGACTCTAAATGGACCTGTCAATCAACAGGTTGCCCCCTGGTGGCCAGCAGAGAGAAGTAGGACCATTTTCTCATAGACGTCTATACAACCAGAGAGGAGTCGCCCCCTGGTGGCCAGCAGAGACAAGTAGGACCATTTTCTCATAGACTTCTATACAACCAGAGAGGAGTCGCCCCCTGGTGGCCAGCAGAGAGAAGTAGGACCATTTTCTCATAGACTTCTATACAACCAGAGAGGAGTCGCCCCCTGGTGGCCAGCAGAGAGAAGTAGGACCATTTTCTCATAGACTTCTATACAACCAGAGAGGAGTCGCCCCCTGGTGGCCAGCAGAGAGAAGTAGGACCATTTTCTCATAGACTTCTATACAAGCAGAGAGGAGTCGCCCCCTGGTGGCCAGCAGAGAGAACGACAGCTTTAAGGCACTTAAGCCAAAAGTGTCTCATAATGTGCAGTATAGTGGTTCCAGATGATTTACCTGGGTAAAAACATAAATACATTTCATTCTTCCACTGTGTTTCTCGGTTCAGGAGAAGACGAGAAGTCCAATGCAAACTCTTTTATATAACGTTGTCGTGACACAATAACTCACGATGTCCCCGCGGAACATTTAGCTGATGCAACAGACTTTTAAAGAGCTGGGAGACATTTAAAGGTATTGTTGGTAAAGTGGAGCTGATGATTTCTGTAATGATCTACAGAAGGAATGAGGAGGAACAGGACCGGCGCTCACAGAACGCCTCTCAACAAAGCCGTCAGCCACGGGAACATAATCACGACCTCGGCGTGTGCACTTGTGCACATTCCAGGCTGGCCAGAACAGAAAGCCTGTATGAAGCCCAACGTATGACTGATGCCCATTGTCTGTTATATAATCCACGCAAACATCCTCGACCCAGGGAGCTCAGACCTCAGACCAGCTGACCAGTTCAGATGTAAACATTGATGTGGGCTGCAGACTGTAAACAAAGAGAGCAGCTCTCCCCAGAATAGATGGTGTCTAACACGCTCAGTCAACACAACAGTCTCCGGTGGAGCCGGTCCATGTGACAGGACGACCCCTGACCCCTGATCCTCCCTCTCCCAGGTCACAGCGTCAACCAGCGGCGGCTCAGGTTGAACCCGGAGAATAGACCTAACTGAATATCCCTGTGAGCTGCCATGATGCCAACAGAGAGAGAGACGGAGAGAGATATATACACAGTATATATATATATATATATATATATACATACAGTATAAATATATAAATATAAATAAATGATTCTTCACGTTTTTCAGCAGATCTCCCTCATCTGTAGCTGAAACCAGAAAACCGAAGGTAAAGGAAATAAAGTCACTCACAGCAGCTCCGTTCCCAGGATCATGGGCACCTTCTCTCCGGAGTGGTTGCTACGGAAACGAAGACGGAAAAGATGGTTGGCGCCGGGTTGCCGCGAGCTCAGCATGCCGGCGGGGCTCCGGACCGGGGACAGGCAGAGGTCCTCGGGCTGGCAGGGCCCGACCCAGATCTGGTCCCGGAGGGCGTAGTCCATCACGGAGTAGCTGTCCTCGCTGGGGGAGACGGAGCACCACAGGGTTCAGACCGGGGATTCAGTTATTTCACAGTTCAAACACAAAACACGAGCCGATGCAGACAACGATGAAATAAACGATAAATAAAATACAATTTGACCATTCTTCATTTCAAGATAAAACTGTTCCCGTGTTTCAGATTCAGATTCAACATGACAACTCAACATAAATAAAACGACTACGTTGTTGTTACAAATAGTATATTTACAGATTAAAATGTTTCAAGAAGTAATATCTGAATTAAGAGCAAATTAAAGAGTCAATACTATTATAATATCATCAAGTGAACCAAAGCAAACGTATTTGGAGCCGACGGAGGAGAAACAGCTCGGCAGTTAATCACATTCACCTGGATCCATAAATCATCTTTATTACAGGCCTACGTTTCCCAGGAGCCCCGTCACCGTGACCCGCCGTCCTGCAGCACCAGACTGAGCCGACACATCTGGAGCTGATTGTGAAACCTCTGATGTGTACGTGTGTGTGTGTGTGTGTGTGTGTGTGTGTGTGTGTGTTGTTTCATCAACCCCAGACTGAAACAGAAGCTACGAGACAGAAACTGGCTGTGTGTGAGCCAGCAGGTCCATTAGAGAGAGACACACACACACACACACACAAAGATAAACACACACACACACACACACACACACAAAGATAAACACACACACACACACACACACAAAGATAAACACACACACACACACACACACACACAAAGATAAACACACACACACACACACTCAGAGCATAATGTTCTGGTGCAAAGTACAGTAGGAGTGTTGAGTCTGTGACGGTCAAACAAACAACAGGGAGTGGAAAGAAAACGAGAACAGAAAGTGATGGAATTATAGGCTTACACACACACACACGTACACACACACACACACACACGCACAAACACACACACACACGTACACGTACACACACACTCACGCACACACACACACATACACGTACACACACACACACACACACACACACATACACGTACACACACACACACACGTACACACACACACACACACTCATAACAACCCCAAAAGAAAGGGGAAGAAGAGAGATGAGAGTCTAGATCCTGAATGTTTACGTGCAGCATCACAGAGGAAGGGGGGGGGGGGGGGGGGTGATGGGGGCGGGGCTCGGCGTTACGTAAGTGTTCCCGCTGCGTGACAGCAGACCAGTCCCACGTGGGCTCGGCTTCCAGGGGCCACTTTCATTTTTGGATCCAGTTCAAGATCTTTGTTAAACCGAGAGCCGAACGGATCTCTTACTGACACCTCTTATCGTCATGGAAACCAGCGAGGTAAAAGTTATTAAAGTTATTACATCCCGTACTGCTCCACCAAAGTTATCACAGTTATAACACGTTTAATAACACCTGAAACTAGATCTGATCCCAGACTACTGAAGCCGACAGTCGTTCTACTGAACGTTAACATCTATCATCCTAGAAACCTGGAACCTTCTCGTTGGTCCCGGTCGGATGACTGATGACAAAGGGAAGAGCTATTAGAGCATCAGGTGGTGGTTTGTTTCCACGGCAACGGGGTGGCGTGCAGCGGCAGGACTCGGGCGCTCGACCGCAGCACAAACCAATAATACAACACGGCGATTCTCCAGGTCGCACAAATACACACCGTGCCTCCGGAGCACTCCCTCCTCCAAACAGACCCGGGGTCAGATTCCCAGAACAATATCACGTTTCTTTTTATGATTCATAGGAATTCTTCAGGGGTGTCTTCTTGCAAACGGCGGGACAATCAGTTCCAGACGCAGAGCGAGGGAGTAGACACACACACACACACACACACACACACACACACACACACACACACACACACACACACACACACACACACACAAATGAAAACCACATCGTTTCAGGGAAGTCCTCTCCAGAGTTTCACTTGAAAACGAGAGGAAGCAGCTCTGCAGGCGTCAGTCAAACAGAGAAGCTCAACAACACTCAGATACAAACGGGTTCAGGTTCACGCTGGTCCAGGGAGGAAGACCGGCGGTCCAGGAAGGAAGACCGCGGTCCAGGAAGGAAGACCGCGGTCCAGGAAGGAAGACCGCGGTCCAGGAAGGAAGACCGGCGGTCCAGGAAGGAAGACCGCGGTCCAGGATCCTTCTACACACTTAGATCTACACACTTTGTTGTTGTTCCAGCACTATAATCCTCCGGGTCGTATGTAGTTCACAGCGAAAAACACTTTCACCACTAACGTGTCACAACAGGCAAAGTCGTCATGGGCGGAGCCTGCAACCTCCTAGCAACCGCCTAGCAACCGGCGACACCAACACAAACAGAGAGCGGAGGACTCACCTCTTCTTCCTGGTGACGATGAAGACGTCGTTGAAGAGGAAGAAGTAGACGTGGTGCCGCGACGTCCTCTTCAGGAAGAGGCCGCTGTCCTCGGCGAACGCCGTCAGCTCGCCTCTCTTCACCATCCAGCGGGAGGACGAGACCAGCGGGAACGGCTGGGGGGGACAGGAAGTGGACATGCAGTGTCAGCTGCTGGCGGGGATTCCTGAATCGACAGCTGAGAGTTCATGAGGATCCCAAACGGACCAACTGCTGTTTTCCCACAATGCTTAGAGGCACTCCAGGACTACATGAAGGACTCATGCAGACTCTCATGCAGGACTACTTGAAGGACTCATGCAGACTCTCATGCAGGACTACTTGAAGGACTCATGCAGACTCTCATGCAGGACTACTTGAAGGACTCATGCAGACTCTCATGCAGGACTACATGAAGGACTCATGCAGGACTACATGAAGGACTCATGCAGACTCTCATGCAGGACTACATGAAGGACTCATGCAGGACTACATGAAGGACTCATGCAGGACTACATGAAGGACTCATGCAGATTCTCATGCAGGACTACTTGAAGGACTCATGCAGACTCTCATGCAGGACTACTTGAAGGACTCATGCAGACTCTCATGCAGGACTACATGAAGGACTCATGCAGGACTACTTGAAGGACTCATGCAGACTCTCATGCAGGACTACTTGAAGGACTCATGCAGACTCTCATGCAGGACTACATGAAGGACTCATGCAGACTCTCATGCAGGACTACATGAAGGACTCATGCAGACTCTCATGCAGGACTACTTGAAGGACTCATGCAGACTCTCATGCAGGACTACATGAAGGACTCATGCAGACTCTCATGCAGGACTACTTGAAGGACTCATGCAGACTCTCATGCAGGACTACTTGAAGGACTCATGCAGACTCTCATGCAGGACTACATGAAGGACTCATGCAGGACTACTTGAAGGACTCATGCAGACTCTCATGCAGGACTACTTGAAGGACTCATGCAGACTCTCATGCAGGACTACATGAAGGACTCATGCAGACTCTCATGCAGGACTACATGAAGGACTCATGCAGGACTACATGAAGGACTCATGCAGACTCTCATGCAGGACTACATGAAGGACTCATGCAGGACTACATGAAGGACTCATGCAGGACTACATGAAGGACTCATGCAGACTCTCATGCAGGACTACATGAAGGACTCATGCAGACTCATGCAGGTCTACATTAAGGATTCACATAATCATGTTCTGAAGGGTTACAGAAAAACGTCCCACTATTCGTCGTCATGTCAGTCACCTGATGATGTTTTTCAAAATAAATATTACCCAGGATGCAACTGTGTACTAATGAGTGTCCGTACCTTGATCTTGAACTCCAGCTGAGAGTTGATGGTGTACATCATCTCTGTTCTCTCCATCGTACGAGCTCCTTCATTACACTTCCTAACCACCTACACACACACACACACACACACACACACACGTAGACACACACACACACGTAGACACACACACACACACACACACACACACACACACACACAGGACAGGTGTGTTCATCAGAAACAGATGCAGTAGGAGGAGAGGTAGTATCACCATGACAACGAGGTATGGAACCATGGAAACATGGGGCGCTGGACTCACCTTGCTGACGGCCTGCAGCGCTTTCTTACAGTCCTCGTACTGCGTCGAGTCTTTGGGCGTCTTCTGACAGATCGTCTGCAACACAGAGACTCAGATCAGCCAAAACACTGATAAACCAGCGTGGGAAGCAAACGTAGACCCCCCAGAGTCCTGGAGAGACTCCGGGGAGGGGGGTGATGAAAGCAGGGTGAGGGAGGGAGGGAGGGAGGGAGGGGAGACAGAATGAGGTGGTGTGAAACCAAAGAAGAAGATCAAACAGTCACACAATGAAAGGAAGAAATCCGTTGGGTGATCGAGGCTGATCCGAGGTCAGGGGAACCAGCACTCACGTCCATGAGCAGAGGCAGGCGGGTGATCCTCTGCATGGGCAGGATCAGGAAGGAGATCATGGGGAGGTTCCTGCAGTCTGGGTGGCTCTCGATCCGGCTCAGCACCTCCTTGAAAACCGGGTTCTTGGACCTGCCAGAGGGGGACAGAGGGAGGTCAGGACGAGGAGTCACGTTGGATGCCAGTCCAGTATTTGAGAGGTTGGAGTCCGGGTCCGGGTCCACTCACAGCAGCCTCTGCAGGGTCCTCTGTTGGTAGACCTCGTTGGAGCAGTACGTGATGAACGGGTCGAAGTTGGACTGGGCGGCGTGCTTGTCCACGATGTCGCTGATGTCATCGATGACGATGTTCTGCTGGTGTCGCTCCTCCAGCTCCTTGAAGAACCTGAGGACAAGACCAACCAGTCAGAACGTCGGGGGTTTAACGCCCGTATATGGAGACGGCACAGAACCGCCGAGTCGTGAGTCATCGCACGCCGCGGGGGAAACACAGGACACGATGACAGAGGCAGGAAGGCAGGAAGCAGCGCCGACACCTTTCTATACGCCTCTTAAAATACACACCCCCATCAACCAGAGCACGCTTCCTCTTCCTGCAGATGGACGCCGCGACGGCCAACTCCAGGAGCATCAAAGTGTCGTCGCACGCACGACCCCGAGGTCACAAACAGGAAGCTGTCACGCTGACAAACAGGAAGCTGACCTTGACTTTCAGCTCATCTGCAACAGCACCTCTGCTGCCCCCGAGCCACGCCGTCACCCCCAGACCGGCCAGGGAAACAGCCACGTCCTCTAGACCCCGTCCTCTAGACCCCCTCCTCTGGACCTGATTCTGTGGACCCCCGACCTCTACACCCTGTCCTCTGGACCTGGTCCTACAAGTGTACTCTTTACCAGGTCACAGATGCTCAGCCCTTTTCTCGGGCACAACCTCACTGACCCCAATGACAGTGTGATGTCATGAGGGGGAGGAGTTACATTTTGGCTGTAGACCAAGAAATAGAATAAAACGTAGAAAAGTAAAAGACCTCCATGTTTGCCTCGAGAACGCTGCTGCCATTAAAACGTATGTCGTCTTTTTATTTTATTTCTTTAACCTTTCATCTCTCTCTCACACACACACACACACACACACACACACACACACACACACACACACACACACACACACACACACACACACACACACACACACACACTCTCTAACGTTTCCTTTGAGGTGAAACTCTCCTACCGAGGCAAACATGCTGCTGAACCGGTGCTACCGGCTGATTATCTCTCCCCGTGCTCCTCCTCCTCCTCCACCTCCTCCTCCACTCTGCTGCTGCCCGGGGCTTTAGGAGGGGGGGGGCATTAATGTGTGTGTGGCCGACGTATAGGAGTGAGAAAGTAGAGATGAGCTGCAGCACGTCTGAACGCAGGAATTTACAGGGAACCAGCGTTCATGCAGCGTGGGAAGAAAACCTGCAACTTCTGTCCAGAAGTTATTAATGCTGTGATCGTACTCGTATTGATCCGTTTTTGTATGAACAAACGTTCAAACTCAATTAACACAGTGTTGTAAGTATATAAGTTACACAGAGTAAGTGTGAGGAGTGTTCACGTCCCCGATCACATCACCCGCTCAAAGAAAATACTATCCTTTATTTTTCCTGGAAACCAAGCAGTTTAAACCCAATAATATATCAACCTCCATCCGTCAACCAATCAGAGCGGGAGGAAGTGGTGACCTCATCTTTTTTCAACCGTTCCTCAAGACAAGAAGCCCCGCCTCCTGACCTCCTTGACTGGAAACACTTCACCATACGGAGACTCTCACGTTGACCTCGTTTCACTCTCAGACTCATTAACTCATCGTCACCGTGGTAACGACTCCTGGGTGGTCAACTTGTTGGCTCATAGAATGATGTCAGCACAGTGATGACATCACAGAGCGACTGCATGCCGACTTCAGATCAGCACAGAAGGCCGTCCGAGACATCGTCAGCAGCACTTTATCAAACTGTCATAAAACACAGGAAGCAGCTCGGCGCTGCCTACCCACAATCCCTCACACCGCTGGAAACAACGAATGAAGCAGGAAGAATGGGATCACGTCCAGTAAATAGACACACCCCACACGCTGATCTGGGTCACCAACAAAACCAGAAGCCACAAACACGATGGATGTTTAGGGAACAGAAAGCTACAAAACCCAGCTGGCAGCGTCAGAACCGGCTCCTCATCGTCAGTGTGACGATGAAGAGGAAAACAACACTCACTTCTTGCTGGCCTCGCAGACGTCGGCGATGTTGGAGAAGAGGTGGTGGTGCTCCGTCTTGGTCATGGCCTCGCTGAGCTCGGCGGAGTTCTTGAACATGCGGATCAGGATCTCCAGACTGTGGAGGTACGAGTGCTCCGAGGAGATCACCTCGAAGATGGCCTGGAGGCCAGGAGAGGAAGGAACCGGGTCGTTAGATTATTATAATTATATCATATATATTATAATTATATCATATATATTATATATATTATCATTATATCATATATATTATATCATTATATCATATATATATATCATCATGCAACAGTTCTGTTGATGTTCACATTCAGCTCACAACCAGGAACGCTGCTCAGCGGTTCTCCTCCGTCTACCACGCTCTGATGAGGAGTCCTGCTTTAATGGCCTTTAGTTGGTCTGGATTTACGGAGACCAAATGGACTCATGCTCCCACCGGTGCTTGGTAACCCTTGGTAACCCTTGGTAACCCTTAGTAACCCTTGGCAACCCTTGGATACCCTTGGTAACCCTTAGCAACCCTTAGTAACCATTGGCAACCCTTAGTAACCCTTGACAACCCTTGGAAACTCTTGGCAACCCTTGGTAACCCTTTGAAAACCCTTGGAAACCCTTGGTAACCCTTGGTAACTCTGGGTAACGTTGCTCGGTAACGACGCTCAGTAACCATGGTAACTCGGTAACCTAACTTGCATGCATGAAGCCGCCCTGAAACCAGAAGGTAAAACGGTTCCTGCCTCTTGTCTCTTGCGTTGCTCCTGATTCATCCGCTCAGAAAGTCCACTCTTCTTCACCTGCAGGAGACCAACGACATGAAGACACACTTGTTTGAGGAGTCTGGGTCTGTGTGTGTGTGTGTGTGTGTGTGTGTGTCACCATTGTCCTCACACACAAAGGAAAGGAGCCCTTTGAATAACAGAACAGTTTCACTGAGTGAAGACGAGATGGACGAGCTTAGGAATAGGAACCCAAAACCTGGTGGGTGTGTGTGTGTGTGTGTGTGTGTGTGTGTGTGTGTGTGGTGTGTGTGTGTGTGTGTGTGTGTGTGCGTGCGTGTGTGTGTGTGTGTGTGTGTGTTCCACCAGATCCACCACCTCCATCACAGACTCAGCTGACCGTCTGGAGGCTGGTTCAGTGAGCTGGTGTCGGAGCGTGTGAACTGCAGTTTCACTGGGTGTGACTGAAACACCATCAATTAACGGTGTCATTATCCAACCGGCTTATTAGGCCTTCCCGTAGCTGGACCGCTTTACCCGGTGTTTCCTAGCTCCAGGGGAAGCTCCGCCCCCCAAACTACAGGTGGTGTGTCTACTTGGAAATGTGATCATCCTGGACCCTGACCTTTGAAATCTAAACCCGTAAACGGTGCCGACTCACACGGCTATCAGCTCGCTGGAAACTAAACCTCCTGACACACAATTAAAAAGCAGTGTTACATCATCGTCTTCGGTCTGGGCCAGATACAGGATCCACAGGGGCGCCAGATCCCAGCTGGTCCTGGTCCTGTCGGCCCAGTTCACATCAGAGTCTTACTGGTTTACAGGAGGATAAAAACCAGTATTCCATTCCATCCATTCTTTCCCTAACTTGATTACGTAACGCACTTCTCCCTCCAGAAGCAGCATTTTAAGCATATTTGCAGCCTGATGCGACTCGGGAGTTTGCCAACGGGCTGGCATCGGGCCCGCGAGACTTCCTGTGGGTCTGACTGACAAGTCCAGCCCACCAGAGTCCTGCAAGCTCCTGTCCTCCCTAATAGGAAGGAGGGAGGGCGGTGGGAGGACGGGTGCAAACTGGATATGACAGCATTCTTCACGCCGCTCGCATTCCAAGACAGCAGCGAGTGTGTGTGTGTGTGTGTGTGTGCGTGTGTGTGTGTGTGCGTGTGTGTGTGTGTGCGTGTGTGTGTGTGTGCGTGTGTGTGTGTGTGTGTGTTATGTCTGACCACGCTGAGCTGGCTCCAGGAGGTCCGTATGGGTCTGTACTGGACCACGATGCCGCTGCCGTCGGGTTCGGGAGCAGATCTGGACTCGGAGTCTTCGTCCGAGTCGTCGTGCAGCGCCTTCTCCTGGTAGTTCTGGTAGAGCTCCTCCTCTGGAGAACACAACCCGCCGTCAGACGCTTAAAATAAACTTCTTTAAACATTTAGTTTTTTTAAAAAAAAGACGTTTTTTAGGACAAACACTAAAAATAAAATTTCCCACCCTCACTGTCAAACGTCCGCTGAGGCATCAAAACCTTCTTCTTATCTGGAGTCTGAGGGAAAAGGAAACAGGGTTGTCATGACAACACACACATCTTTAAATGATCCACTGTCCGTGACCTTTCCCCTGACCTCCAGTCACTGACCCGCCTAGTTACGGAGCAATTTTACAATTTGAGTCCACAATCAGATACAAGCCCATCAGATTATAATTAAATGAGTCATTGGTTTAAAACACAAAAAGATGTTCTCGGGTTGATTTCAGGACTTGTGCGAGTCCAGAACCAGGTTTTCAGATCTGCATTCATTTTCTCTATATTGGAGACATTTTCTGAGTTCGTTATTTTTGTAAATTGACGGCGATTGTTTGTTTCTCAAGTTCACCTACCTTGTTCTTCCCAGGGTTGGTCAGCTTTTCTGTCCCAGGACTGGTGGGTTTCGATGTCCCTGGACTGGTGGGTTTGGATGTCCCAGGACTGGTGGGTTTCGATGTCCCAGGACTGGTGGGTTTCGATGTCCCAGGACTGGTGGGTTTCGATGTCCCAGGACTGGTGGGTTTCGATGTCCCAGGACTGGTGGGTTTCGATGTCCCAGGACTGGTGGGTTTCGATGTCCCTGGACTGGTGGGTTTCGATGTCCCTGGACTGGTGGGTTTCGATGTCCCAAGACTGGTGGGTTTGGGTGTCCCAGGACTGGTGAGACCTGCAGGTCCAGGATTTACAGGTGAACCTGCCTTCTCCTCGTCCAGCCACCTGGCACGGACTGGGCTAACCGCTGGGCGTTGGGATCCACCGACGGGACCTCCAAGTCTACCCCGCTCACCACGGCCCTCCTATAAGAGGGACTCCTCAGACCCCTCCTCAGGGTCCCGGGGCTCTCGGGGTCCCCGTCCGCCCCCTCGGCGTGGCCCCCACCCGTGGAGAAGTAGCTCCCCGTCTCCACCATGCTGAGGGTTTTCAAGGCTCGCTTGGAATGGTCCAACCCCAGCAGCCCCGCCAGGCCCTGCGGCTCGGACGTGGGCTTGCCCTGCCGCACGCCAGACGCCAAGCCCTTGGGGATCAGCTGATGGGTGCCCATCTTCAGGGCGGCGGCGCTGTGGGTGCTGAGCACGATGGAGGGGGAGGAGGAGGGGGAGGAGAGGGAGGGAAGCCTGGTGTCTGCCGGCGACGGGGACCGCGGGGTCGGGGGGTCCGAGGAGGTCAGGGAGGACAGGGATGGGATGCTGGAGGTGGAGCTGTGGGAGGGGGGCGGGGTCCGGCGGGCCGGGGGCGAGGAGCTGGACGTGGACGAGAGGGAGGAGCGCTCGTGGTGGTTGGAGGTGTTGTTGTTGGGGGAGACGGGAGACAAGTCCAAAGGGGGACTCCTCCCAGGTCCCTGGTGTTTCCTCACAGATCCGATCTGGTCCTGGGGGTCCTGGAGGTGCTTGTCCTGCCACGCAGTCCCTCCAGTTGTCCCCCCCTCATCCCCGGTACACGTCCGGTTGTCCAGCGAGGCGGATCGGCCGTCCTCGGACCTGAACCGGGACAGCGAGAAGAGTCCGTGGGAGAGGTGCCCGTTGCTGATGCTGCGGACCACCCGGGACTTCCTGGAGGGTTTGTGCAGGATGTGCTTCAGGACCGCCGTGTTGGCGCCCCAGCGGTGTTGGGGGGCCACCAGCAGCCTCTCGGCCGGCTGGCTCAAGGTGAACGGACACTTGTGGTCCTCCACGGGGAAGTCCGTGGTCAAGACCCCGTTTATGTGGTAGCTGAGGGGTCGGGGTTTGGGTCTGCCGGGGTCCTGGGGGGTTCTGCAGGTGTCCGTGCGGCGTTTCCACAGCGGCGTGATGTTTTGGTTGGACAGGTCCACATCGTTGCCGACCTCCATGATGCTGGACTCTCCTAGACCTGCAGGTCACAGTGCAAACCCTGCAGAGGACCTGATCCCCCCCTCCCTGAGGGCAAACAATGAGGATCTCAGTGAGTCCGGTCCCAGAGGTTTTATCATTAACAGGGACTCAGCAAAACCTGGGAGCCGGACTTCAGCGGCAGCAGAGAAGTGGCTGCATTGCGCAACAGAAGCACATAATCCTGTTGTGTGTGTGCAGTGTGCTGGAATGGCCTTATTCCGGGATGTTTGGGATCCGGGAGGAACCACCGCGAGACTCCACAGGAAACCAGTTACTGAGTCCACAACCGAGACTCGGGTCCCGCTGAATCCACTTTCTCGTCCAAAGTCCCGAAACCAGGTTCAACTCACCTCGAACCGGCAGATCGGCTGCAGAAAGTAACCTTTAATCCGGGACGGGACTGGAAACACGGGAAGTCGGAGCCGCGGAGTCTCACTGGGAAGTGTGGGATCAACTGGGATCGACTGGGAACGGGAGCGCGCGGCGGCGGCGGCGGCGAGCGCGTCTGAAGCGCTGCCGAGGGAGCTGCACGTTGTCTATGAGGAGGAGGAGGAGGAGGAGGGCAGACAGGAGCAGCACTCACCTCCGGAGCTACCGGGGGGCGGAGTTATGGATGAAGATGATTCTAATAAAGCAGGGACATAAAGATTATATCCATTCTTACAAATCTTATTTAAACTTACGGGAAAAGTACTTTCTTATCATTTAAAGACTTCTGTAACAAATTAATTTATTGTGTTTAAGCTTTTTTAATATATATATATATATATATATATTTACCTGAATGTATTCACCTTTCATAGTTCACAATAATAAAACAATTGATTTAAGGGCGCCTTTCTGAACACTCACTGTTTAAAACAAACGAAATAAAACGGATTCATTGTTTTTTTAAAGCTGACCAACAAGAATATTCGTGTCTGGTTATCATGATCATGGAATGTTATTATGATAATATTATTAGTCTATTTTAAAACCTTCTTAGAGGTTCTGAACGCACTAAACTGACCCGTTGATGTTGTGCGCCACCGTGTGTTCTCGTCTCGTAATTACAGCAGACCTGCGGCATAAACAGTGATATTAAAACATGTATTAACTGATTGAAGTGGCAGCGATAGTCAGCAGGACTACAACCCCAAATATTCACATCCAGAATTATGTCTTTATAATCAAAATAAACTAAATAACATCATTGTTGTGCATCTATGTGGAAACGAGTGGTCTCTCACATATAATAATAATAATAATAATAATAATAATAATAATAATAATAATAATAAAACCCTGTTTCAAACATAAACTAAGATGTTTTTACTGTAAATATCTAATCAGGTCAAATACTGGTCGTTGTTGTTATTTCGCCTGTTGGCCGCTAGGGGGCGCGATCGTCATGTTTACAACTCATATGGAAGATCAGAGAAGACCGGAAGTAGAGGAGCGTCATCCTGTAAAGCAGTTGATGCTTCAATGAAGTGCTCATTGTTCAGACAGACGAGGAAATGCATTCAATAATGTGATCAATGTGATCAATGTGATCACGTGATCACATTAGTTTTCTTCTACTGGCTTGTTTGCTTTGTTCTGTTGTTTTTTGTTTTGACTTGTTTTTTTGTCTTTGAGCGGGAAAATATAAAAGGCATGTATTATTATTATTATTATTGTTATTATTGTGAATAATCCTCAACAGTCTAATAAACACACATCAGACGTGTGATTATGATGCGGTGATGCATCGTATGAATCCCCTCCCCCGACATGAACGTGATGAAAACGCTTCCCTTCAGGAGAAACAATAAAACCTCTTGGTCACTCGGAGGCCGCGTGCTTCTGCTCATACAGGAAGTGCAGCCGTCCACTTCCTGTTGTTTTGTTTCAAAGAGCTTTATTGTTCTGGTTCCTCTGCAAGGAGACAAGATCCTCCACCGGAGGCCCAGATACCGGTCTTTCACTGATCCAGACCGTCATGGACCGCGACGTGGATCAACACAAACCAACCAGTAAAACAAGTTAGAACGGAGTCATGTGATCAATAGAACAGAACGGATCCTTACAGAAACCAGAAATCAAAAAGTAAAAGAATGTAAATGTCTTTTTGTGTTTTTAGTTCCAGTAAATATTTGAGCAGCGCTGGAAGAGGAAGTCGGACGTCGGAGCAGATCAACCGGTTTGTCTGGTGGAGAGTGAGGAGGAGGAGGAGGGGGAGGAGGGGGAGGAGGAGGAGGAGCAGGAGGAGGAGAAGGGGGAGGAGGAGAAGGGGAAGGAGCAGGAGGAGGAGGAGCAGGAGGAGGAGAAGAAGGAGGAGGACGAGGAGGAGCATGAGGAGGAGAAGAAGAAGAAGGGGGAGGAGGAGCAGGAGGAGGAGAAGAAGGAGGAGGACGAGGAGGAGCAGGAGGAGGAGAAGAAGAAGAAGGGGGAGGAGGAGCAGGAGGAGGAGAAGAAGGAGGAGGACGAGGAGGAGCAGGAGGAGAAGAAGAAGAAGGGGGAGGAGGAGGAGAAGTAGAAGAAGAAGAAGAAGAAGAACTCCTCTCTGCCACACATTGAACCCAGGCTGGTCACCATGGTTACGGGCCTGATAGCTTGCGCTGATTGGCCAGCGTTATTGCGATGACCCCAGATCGACTCCCCCATGTGGATTGTCATTGGCCGGTTGCCCCGGGATGATGATGTCATCACGTGATGCTGCGGGCATCGACGGGGAGAAGAGAGAAGAGAGATGGAAGGAACGGTAGATGACGACAACGACCAGCAGGGGGCAGGCTCACATTCAGAGACATGCCTTCATTTATTGATTCTGATGGTTTTGATCGAACCCTTTCTAGATCTGGTCCATCTGGTCCGACCGTTGGTGTCTTTGGTTCACATGATCAGCCTCAATGCTGGCTTCGCTGGTCTCAGCGGTTTAACCCTCCGAGATCCAGACCAGCATCGAGTCTCCGATACCCCCCACTGAGGCATTTCAAGGGCCGGTTCGGAGCCTAAATGTCGAACCGGTTCTTCGAGGTCTTGGACAACCAAAGAAACCAGGAAAACTGGTTCCACTCTTCTGCTGGTCTCAAACCGGTTCCCGAAACCTGCTTTAAAGGTGTCCTTTGACCTCCGACCTCAAGGTGAATGAAGACGGTTGCTATGGGAACCCACGAGTCCTCCACAAGAACTGAGCATGTGAAGAAGGTGTTTGAGGTCTTCCCTAAACGGGTCTCGAATCACATAAAGGCGGTCCGGCTGGAAAGCTGAGACTCTGGTGGATCTGACGAGTCCAGTTTCATCCGTGTGGTGATGTTGGTCTCCATGGTAACCATTATCACACGTTTGCCCGCGTGTAAAACGAGCTGTAGGTGACCTCGGAGAATCACGGCCTCACCAAGTCTTCTAATGTGGACAGTGTCAGACTCAGAGCCGGACTCCTTCTGTGGTGTTCCTCCACGTCTCGCTGTCTTAATGAGGGATTTTCATTTATTAAAGAATATTTAATGGATCACCAAATGTCTGGACGCGGGCCGTCAATAAGCTGCATCGATCGGCTCCTCTGATCAATAAAAGACACCACAGAAAGAATCAAGGAGTCTGATGAATGACAGTCTGAAGGTTGATGCTGCTTTCTACAGCCCAAGTACGTTTCCATGGTTACCATCGGGCGCAACAGCAAACGTGACGACGAGACTCTTCTAAAGAAATATAATCACCACATTTTACCTAATTCATAATCAATTCAGTTTCATGTTTGTGTATGAGGTCGCACACGCACACACACACGCACACGCACACACACACACACACACACACACTGGGAGGACCAAAACCCCAACAGGAAGTGGTGATAGCATCACTTCCACCAAGATAACTGTGGAGTCAGTGTGACAGTGGGAAATAATATGTGAAAGTGTGAGTGTGTGTGTGTGTGTGTGTGTGTGTGTGTGTGTGTGCGTGTGTGAGAGATTCACACTGCTGCAGACGTCAAGGCTTCACCACCAAACATGCAAAGTGAATATTATTCATCAAAATAGCTCTAGAATAATATGTCTATAATCAAATCTCTATAAGGTCATCAAATCTCATTCATATCTCATAATAAATCAATATCTCTATAATAAAATATCTCTATAATAACAACATAGAGATAATATCTCTATTTGAATACTATCTCTATAATAATACCTCTGTAATAATATCATAATATCTCTTTAACAATATCTCTATAATAGTAATATATCTTTGTAATAATAATATCTCTAATATTCCCAGCAGATGAGGATTCATTGTTTCCTGTTGGGTAAATATATCTGTAACAACGGAGACTCATTAGCGATCTGTTGGGTGTAATTAATCATTTACCTTTGGGACACACACACACACACACACACACACACACCACACACACACACACACACACACACACACACACACACACACACACACACACACACACACACACACACACACACACGCACACACACACACACACACGCACACACACACACACACACACACACACACACGCACACACACACACACACACACACACACACACACACACACACACACACACCCTGCAGCCTCAGTCTGGGTCGTCTCATGTAGGAACAGAAGGGGACAGATTGGTGATGGAAGTCCTCGGGTACTCAGTCCTCCAGGTCCTGGTCCTCGTTGAGGGCTTCATCGTAGGCAGCTGGACCTGGTCTAGGTTTCTGAGGACGCCTCCCAGCTAAGAGGCTCCTTCAGCTCTGAATATCACACGTATGTGTTTTATTATTTGTGGAAGGGAAAGTGTGAAAATAGATGGAGGAATGATAATACATTTTAAAATGATTGTGTGTCAAACAGCGACAGCAACAGACCTCCGAGGATACGAACACACACACACACACACACACACACTCTGTCCCTCTGCAATTAAAGTGTTAGTCATACTGCACCAAAGGCTATTTGAGGCTCCTTCCAGCCCAGTTTCCTCAGACGTCTTCATGTTTCCCCTCGTCCACATTTCTGTTTCTTTCTCTCGTGACGAAGCTGTGAGTCTGTTGATGCTGATCATGATGGACGCTACGAGGACAACCCGGACTCACCAACCTGGATCTAGATGAACAAGCTGGGGATTCATCTGAGTGTGTTTTCAGGGACGAAATATCTCCTTTCATTCTGGTTCAGAAAAGTGAAGCCCATGCTGATTCTCTCTGCTGGCCACCAGGGGGCGACTCCTCTCTGGTTGTATAGAAGTCTATGAGAAAATGGTCCTACTTCTCTCTGCTGGCCACCAGGGGGCGACTCCTCTCTGGTTGTATAGAAGTCTATGAGAAAATGGTCCTACTTCTCTCTGCTGGCCACCAGGGGGCGACTCCTCTCTGGTTGTATAGAAGTCTATGAGAAAATGGTCCTACTTCTCTCTGCTGGCCACCAGGGGGCGACTCCTCTCTGGTTGTATAGAAGTCTATGAGAAAATGGTCCTACTTCTCTCTGCTGGCCACCAGGGGGCGACTCCTCTGGTTGGATAGAAGGTTTTCAGCTCTACACAATGACACAATGTAGCCGTTTCTTTCTGGGACACATAAAAACCTCGTGACCACAGGAAGAAGACAAAGAGCTGCAGGAGAGGCCTGACAACGCCGCTCGCCACCGAGTCGACTCAAAAATGTCTTTTTGTGGAAAAACCCTGCTGATGTGTTGACATGACGTCACTGTCACATCATCTCAAGACTTCTACACGAAGCAGAGGACAGTGATGTCATCAGGGCTGCAGCGTGACTGAAAGGATGGATTTGGCGTCGCCGTGGTGACCAACAGGTAGCTGGAGAACAAAGACCCTGCAGGATGAGCTCACCGGGGGAGAAGTGAGCTCATGTCTTAAAGCAATAAGAATGTGGAGATTTAAAAAAAAAAAGAAAACTGATGCTGCAGAGACCGAGACACCCATACCTGTAGACCCTGATGTGGATCATAGATCTACTATCACAGCACTAGTCCACACTGGTGAAGTTGGTGGATTGGCCCTTTAATAACAGGAAGCACAGGGAAATCAATCCATCACAGATTCTCAGCCTCATTTACATATCGGCTGGCGTATTTGAAGTATTCATCTGATTTCATGTAACGAGCCGTTCCATAATAGAGATGTCTGTTCATCTGAGAACAATGTAGAAGCTCTCAGACTGACACATTACACCCACACACACACACACATACACACACACACACACACACATACACACACACATACACACACACACATACACAACACACACACACACACACACACATACACACACACACACTACACATACACACACACACACACATACACACACACATACACACACACACACACTACACACACACACACATACACACACACACACACACACGTCTCATCTAGTCCTCACCTCCACACTGTGACTCATCCACTCTCAGCCAACCTCTCTCTACCTCCCTCTCTCTCTCATCTTAGTAGCTAATTTTGGTAGCGTGGTAGTGACCTGTCAATCAGCAGGTAAGCCCCGCCCCTAAAGCATCCCCTGCTTCCTGGTCTGGTGGACTCTAAATGGACCATAATGTACTAAATGAACATCATGCTGGATTGAAGAAGACTTGAAACTAGAGATTGAGACCATAAACTCATGTTTACAATGTTTACTGAGATAATACATCAAGAGAGAAGTAGGACCATTTTCTCATAGACTTCTATACAACCAGAGAGGAGTCGCCCCCTGGTGGCCAGCAGAGAGAAGTAGGACCATTTTCTCATAGACTTCTATACAACCAGAGAGGAGTCGCCCCCTGGTGGCCAGCAGAGAGAAGTAGGACCATTTTCTCATAGACTTCTATACAACCAGAGAGGAGTCGCCCCCTGGTGGCCAGCAGAGAGAAGTAGGACCATTTTCTCATAGACTTCTATACAACCAGAGAGGAGTCGCCCCCTGGTGGCCAGCAGAGAGAAGTAGGACCATTTCTCATAGACTTCTATACAACCAGAGAGAGTTCGCCCCTGGTGGCAGCAGAGAGAAGTAGGACCATTTTCTAATAGACTTCTATTACAACCAGAGGAGTCGCCCTGGTGGCTTAGTAGGTCAGTGAGTTAGTAGGTCCATTTTCTCACAGGGACTTCTATTCAACCAGAGACAAGTCGCCCTGGTCGGCCAGCAGAGAGAAGTAGGACCATTTTCTCATAGACTTCTATACAACCAGAGAGGGTCGCCCCCTGGTGGCCAGCAGAGAGAAGGCAGCTTGTTCTTGTTTTGGTGCCAGATCATTAATAATTCAGTTCTGCCGGTGCCTGGGACTTAGTAGGTCAGTGTGTTAGTGGGTCCACCACAGGGACTTCATTCACCAGAACACAATCGTGTCGGCGAGTACAGTCGCCCCACTGTCCGCCCGGTGGCCGGACGGCAGAATGCACACGACCTACAGTTTGGCTCCTCTGTGTCTCTTTGGGGGCAAACATTCATTCAGACGGAGCACAAGAGACCACTCAGCACCGAGAGTCAAACGAGGCATGTCATGGACGTGGAAGCGGCAGCATTTGGGGAAACCATGCTTGACAGTGATGCTGGGCGGCTACAATACGTGCATGCCTAGCAAGCTGGAGGGCACATCCCACACCTCTTCAGCGGCTACAATAGTATCTGCCTGCAAGCTGTGCAACCCAACCCTATCTTATCAACAGCAGGCCCAGGCACAGTACTGTGTGTGTGTGTGTGTGTGTGTGTGTGTGTGTGTGTGTGTCAGGTTGGTGGTGCATTAGTAGCTGTGTGTGTGTGTGTGTGTGTGTGTGTGTGTGTGTGTGTGTGTGTGTGTGTTCCCCAGGAGGCATGGAGGGGGAATGAATTCACTTCCCAGGAATGTACAGCTGACTCAGCCGACTGAACGGTTTGATTTTAACGCTTTCTACTCACATTTCTGTCAAAGTGTTATAAACATGTTATTAAAAATAATAACAACAATAATTATAATAGTGTCCTTGGGTTTCTTGAAAGGTGCGTTATAAATGAAATTTAAAAAATACTAATTATAG
>CM056828.1:1092500-1195000 GCA_029853015.1 Chelidonichthys spinosus | reverse complement strand
AGAGGGCAGGGCTTAAAGCTGCTGCTGAAGAGGTTCCACACTTCCTTACTTTTTGATTTCAATGATGTGCACAGACTGCAAATATCTCACACTTAAAAATAAAGTGAGCAGGATTATTTTATAGTTGTACATGGAGGTAAAGTCACATGACGTCAGCCTCCGACTTCGTTTTCTGACAGCCGACATATCTCCGACTCACCGCAAGGAATTACAAAATGTAACATTACTGCACGAATGGAACCAGCCAGCAACGCTGCTTGTTCCTAGTTCCATTTGTGTTGAAAGCAGATTTACTACAACGTGAGCAGTGGAGTAGCTGGCTAGCGGCAGAATGGAGTGATGTTTTGTTGAGGTTTTTGTGCCTTGAGCTCCATTTTGTTTGTTCTTGAGCATTCAGGCGACGGCTTCATCATATTCCAGCGATCAAACAATAAAATTAATGCAAAGAAACAGAAGCACACGAAGCAAAAAGCCCTCAAGTATCCTAATAATAATGGAGAGAAACACTGAATGTAAACAAACCTGTTTACATGCAAACTCCACAGCAGCCCCTTGTAGCTGCACAACACGTTCTCCACCTGATGACATCACAACTATGTGGTCTGAAGCCGGAGTGCAGCAGGATCCAGATCCCCGATGTGGGTCAGTAGACTGGAGATTCCCAGTGTCACAGGAGACTTCCTCTTCCAGCTCCACACAGGATGTGAGCAACTTCCCTTCGGAGCCGAGCCTCTGCAACGTTCCCAGAAACTCGACGTAGGAGGGTCACATGTGGGCCGTCGCCTGATTGGCTGCAGAACGTAACGGCCGCTTCATATAAAACACACCTGGAACTCTATACAAGTATAACATGTGATATTTCATAATCGGTCATTTGTTGTTGATGTGTAATTGTCTATTGTGATGTTTTACTCTGATTTTATTTAAGTATTCAACATATTTTATAACTCATAAAGACCATCAATCTGTCAGGGAGGATGGAAATTAGCCTTGTCACTAAAATCGTGTATATATATATATTTTTTTTTTAAAGTAACGTACATCAGCATACATTGTCCCTTTTTCAAAATAAATGAACTTCAAATTTTAAAAATGATCTTGCTGGTTTTGGGTGAAAAGGAAAGATTCCAGCGTGTGATTCATGCCGGCGGTGATTCGGCGTCGAAGGAATTCACTTTTCTTCCTGCTGCAGCGCTGTGACACAGACACACACACGGCATTCTGGGTAGGGCTCCCTGCCGTGTCATTTCTAAGTGAACAGTCAGCCGTCAGCAAACACGCCGAGTCGTCCGTGCAGTTTCCTGTCAGGGCCATATAAGGAAAAAGGCTTCTGAGAAAAAAGGTAAATAAACACGCTGCGACACCTCGGCTGTTATTTACACATCACATGCTGTTTTTGTAGTTTTCAGGGTGAGGTTTATCCGAGTGTGACGCTGTGTTTTCTGACTGGACTAATCCCAATAAATATGATGTTCTTATTTCCTTTGAAATGTGAGAGTTAACTTCCTGGTTGGACAGCAGAGAACATCCAGGAAACTTTTCCTTTAATTACATTTTATTTTGCCATTCAGAGCAAATGTATTGCCTCCACAAAGCTCTCAACACGGTCGACGGCTGAGCAGGCGGCTTGCAGCTAACAGTGCTAACGTTGCCAACGATGGCAAAAGTGCTGACGGAGCAGAACGGTTTTTTATCTGAGGGGGAAATCGGAGGTTTGGACACTATGTTTCCATGACGATGGCATCATAAGACGTATGAGCGCACGTAGACCCGGCCAAGCTACGTAAACAACACAAGGAGAAGCTCGACTTAACAACACACACAGAGGGACTTCGTGAATCCTGTGTAGAGAACCTTAAAACCGTTCTCAAAGCTGTTGGAACAAAACGTTGGGTTGAAAATGCGGAAGATATTCACACTAACCGTCCCTAGATAAGACAAACACACACGACGCACACGCACGCGCACGCACACGCGCACACACACACACACACACACACACACACACACACACACACACACACACACACACACACACACACACACACACACACACACACACACACACACGATGACAACCTCCTCGGCTCTTGTGTTTGGAGCTTCTCTCCCCCACAAGCTTCTTCTCTGGTTGCTCAGGTTATAAAATAGATGTTGCATAACGCTGATGATGAATCTGGACTCGGGGCCGTGGGGGGGGGGGGGGGGATGTAGACTGAAGAGGAGTAAATGACTGTACACAAGCACACCAAGATAACATCACTGTCAACGCTGTGAAAAAGCACACGATGAACAATTTCCTAGAACGGCGTAACAAACCAAACTATAAAAGATAAATAAATAAAATTAACAGGATGTCGAGTAATGATGACACTCAGTAAAGGGGGGGGGGGGGGGCAGATGGGGAAGGAAGGTCACGGATGTCACAGCGTGTTAGTCAGAAAGCTCACGTTGCTGTGGTGACAGGAGGGCAACACCAGAGCGGTGGGAGGCGGTCACATGACCCGGGATCAGGCCCTGGAGCAGGATGCCAACCCCCCGATCTACCGGTTGTGTGTGTGTGTGTGTGTGTGTGTGTGTGGTGGGGGGGGGGGGGGTTGATGCTGATTTCAAGTTACATGTTTGTGAAAAAGTTAAACTCTCAACGAAGAATAATGAAGAGAGTGAAGACAGAGTTCTGTCACCAGGAGGTCAAAGTTCAGACCCCACCGACATCAGGCATCCTGTCCTGTTGGAGCCACGTAACCATGGAGACCACGTCCACATCAAACAACAGTAAAAAGGAGGTATTACATGTTAGTTTAGTGAAGATAAGCAGATCAATGAATAACAACTTGTGAATATATGATGACCTCAAATCACAAAACGTAAGGCCGATAATATCACACGATATGAGCAGATGTCATGTATACATACATATATACTGTATATGTATATATATATATATATATATGTGTGTGTATTGGTTAGCTTAGCATTTACTAGCTCAAACTACGATCTGAAGATGCTCGTGTGAAACTAAAATAGAACCTTATACACATATGGATGTCATAGATGGTACGACCCGATCCAACCCGATGTGTTGCTAACCCTCGGACGTCCCTGGGGTGGGGGTGCCAGCGGTTAAGGGGGGGGCTCCTCTGGGGTTTCACCCAAACATTCCAGAAATCACACAAATAGCACCGGCCCGGTCCGAATGATGTCGCCTACCCTTCTGGAGATGTGACCCAAAGCGCCGCTGGTGGAGGCCTGGGATCAAACCGGCGACACCAACGCACTAAAAACAGGGATAAAGACCACACCCAAGACCTCAAGGATCCACATCTGAGGAGGACCGGATCGCGAGCCGACTCACCGGCACGCGTCTGACTCACCCGGGACTAAAGAAGGTACCGGCGTGCTGGCGGAGACCTTATTGAAGGGTTCGATTCCCCTCCAGGATGCCAATTATACATTTAATTATACACCGAGCTGCCGTGTCTCCGGAGACTTAATGGCCTGATTTCCTCCGTCGTCATCGTCGGTGAAACTCGATTACAAATCAGGTCTTTAAAGAACACGAGCGATGGATCCACGCGGGGGACGTGGCGAGGAACTAGTCCGCCTCGCTCGGCCTAATTCCCTTGCCGCCGGATCCAACCGTTTGACTGCCGCGCCCCGTGGGATCATGTGACACGTCTTCCTCCACCTCTGTGCCCGTTGTGATCCCTCTCTCTCTCTCCATCTATCAGACAAAAGGAGGAAATCTAGATTCCAGATCAGATTTGCAGGGTTCTTACAACTTTTCCAAACTCAAATTCAAGCACTTTCAATGCTGTTTCCAGTCCCTCAAATATGGAGATCTTCTTTTCTCCTTGTTATATCATATATGTCATCACATAGAGGTCATTTCAAGCACTTTATTCTAAATCCATCACTTTTCAAATACTCTAATTTTAGTGTGGTGTTTTCAAGGATTTCCAGCACCCGTACAAACCCTGGATTTGAAGGCTGAAAGGCCTGAAATGAACCGTAAAGAACACATCCCGACTCTCTGACTGTCGGGCCGGAGACGAGTCCAGACATCGCAGCCGGAGGAATGACGGGAATGAGAGGAATTCTGGGGCATTCCCATCTGGGCTGAGGAGGCAGGAGGCCGCTCCCTGATTCACAGCCGGAGAAAACTAACAGTAACAAGCTGGTTATGGATGCTTTCTTACTCTGTTTATCAGTCCTGCAGACACAAACACCGAGAGACACCAGTTTACAAGCTGCACAACGACGATTTAAAGATGTCATCGTGAGCAGATATCACACTCCAATGCAGACAAACATCATGGTGATGCTCTGAATACTAAATCATAATAATAAAGTGGCAGAAAGTGTGTGTGTGTGTGTGTGTGTGTGTGTGTGTGGACCAACAGGAGGACAGCGATGCCTCGGCTGCTGGTGTCTGGACAAAGTCTTGGTGTTGGAATGCTGCAGGAGTAAACTGTGTGTGTGTGTGTGTGTGTGTGTGTGTGTGTGTGTGTGTGTGTTCATGTGTGACTGAAAGAGAGAGAAAACAAAGCTCATTGAGCCGTCGAGGGGAAGACAAACAGGGACTGAATGGTTATTCCTCCGTTGTCATGGCAACGCTCGACCACCAACAACAGTAAAAATGAACAATCTGAAACGCAAGCAGTGTTTTGTTGGATTATAAGTGAACAAACGTGTAGGAGAGAGAGAGAGACAGGCGAATAGAGAGTGAGACAGCTTTCAGACAGACAGATACATCTGCCAAGGAAACGAGGAGAAAGAACCACGACGTCGAACACGACCGAGCTGGAAATAACTCGCTGACGGAGAAGAGAAGTCTGTAATTCAGGAGGAGTCTATATGGTGATTAAATCCCAAGTAAAAACATGCAAACACACACACACACACACACACACACACACACACACACACACACTCCACCCTCTCTCTCTGTCGCAACACTTCCTGTCACAGCGATGATCTGTAAAAACAACAATCTCATGTTAAATCATTCAAACAGATTTAAATAATCGATATTCATCACAGTCGTCACCGCGGCAGCCGTTCAACTTCCACGGGTCACAAGGCCATAACATACACCACCATCCCACCCCACCCCCACCGTAACCGTGGCAACCACATCACATGACCCCCTCTCCCATGACCAGCAAAACCAAGAACCCAGAAACACAACCGACTTCCTGTCAGCTGCTAGTGAAATTTACATTTTCCCTTTGTGAAATATATATGTGTGTCTTCGACCGTCTGCTAAACCAGAGAACACGTCTGTGCCGAGTCGTGCAAAAGAAGAAAGAAAGAGGCAGGAAGTGAAAGTTTCACCTTCTCCCTCCGAACAAACAGATAAAGAAACAGGAACCCCCCCCCACCAAAGGGCAAATTCCTCTGCTATCAGATGTTTAAACCACAGAAGACAGCAGCAGCCGTCCTGGGATCTGGGGAAACACTGTGACGACGACACAATAACCAGCTCAGCTCCGTCGGCACGGCGACGCCGCCGCCGCCGTCAACGTGGCTGGAAGGCAGACCTGAGACCTGCTGTAGGCCGCCACGTAAATACCGGCTCGACATTAACATCAGACACAGATGCAACGTTCTCATGGATGAAACACGATGGCAGCTGGAATTTAAGGAACTACATGCATATTGTGTGTTTTTCTGTATTATCAGAAAAAGCCTCAGGAGTTGATCGTCCAGCTCTAACCACTGTTCAAAGCCCCCCCTCCCCCTCCCCCTCCCCGCACCCTGACCTCACCAGGTCACATGACGCCCCGGGGTCCAAAGAACACACGATACCGTCGCTTACAGCCAACAGGCACCCGGGACCCAGCAGGACCCACAGTGAGGTCTGAGCCCTACTCATGGACTATATACCATAAAACACACACACACACACACACACAGCACAGCCTAGAGACCTGCACACACACCCAGACCTCAAGAGAGACTCGTGTTTGTCTAAACCCCCAGACCCCTCCTCCCCTTCATACTGCGGTCGACTGGCCAGCCGGGGCGAGGTAATCCCTGCAGGTACACACACACACACACACACACACACACACACACACACACACACACACACACACACACACACACACACACACACACACACACACACACACACACACACACACACACACACACACACACACACACACACCTCGCTGTGCGTTGTTTCGGTTTGTGATTTAGTGCATCACAGGCGGTTTCAGCGTTTAACCACACGGACGTTTCGGGTCCAAGAAAAGATTAAAAATACATATTTATAAACATGAACCACACGCCTCGGCCACAGTAGAAACATTCAAATGTGATATTTGTCAGCGTCTGATTGTACGACTTCTGGTCTTCGTAGAAATGTGTTTGTATTCAAACATCTGGAGCAACTCACTGGTGAAACTTTAGGATGAGCAACGCTGGCAACGAGCCGGCAACACACAGAAAGGAGGCGATGGCAACAAAGAGAGAAAACACAGCCGGGTTTCTTTTCTTTTTTTAAAAATGCAATTTGTATTAAAAGTCTTTTTTTTGTGTAAGCGGCCGGCCCCCCGTGTTAAAGGGGCCGGCCCTGAATTCAAACTTACAATCAGGTTAGATTTGTCACAACGGTACATCATCACATTTCCTTGTTAAAAACAACAAACAGAAAAGTAAACAGAAAGAGAAGGTTTTCATTTAAGGTGGTCTGGAAAGCTGAGCGTTAAGGTGTTATATGGAGACTCCAGTACCTGTGCATTTCAAGACATTTGGCCAGACTAAAAGCAGACACCTTAAACACCTTAAAATAAAACGTTTAAAAACCCCGCTGCGTTCCCAAAAAGCCGCTCGTCGTTTCCTTCCTCCAAGAGATTATCCAGAGGTGGGGCTCGCCGTGTCAGAGGGGTCATTTGGTGAAACGTAGGTTGGCACTAAATCTGAACAGCTGATTTGTTTTTTTGGAAAAGGCACTCGACACAAAGTGTGTGTGTGTGTGTGGGGGGGGGGGGGTCGGGTCAGCGCCCCCCGGTGTCACATCAGTTAAGGTCCTCTCACTGCCGGAGAAACAAGTGGCACTCATCACATTTTTTAAACTCCACCAGCACTATAAGTGTCATTCTGACTTTGGGAAGAGGAAAAAAATGTGTTGTTGCTCCAAAATAAAAAATAAAAAGAATGGGCGAGGCAGATATCACCCCCACCTCCACCTGCCCCCCACTGTGCAGTTATTTAACAAAATATACTCTCTGTCCGAGTCTTCTTATACAGAAATATCCATATGAGTCTCTAAGTGTCGCCGTCCACCTCTCTTCCATCAGGGGGGGTAGTTAGTTCCAGCTGTGAGGGGGGGGGGGGGCATCGATGGTGCAGCAAATATACTCCGACCCAGCAGAAATCCTGAAGAGTGGTGGACCCCTCCCTCCCTCCAAGCCCCCCCCCGCAGCATTCCTCCTCCAAGGCCGGGTGAGACACGAAGAAGAGCTCAACAGTACACACTCGCTGCAACACACTGCCACACACACACACACACACACACACACACACACACACACACACACACACACACACACACACACACACACACACACACACACACACACACACACACACACCAGAGGAACAAAATCAGTCACCAACACAGAGGCAACACTTATTTCATGTGCTCGACCTGCTGGACCCTGAATGTGGTGGTGTGTGCTCTTATTTTGGTAGGGTGTCATTTAACTCCAACCACTAACTTTGTAGACCTCATCAGATCTGCCCCTCCAGTTCTGCAAAATGAGTCAGACCCCCCCCCCCCCCCTTAAAAAAATCTGCTGAGCAAAACAATGGACTGCAAGTGTGTGTGTGTGTGTGTGTGTGTGTCAGCAGGGGAAACTACACACTGAGCTCACATGAACCACAGCTGACAATAAACTCAACACCGAAAGCTTCGTTTAAAAAGCACATCCGGGTATGTTGCTGCTATAATAAACATGTGCCAACGTGTTTTTATCACTGGTTATAACGTCACTAACATTATGTGTGTGCGTGACGTACCAAACTCACCATTGCCAAACTGAAAACCGAGCGAAGAGTTCGAACTTGTGTGGTTGTTTTAAAGGATGACACAGGACGAACAGCACTGGTCGTCGCCGTTCGGCGTCGAGGCGTAGTTCATCTGTCGCACGATCTCGGCGAACAGTTCGTCCACCGACGTCTTGTTCTTGGCAGAAGTCTCCATGAACGGGCAGTTCCACTCGTCCGCGAGCGCCTTCCCTTCGCCGGACGACACCTCGCGCTCGCCCTCCAGGTCCACCTTGTTGCCCACCAGGATCATGGGCACGCGCTCGTACCGCTTCACGCGGATGATCTGGTCCCGCATGGGCTTGATGTCCTGGAAGCTCTGCTGGTTCACCAGGCTGTAGACCAGGATGAAGCCCTGGCCGTTCTTGATGTACAGGTCTCGCATGGAGGCGAACTGCTCGGTGCCCGCCGTGTCCAGGATCTCCAGCACGGACGGCGACGAGTCCACCTCGATCTCCTTCCGGTAGAAGTCCTCTATCGTGGGGTCGTACTTCTCGATGAAGGAGCCCGTCACGAACTGGACGGTGAGCGCGGACTTGCCGACCCCTCCGGACCCGAGGACCACTACTTTGTACTCTCTCATGGTTCCTCCACCCCCCCCCCCTGGACGAAAACAGCCGCCGCGCCCGCTTCCGCTCCGCTAGCCGCCCTGCTGGGTGTTCAAACCGCTCGCCGCTGCGCCTCCGCCACCACTTTTGTAAACGGGGCTCCGGTCGGTGGACGCGGGGCGTGGCCCTCGACTATCGCCTCTCGCGGGGAGGGGTAGGGGGGGTAGATACGGTGGTTCCGGACCCGCGTTCAGCATTTGTTCTGTGGCATGTTGAGTTTTTTCGCCCCGGCCGGTTCTTCAGCGAGCTTCTTCCCCCAGCCTTCGTTCAAGTCGCCACCGTTTTCTCTCTTCGGCGGAGTCAAGCGCGACGTCACACCACAACCCTCCACTTCCGGCACGGAGTTTTCAAAGTAAAGCTTTAAAAAAAAAATTTTTTTAACGCGAACTTGTTTACGAAAGACAAACCGATTACTTAGTCGGTAAATAAAACAATCTCAGATTACGTCGCAAAAATCGTCGCGGTTTTACTTTTTTCCCCTCACGGATTACTAACTTTACTCTCTTAAAATGCGAGCCGTTTTGATTTCCGGTACTGGGCGTCTTCGTTTAGTAGCGACCGTTTTCTCCCTTCGGCGGAGTCGAGCGCGACGTCACACCACAACCGTCCACTTCCGGTACAGAGTTTCAAAGTAAACTCGTAACTTTAAAATTAAACTCGAACGTGTCTCGCGAGAGTCAATCCCGTTAACGGTTACTTCCTCGTTAAATTAAACAGTCCCCAAGTTATGTCGCAAAAATCGTCGCTAGTTTTCTTTATCGTCGATTAACGACTACCTTACTCTCTTTAAAAAGCGAGCCGTTTTGATTTCCGGTACAGCGTTCGCTAACTCGAGCTAGCTTGACCTCGTGACCTCGCAGGCGCTTCCTGCCTACGCTCAGGCTGCGTCCTACGTCACTCGGTGTTTAATTAAAGGTGCAGTGCGGCTTTTATCGTCGTCGGCTCCCCCAGCAGAGCTGCCACACCTTAGTTTCGACATCTTACGATGTTTGACTCACTCTCACGCAACTTCCCAGAAAGTCTCATCTATAGACATTTCTTTTCTTTGCAGGGTTATTGCTTAATCCACAAAAAAACACTTGTGACGTCTTCTTCCACTTTATTTCCAAATAATAAAACTTCTAACAGGAAGCCAGCGAGTTCAGATTCACACAATATCAACCAACCTGTGTGCCACAACAAAAACAGTGAACAGGAAGTGACTCACAGTCCTGAGAGCATGACCCCATTTAACATTGTTGTTCAATGACTCCACACTCTTGGTGTTATTTTTACTTTTCTTAATGCACCTTATTTCACGTCTTTCAGATTTTAATATCTCAACCAATGCAAGTAGGAAACGACTCTGAACTCAGAAGTTATCGACTCCATCGATCTTTAATCAGTTCTTTAAGTGATCACATTTCTGTGATGTCATCATTGGCGTCGCTCTTATAAAACCGTGAAACAACCGTTTCCGATCTCTGCCTCACACCGATTCCAAACCGGGGTCGTGACCCTGCAGCCGAAACCTTCCCCCAAATCCTGTTAGAGTCTGTAGACCAGCAGCACTCGGCCCCATGTGGAGCCTCTAGAGACCAGGATGTGGATTGGTGGATTGGTGTGTGTGTGTGTGTGTGTGTATGCAGAGTTTATGTTTCACACGTGGCTGATAATTAGATCGACGTGGTGAAGACTTCATCAATTAAAAAGAGTCTCCCTCCCTAAAAACACTGAGTTCAAAGACAAACAGAAGAATTAGCAACATCCACTGATCGATGTTTAAATATGGATAATTGCAGCCTTAAGGTATATTTGCATTGCTAACTGTTATCCACATATTTAAGCTCTCTCTGCCCCGATCCAACACTTCCACCTCATATCAGCCGTGCTCACTTCTCTCTCATTTTAATATCTATATTTACAGATGCATCAGAAAATGCCAAAGACAGAGTGGCTCACTTAACTAATTGTATTTATTTGAGAAACAAGCAAATGTTTCAGGTTCTGAATGTTTTCAAGCTCTTTGACTTTAGAGTGATGCCGTGAAAGCAGAAATATTCATATCCAACCTCCCGTCAGTCGAGCGTGAAAGCGGAGATGATCGGAGGCAGCAGGAAACCAGAGTCGCCAAAAACTGGTCCAGGATCTGCAGGACCATGCAAGCCCGGCTGCAGGAAGGACAGATCAGCAAAGCAGCAAAACACAGAGTGATGATGATGATGATGATGAACATGTGTTTTAAGTGAAGAATCAGAAGACTTGACAGGACGTCATACCCTCCTCCGCCACCAGGTTTGCCGTCTCCATCCTCGTTGTACCGTCAGCAGGAAGAAAACCTTCTGAGTCATCGCTGATCCACGACACTGAAACCACAGAGACTCACCTTCTCTAACATGGCTTCATGCTTCTACGCCAACCAGTTAGTCCTGATCCATCGCCGGGCCAACGCCAGCCGCTGAAAGTCTTCTGAAGGCAGAAACCCTGGAAACACAAGGAGACTTTTAATTATATATATATATATATATATATATATATATATATATATATATATATATATATATATATATTTAATTTAAACGTGAGGCCTGCTGGTCAGATGCCGTCCTCGGGGATCGAAGTCACAGAACAACAGAGAGCAAAAATAAGTCAAGAGGAAGAGCACAGTAAATAAGCAACAAGCAAGGCTGAGCTTCACCACAGCAGATACCGAGAGTCTGGGATTTGTAGTCAAATATTAAATATGAAGACTACGTAACTTCTTGCTAGTTTTAAAAAGAAATCCTGTTATGAAACATTTTCCTTCAGATGGTTTTAAGGGTTTCCACTGATGAAGAAATGCAGCAACGTGCCAGTAAAGGAGAAGAAGATGAAAACCACGTTCTAGTAAATGCAGATGGTGAAAGGACTTTAAAGGTGTCGGGGATCGAACCACCGATCTTTCAATTAACAGACAACCCGCTCTCCTACCGAGAACACCGGTTTAAACTCCAGTAACCCGCCTTAAACCAGACTCCGATTAATTTAATTTCTAAGTCGTGCTGGAGAACAAGAGCAGAAGATGAACCCTCAAACCACGCAGAGAAAACAGAGCAACAAGTTCAACTATCAGCAATCAATAAATTCAGATATTGATTGTATTGATCCATACCATAGACAAGCATCTGCTGCAGGAGTGAAGGTCCCACTGCTGGCAGACTCCCTCAGAGAGGCCGGGACCCCGTTAGGGTCTCCGTTAGGGACCTGGAGAGCACCGCTGCCCTGCAGAGACATGGAGACCAGCTAACAGGTGTGTGTGTGCGCCATCTGCTGGAGCAGTCCATATTACACCCTGCCAAATCAAGAGGACTGGAGGCTGGAGGTGGAGGCAGGGAAACCCGACCCCAACGCCCCCCCACAGACTGTATGATCTCCTGTAGCTCAGCGTTCAAGATAAATCTGCATTTCTTTATAGGAAACTCAAACATTACTGCATGGAGGAAAAACAATGTTTTCTTTTAGATGAACTGGTCCTTTAGAACCATACAGCCACCAGAAGTCAAACCATTGAGGAACCATTGAGGAACCTTTGAGGAACCATTGAGGAACCTTTGAGGAACCATTGAGGAACCATTGAGGAACCTTTGAGGAACCATTGTGGAACCTTTGAGGAACCATTGAGGAACCTTTGTCACACGGTGATGGAGCAGAGTGCACACGGGTAAGAAGAGCTACTGATGAGAACTCTTCATGTTGAGCTTCAGAAGTCAACCTTTGGTCCGACGTTTCCTCCAGGTGAGTTTACAACCGACACCTGAACAGCAGCGTCACACTGCCACCTAGCTGTGGAAGAGAGTAGTGTCGGCCAAAGACAACAACACAAACGAAATAAATTTCAGTGAGCTTTTATTCAACATAACTTTGTCCAATCTTTTCCAATAATATTCATGACATCCTTTAAACTGAAGTCCATTGTAAAATTAGCATCACTGAAAAAAAAGCCAATTAAATAACGACCAAATTTCCATCAAATAAAAAATAAATTCCTCTTCACTTAAATTTGAGATTTTAAATTAGATTTACTTCACTTTGAATGTTTCATTTGAAAAAAAAAAAAAAAAAAAAATTCTAATCAAAAGGGCAACTTTTTTTTCCGAAATATGTTTTTTTTTTAATTCCCATTACCGTAACTTTGGCCCGTTAGATGGAATCATCCCGTTTTTGAAAACGCCCCAAAGGCTCCTCCCCCTTTTCTATTTTACTGATGCACCAGTTTGTTTGAGAGAAGAAATCCCAAACGGACGACTCTCACATCCTCCGACAGATCAACGATAGCACGGCCAGATTCCACACCACTTGTGTTTTTCAGAAATGTTTTGAGTTTTTAGTCGGAACCATCAAGAGGATGAACGTGTGCATCAGGGCAGCAAAAACGCCAATTAAACCCAACCCCCAAATTTAAAAAAACACCTTAAAGAATGAGACAATTTAGTTTATTCAATTTAGTCACCCGATTTAGGGCAAGATGCTCTCGTCTCAGTCTTTAAGGTTCTCAACATGGCAGCCACTGGCAGTAAGGCTCCATCAGAAGGTGGTGATGATGGATTCACGGTTAGTGCCGGTGGCCGACAGACAGGCAGCTGCCAAGCGCCCGCACAAGCAGATCCCCGTTCACTCAACTAATGTTTGGTTTCATTTTAAGGGTTTTAGAAACATAAATAAAAACAATTAACAAAAAAACAGCCCTCCCACCCAAACCCGATGAGCCAAATTCAACGTCAAAGTATTTCAGGGGGAAAACAATACGGCTGAGTGAACAGGGATCGTCCTAACCAATGAGAAATAGAAATGTCATTATCATTCTATATTTTTAAAAAGAGCGTAAATTAAATGTGCAACATTACTTCTCATCGATTAGAACAGAGCATCTCACCACGACAACAACAAAAGGGGAACCTCATTTGCAAAAAAGCTTCCAGCTGAACAAACAAGTTGTCAGAGAACCTTCATGCAACACAAGGTCATCAGTTACATCATCCAAAACCCAAAACATCAACTAAAGGGCAGGGAAATAATCCACAAGTCTTTTCTAAACAAGCAGTCCTAATGTAAGTCATGTCATCCTTCATGATCATTCCCTCTGTGCCTACGTCTTCTTCGTGTTGCTGCTGTTCTGCTTCACATCTGGGCTTCATGAACACAAAGCAGTGCAGTGTTATTGCCTGAACCCGTCACTCTGTGCATGTAAGTGCAGCCCGACCTGCTCAGGTAGCTTTAAATTATCATCTCAACGAGGCGGCCTTTCTTCTCAGCAGGTTGGCGAGTTTTAAAAGAAAAATGCAACTGAACTCGATGCACAGAAGGAACCTCTGCTACATGTTTAGGTCACATGGTTCATTCTGAAGCATTTGGCCAACATTCAACAAAAATAATAATAAAGGGGAGGGGTGTGTGTGGGGGGGGGGGGGGACATAAATCCACAGCCTCCTCCAACATTTGTGAAGTGATGTCATCGTTTCTAGGAACACAGAATGTAACAGCTGATGCCTCCCCACTAAACTAATGCTTTTGCCAAGTCGGCTGCACTGCAGCGCGTAGTACGACTACGTGATATTAGAATATTATTTTCTCTTATCTTCAGAGAGAGAGTCGGTCTCACAAGTTAAGGCTGGTGACAACAAAGAACTCATTACTCAAAATGCACATTTAACAAAAAGCCGTCCGTCGAGAGCGAGCGCTCGTTAACTAACGGCTGGTTTCCAACGAGTTTAAGTGCAGCTTTCAGGAGGGAGGGGCGGGGCTAAAAGATTATCAGTGAACTCTGCCTCTGAAGACATTTCATGCACAAGGTCATTTTTTAGATTCTAATAAATTCTGCATTTGTCTAAAATGATAAATAAATTCACAGGCCAATACTGCAGATGAAACAAACCGGAGGTGAAGGAAAGCGGGGGAGAAAAGAAAAATAGATATATATTTTCAGTTTGTCGGCCAGCCTTTAGAACTCGTTAAAACAATCTTAAAATGAAGGTATATACACAAGATGTCTTGCAGAATTAAGTATGGCCATCCATACGAAGGAGAAACAGAAAAACAAAAAGAGGAACAAACAAAAAAAGCATTCCCTACGATTAAAGTCCATGGAAACGGGAATCCTCATGACTCACGGTGTTGAGAGGCTGCTTATTCATTCTTAGTGTTCTGATGCTGAAGACGGGAGGAAAGCAGCCGGGTCTTTTTAAGAAGCCAACGTCCTCACAAGCAAACTGACCGTCTGGCTGCCTCGTGGAACTGAATCCAGCATCGTAGTCCGTGGAACATCCAAGTCCGTTCCTCGTTTCTCAGCCAGACTCGGGTGCAGCGAAGCCCCAAACCCAGACCGGCCCCCCTGCTAAATCATCTCCATCCCATTGCAAACGGATGACCAACCAACCCAAACAAAGTAAACGGGTATGAATTCACCCACGTGGTCGGACATTGAAATCAGTGAAACTAATTCTCTCATTTTTAGGTGAATATGTGTGTGTGTGTGTGTGTGTGTGTGTGTGTGTGGTATGAAGATGACCAATGGAGGGTTATTACTTTAGAATGGAGTTGATCTGCTTGTTAAGGCACTTGATACAAACTTGGTTAAAACGTTCCAAAATAAAAGTGGCGGATGGAGGGTGCTGTAGCGGTCTGTTGGTGCTGGCTTTGTGTCGTTCCGGGTGGACATGAGTCAACGATGCGCGTCGATATCCTCTCGACTTCGGTCCCGAGCTTTCCTCCGGGTGCTCGTGTCTTCAGAGGCCTCTAGAAAGGCAAATGAGTTCTTCCCAAACGTGTCCCATCAGCAGAAAACACATTCCTTATGGTGGCATCCAAAAAAAGGAAGACGGACAGAAACTGTACATAAAAAAAATAAAATAAAAAACGAGAACTCCGAGAAGAGGGGGGAGGGGATGAAAAAAGAGACGAAGGGGAAATGAGGCTGGACTGATCTGTGGAGGAGAGACATTCAGTTAGTTAATCCAGTCCTCAGACAGTAACTAAGTGAATGATTTCAGGATGCAGGAATACATTAAAACGTGTCCCTGTCTATAGATTATCTGTAGCCTACAGTCAATCTGATTATACAGCAGGTAGGACCTCGACTTCCCCTCGATGACGGTCATGTCAGTTCAGTAAAAACTGCATTAAAAGAAGACGGTTGTTCCTGGTTTGACGGTTATAAAGTAAAGTATGTAGAGTTGAACCAGTGATGCCAATAAGCCTACACGACTGACACACAGAACTGGAGTGAACCAGGACGGGGTTCATTGCGGTGGGAGAGGAACTCACTGGCTCATGGCTTGACTTCCTCGCCACTCTCGCTGTGGTACTCGGCCACGTAGAGGCTCTTGTCGATGATGCCGGGGATGGGCTTGATCTCCGTGCCGAGCTGCTCCTCGATCTCCTTCAGGTTGAGGCGATCATCGTAAGTGATGAGGTTGATGGCCAGACCCAAGTGTCCGAAGCGGCCTGGATGTGTTACAGATGTAGACTCAAATTATCATTTATCTACAATGAAGTATTCCGGACGAGGCTGCACAGGAGAACATGTGGGCTCTTACCAGATCTACCGATGCGATGAAGGTACGTTTCTCCCAGCTTGGGAAAGTCGAAGTTGATCACAACATTCACAGCTTGAATGTCTATTCCTCTCGTGAAGAGGTCTAGAGGACACAAGGCAGGGAATCAAACCTTCAACACAGACTTATCACACAGCCGGAGCAACAATGTTTGCATCTACAGCCTTTCATTTAAACCCAGGTATTGCTCTCACAAGATTTAGATATTCAGGTTTCAAACTCTGCATGATAATAACTAATGTCGCTGTGAGTACTTGATAAAAATTAATTTGTGTGCATTAAACAAGGAAAATGAATTCAGGTAGTCTGTCAGAAAGCAGATTCTAGCTGTAATCTGACTAAACAAAGCTGATATCATGAATATCACCATCTATACACGGTAAAATCAACGGCCTCAGCTGGTGCACAATGAGCATCCTGTGAGTGTGCACGTGCACGTGCACGGCTCTACCACTCACCAGTGCAGACAAGATTCCGGCAGAGGCCGTTTCTGAAGTCGTGGAACACACGGTTGCGATGCTCCTGGAGAAAAGAGACGTCATGTGATCACCGTGGAGGATTCAGAAGTACAACACGTTAGAATACTTTGCTGTGGAAGAACACCATGGAATGTGCATGTAACTCTCTGCTTCCAAATTGAATAAAGAACTAAATAAACACTGAAAACGGCAGCAGCCTCCGGTACAGACACATGCACGTCTGCACGATGCACCGTTTTAACATCCAGTAGCAGCAGCTCTGGTGTGTATTTCGGTCTGAGCGCCGCCATTTGAGCTGACCTGTCTCATCTTGGCATGAATGTAGAAACATGAATAACCGAGCTGGGAGATCTTCTTGGCAAGCAGCTCAACTCTCTGAGAGGAGTTGCAGAAGATTATAGACTGGTTGATCTGGAGCTGGAATAAAACATTCAAAAGAAAGTCAAAATCAACTCAAAATCAATTTTAAGTATCCAATGATGCATATGTCTAATGCAAAACCAAACCTTCAAATTGACTCCTAAAAATAATAATAATAATAATATATGACAGCAGCAATTTGCAATAAAATCCTGCAGTTTAGTTGGCAGTATCTGATCATGAGGTGCGGATGGGCAGCACTTACCCTGGAGAACAAGGTGTTGAGACAATGGACTTTCTGCCTTTCAGATACATAAGCGTAATACTGAGTCACACCCTTCAGTGTCAGCTCCTCCATCAGGTTGATCTCGTAGGGTTTCTGTAAGTGTGCATTCTACAAAACAACACATTCAGGCTGAGCTCAGGATTCCAAAAGGCAGACTCATCAATAATAATCAAACACGAGGTATCTATCTACCATGAACTTCTGCACGCTGAGAGGGAAGGTTGCAGAATAGAGCAGGATCTGCCTCTGTTTGGGCAGGAAGCCCAGCATTTCCTCCATCATCACCACGAAGTCCTGAGACAGCAGTTTGTCAGCCTGTTGAGCAGAGAGACGTCGGGGTGAAGGTACGTTTCAGGATGGGAACCAAACGGAGTCACCTTTACTTACTTCATCCAGGACGATCATCTGCACTTGATTGACTTTGGCCAGTCCTTTCTTGATGAGGTCTAAAATCCTCCCCGGAGTGGCAATGATCACATGTACTGGAAAATTCAAAAATGGTCAAATTAGTACAAACATAAGCCCCTTGAGAGTATCTCCACTAATATTTCAGTAATTTCAGATAGATATGAAGACAAACAACAATGCATCTCAACATCAATGGAGGCGAGGATGTTTGTAAAATTGCGCCGTTTACCCGTTTCATCGAGTCTCATGATGTCATCACGTAGGTTGGTTCCACCGGTGGTGGCCATGACCTTGACTCCACCCATGTGTTTGCTGACCTGGATACAGATTTGGCTGACTTGCAGAGCCAGTTCTCGGGTGGGCACGATGACCATAGCTGGGGAAACAAACACGCCTGTGATCAGAGAACGTATGAAACCTGAACCAGCTTAGGTCTAGTTTGGACACAAGATCAAAGCTTTGTCCAAACATAGTGAAAGCAGAATCACACGGGTCAATTCATTCAATCATAATCAATAGGTCGGCAAGTAGCTTTCATTTTAATTATCGGCTGATCTTTGAGATATGGAATACACGATCACACACAGCTAAGAAGACCAGTGCATGTACGTGGAATTAGGCTTGGGCGGTAATACGGTAGTACACGGGTCTAAAATAGCAACGCCATCAGTTTCAATACCGTCATTAAAAAAATGCAATGCACTTATATATATATATATATATATATATATATATATATATATATATATATATATATATATATATATATATATATATATATATATATATATATATATAATATATATATATATAAGAGAGAGAGAGAGAGAGAGAGAGAGAGAGAGAGAGAGAGAGAGAGAGAGAGAGAGAGAGAGAGAGAGAGAGAGAGAGAGAGAGAGAGAGAGAGAGAGAGAGAGAGAGCCCAGGAAATCAAGCCCGATCCGTGCGCGTTCTGAACCCGGACCGACCCGACACATTAACTGTAATTAAGAGCCTGAGCCCGATTTCAACCCGACAATTATTGTTCATGCATGAGGCTGTTGTATGTGCATATCCGTGGGAAGTGGGGGTCCGGCTGCACCACTACTCACTCACAAAAATATACAAATAATTTTATAGGCTACGTTGGTGCCGCGATTAGGTTATGACTGGACAAAGCCGACACGTATGTTATCGCCTTCTCCCACTTGAAATGATCCCGTACCTCGGACTTTCCTGATGACTTGCTCAACGTTAATTGTCCTGTTTTTAATTTATCCTTTATGTCTCCAAGTTCCATGTTGCACTTTAGCGTAACTCCTTTATTCTTTGATTTAGCTGCACAGAGCGGAACTGTTATGAATGATGCGTGCGCACTATGTGTAGCGTCTTTTTTTTTTTTTACTTTGTGTAACTTTGTACACATTTCTTACGTAGACCTACTCTGCTAAACATATAACCAATACTATTTAATGTTTATGCCTAGCCTTCTCCTCAGATTAGGGAAGAAGGCTAGGCATAAATGCAATGATAGAAAAAAAAAAAAAGAACAAACACAAACGCTTGTTTAAAGACCCGACCCGACCCGACCCAGCCCGAGGGTAGTGGTGGGAAATTTCGTCCCGACCCACGGGCCGGGGGTCGGGTTCGGGTCGGGCTGGGGCAGAGAAGCTAAACTCTAATGAGTTTGGTGACGTCGTCTGAGCCTTACGTCATAGTTTTTAATTAGTCACGGTAATGTCGTATACCGGGGTAAAATAGGGAGGAGGTTTGACGGTATCAAAATTGGGATACCGCCCAACTCTACGTGGAATATAACTTTCAACACGTACAATAAATACAAACATAAAAACACATAAATACACACAGACAGTTGGGTCTCACCTTGTATGCAGTCCCTCTTCAGGTCAATGCGTTCAAGTAAGGGAATGAGGTAGGCTCCACTCTTTCCCGTGCCATTTTTGGCTCTGGCCAAGATATCCCGTCCTGACAGTGCGATGGGAATGCTTTCCTCCTGCACACAACGCAGTAAATTACACAATCATGCACAATGCTGCCTTTTTATTAGATTTCTGTTTACCATATTATGTCAGCACAGTCGATGTTTGGTCACTTAAAATGACACGTAGTGTGACTGGATGAAAAGTAAAAAAGGGTCGTTGCATCACCGTAGTCTGGTTTATGGCATTTAACCAGATTTAGAGAAATGCACCACTTATTCATGAAGCAAAAGTATCAAGACAATTTTGGTACCGAGTCAAAGTGTTTCAAATTCAAACCCAGGTCTAGAATTCTGAAAACAAGCAGAAAAACAGAGCTGTGTTCTACGAAGCAGAATTCGGGGTTAGTGAGGTAACGCCAAGTTTAATCCCAGGTTTTTGGCCGACGGTATCTAAGACCATCAAACATCCACTGACAGTTCATGATTGATCACATCTTGTGGAGCTGATAACCACCGTAGCAGGTTCATTTAGCTGGATCACGATGAGTTTGGGTCAGTTCAGATAATAAAACGTGCTTTGTAGTTCAGCTGTGCTGCCAAAGAGTGTGAACGTACCTGGATCGGAGACGGCTTCTCCCAGCCCATCTCAAAGATTCCCATGAGAAGCTCCCTCTTTAGGCAATAATCTTCAAACTCGTTGCCTTTAGTTGCTGTCACATCCTGTCATCATAATTATGGATCGATTAGCATCAGAACATTGAAGCCCGTATGGAAAGGCTAACAGTCGTTTTGTTTGACCGATGACTGGATTATATCAGAATTAATAGGGGAGGAAGTTATTAAAACAAACTGGTTACACAAATAATGTAGAAATAAAACATGTTGTACCATAAAATCTGTAAATTACATGTAGAATGATTCTCTTGGAACTCGCGTCGAAACAACGTGGAATGATTTAAATCGTGAGATCAAACTAAGCAAACAATTCTAAAAAAAAGAAAAAAGAAAACCATATTTTACAGATATATATAGGAGGACAAGCGAGTCCGATTATTGATCAAACAAAATCAGTGTAATATTGTAGGTAATTATAGAATTGTACTGTTAATGTATTAAAGCATACATATTTGTTTTTTATGACATGATGTAAAGTCGGTGCAGGATTGTAGAAGCATGTTTTACTTCGGTCTGCTCCTTCTCAACATATTCAATTTCCAGATTAATCTGATTTACGTTTGCATTACTTTTTACAGTATGTTGAATGCTTGAGATAAATAAATAAGAACAATAATGCATGGTTTAAAAAGTATCATTTGTGACTTTGTAGTAATATGTACAATAAATTCCTTCTATTCATGAAGTCCTCTTTCATGAAGCAGGACTGTTTAAGGACCCATCATGAGCACAAGTAAACACAAATCTGCTCCCATTTGCCAGATTTCCAGCTGAATTAAAAAGGAGAATCTTTATCTTGTACCAACCGAAGTTTTCATCCTCATGTCTTTTGGGGGCAACTTCAGACTTTTCTTCCAGTCATCTCCAGGCCTGTGGAGGGTAATAAAAAGCTCTTGTGAGTAATAAGCACAACATATAACTCAAAAAACCTTCGCCTTCCAGTATTGATGACGTACTTGATGACAGCATTAGTTGTCGGGGCCAGCTGGGAATTGCCATTGTTGATTGTGCCTTTCATCTGATTAAGTTGCTGTAGTTGAGGGCCTCCTCCACCTCCGCCTCCACCTGGAGCTCCAGCGGGCTTCACCGAGCCTCTCAGCTGTCCGTTCTGGTTGGACAAGCCCAGAATCACCGGGATCTCGGTCCTGACGGTGCTCATGTTTTACTCGGCTTGGCTTCACAATTAAATCTATACAAAGTCTCTGGGTTGAAGCGAGTCCGCCCTGCCGGGACGATCCAAACCTTGAGATTGCTTCCTTCCCTCTCGACACTTTTAACAACTATTCAAATGTAAAAATTGTTCAATTTGAAATAGTGTCTCAGCAGGTTCCTCAACAATACTGATGTTCCTGGGACATCCAGTCGCCCCAAAAAGAGGAAGGGGGAAAAAAGAAAAAAGAATCCTCTGAATATTTTTTTTTTAGGAATCTTCCAAGCGTGGATTTCTTAAGCAAAATTAGCACAGAGGTTATCTGCCATTGTTTTATGGAAAACCATTACAGCAGGAGGGCTTAGCTTAGCTTCAAGGACTGGCAGACTGTTCAGCTAGCCATCTTGTTGAGCTTCACTGAGCCGATGCGTCCTCTCAGGTTTCTCCAACCCTGAAACATACGACACGAATATAAATACATACATATATATATTTATACACCCGACAACAATCTCATCATATGTGGCATAATGCACAATATGCTGTATCTGCCTGTTAAGGAGAATTATGGGCTTCATATTGTTGATCAATAACTGACAGATCGCTGGCCTAACGTCAAAAGTTAGCCGTTAGCTCGTTGCTAACAATATAGAAACATCGTTGATCTACGTCACGTTGATAATCACGGACACTAATATATACACATATGTATATTATTTATATATGACAAAAAGTTACCTCAAATATCTACCGTCCGATTAGTGCTGGATATGAAACACAGCGGCCGAGCAGGTGCAGCGTTATAATAAACTAAGTGAGCGGAAGCTAGCGCTACCAGCTAGCCAGGTTCGACATCCGGGCTATCCGAAAGTTAGCTCGCGACGCTTTTAGCTTCGTGCTAATGTTTATGCTGCTTCGTCACGCGACGTAAACAGAATATTTAATCCAAATCTAATTGTAGGGATAGTCCTAACGATACTTGACAACTCCCCTCCACCTCCCGCGTTAAGCTAACAAACAACGGTCAGCTAAGGTCGACTTGATTTCACCGTGCTAGGTCCGCTAGCATGCTAACAAGCGAGCTAAAGATGCTAACGAAATGACATTTACAGTTGATGCTTATTGAGGAGAAAGACAAAGTCACCGCGAAATACCGGGCTCGTCCGGTGAAGACCCCCCACAGGTAGACCCCGGTACTTGGACATGAGTTTACCTGGCTTTGCTGAATTGGCCGGTTTCCCTGTGCGGGGTTTGTAAGGTGTACTCGAATATTTTTTAGCTGACTACGAAAGAGTCTTGTCAACCAAGCGTCCAAGATGGCTTCCACCCGTATTTGAGCCCGCCCCCTCCAACGAATCAGCTGATTTCATTTCAAATCAACACCGACCCCCCCAAACTGTCAACTCACCCATCTACATATCTACATCCACTCCACCGTAGCTATATATATATATATATATATATATATATATATATAAATATATTTTAAAAATGTGGCATATATATATGCCATCTACTCTCTGGCTCACAGAAAGAAAACTTCCACATTTTATGATTATACTGCGAAATGGAAAAAAAATGTGCAAAGAATATTTGCACTGCCTACACATTTCTTATTGTTACCAGATTTACATTTACGTCATTTAGGTCGATGGAAAAACCTTTGCACAGGTGTGACATTTACTGAATAACCACATACAGCTTTTGAAGTGCCTTGCTCAAGGTTTCCCCACCTGCATGTATCCTGTGAACCAACTACAGTAGCAAATTAGACTTTGTGGTTCCAAGCCAATTTAAAGGATATATTCTTGTCGTCACAGAGGATGGCTGGATGCTGCATTCATATGAGATTCATCACGCTGTGGTTGTTGCTAAAATACCCAAATAAATCAGACTCGTTGAGTGTGAAACGCTTGTATACAGTACGTAGGGTGTGGTCATGGTATTCAAAGTTGTCATCCCGACTCAGAAATCGGCAAAGCAAATATAGAAGAAGCAGCAATAACAGGAAGTGGCAGATTTCTCGGTGACAGTTTAAGATCAACGTTCAAGGTGACCAGGATTTACCCACATGGCTGAAATCTTTGAGGTAAGACATCATTAAGAATAGAAGTGGATGGTAAATTACTGTTTTAATTTAACTTTAGCAGTAGTACTCATTTTTATTTCAATCCTTTTTTAAAACAATGTTCCAAAGAAATACACATAATAATGATAATAAGGCATTAACCTGCTCTATTTCAAAACTCTGAATACAGATGGGAAAGCAAACAATTTTGTGTTTTGTACATTATTATTTTCTGTGCATAATAACTCGATGGATTTAGAGTATGCTCTCCTCTGTACCATGAACATGTTATGAGAGTCTATGAGAGTAATAAAGAATATATATAGTGAGCTCTTGTTCAACATATCTTTAGTTTTTATATATTATTGCAGCGGACATTTCTTGTTTTTACATTATTCATGTGTGGTTTCAGACATAATTTATGATCAATAATCAGACAAAGAAATGCATTTTAACATCATTCATCATCATTTTTTACTTTTTTTTAGTTGATTTGATGATTTCTAAATATGATAAACTTTGTTTTTACTTGTCAAAATCAAACATGAAGACATTCAGTTCCCCTTGAATTGTATCAAAAACAGAACAAACTTTCCCAGTATAATATAAGTCAAGTATGAACAGTTAAGGGCCTAGCACTGACCCTGGTGGAACCCCACAAGTAACCTCCGTCAAACTGGATTCCATATTATTATTAATTTGTACATATTTATTTCTATCATGGAGGTAACTTCTTAGCCACGAGGAATGCTCGTTATTTTTTCATAAATAAAAGCAGATGTATCTCTTCTACCAGATCCATCACTGCCATTTAGGTGGATTTAGCTATTTTCCCAAAATGTCAGATATTCAAATGTTCAATTAGTCATTTCTACAAACTTTAATGTCTGTCAGACTAAAGTTGTTTTCAAGGACGAGTTCGGTATCGTAGACTTAACCCCCCCCCCCCCCCAAAAAAGCACCTTAACAGATGCAGGTTTGATATTTTGGGTGAAACTTCTTCTTTCATGTTCACTTACCAGAGAAACAAGAGACTATTAGGAATTATCTGGAATAATGATCTAATTTTTAATCACAGGCTTCAACTAGCTTGTAATCAATTTTCTCAATGCACAATATAATCGTAAAAAATAACATAATTTAACAAGGATTATATTAATTTCTGCAATTTTTCTAATGGTAGTTTTAAATCACTGCAGTGGCAACAGTCATTGTGTAAATTGTAGTTTGATTTAGTTTTAAACTCTAAAGTTTTGTTTCAGCAAAACAAAATGTCTGTTTAAAATAAGAGAAAATGAGGTATAACTTCATAAATATATAAACTATTATAAAAGTATCATGAATTTATTGAGATATCGTGAAAGAATATAAGCTATTTGTTCCACCAGAGAATATAACCTTGGTTGTTGATTGGAGGTTAAAAAAAAAAAAAAAAAAATGTATTCGTATTCAACCAAGGTAGGATGTTTTTGCACCAAAATGTTACTGTGAAGGGAAGTGAAACCAAATCTGGACGGTTCTTTCCTGCCTCATAATTTGACTGAGAAAACAGGAAGAAGGAAGAGCATCAAAGAGAAAGTGTCTCTTTGATGCAGAAGCTCAAACTAAACTCAACATCTACAGGGTTCCTCCACCTTCACAAGAGTCACATTCAAGCACTTTTCAAGCACTTCAATGTGCGTTTCCATGCTTTTCCAGCCCCTTCCAGCTGTGGTAAACTCCATCTTTGTACCAATCCAATGGTCAGTATTCAGTCTACTTATTCTGTCACTTGTTCATCACATTAAATGAGATGTTCTTGTCCTCTAAACAACCAACATGATGTTTGGAGACAGCTTTTTACAGAAGGACCACAAATGAAAGGAAAACTAAATCCACTAACAGATCCACAGAAATATAATCACCAACTATTTTCATCATCTGTTCATCATCAAAAGTCATTTTTCATAAAGAAATGTCAGGAAATGCTGTTTTCAGTCCCTCAGATATGGAGATCTTCTTTTCTCTGTTCTATCATAGATGTCATCACATACAACACACATTTATAGACCTTTAGTCTACATCCAAGACCTTTTCAGACCTGGAAACACCACACTAAAAAGTGTTTTCAAGGATTTCCAGCACCTGTACCGACCCTGAAACTAGTTAAGTTTATTAAATGTTCCTCTGATGTTTCACAGCTGGCTGATATCAAGAATGTGACGGACGAGGATGGAAACGTGACGTATGATTATGAAAACATCGTGCACAGCATCACGGTGTGTGAAGAGGAGGAGGATGGCGCCCTGCAGGTCTTCCTGCCTGTGCTCTACAGCGCCATCTTTCTGCTGGGCGTGGCGGGGAACGGCCTGATGATCACCGTCCTGCTGAGGCGGCGCTGCCTGCTGCGCATCACCGAGATCTACCTGCTGCACCTGGCGCTCGCCGACCTCATGCTCCTCCTCACGTTCCCCTTCGACGTGGCCGAGAGCGCCGCCGGAGGCTGGCTCTTCGGGGTCTTCCTCTGCAAGTGGACGGGCCTGCTGCGGGACCTGAACCTCCACTGCGGGAGCCTGCTCCTCGCCTGCATCGGGTTCGACCGCTACCTGGCCATCGTGCACGCCATTCCCAGCATGCAAAGCAGGCGCCCGAGGACGGTGCACCTGACGTGTGTGTCGCTGTGGCTGGTGTGTTTGGGTTTGTCTGTGCCCAGCGCCGTCTTCCTCTCCGTGGGCGCCGCCAACGCCACGTCACGCCTCACCTGCTCCTACCACCAATATGGCATCAACGCCAACAACTGGGTCCTGACCAGCCGGGTCCTGGACCACGTGTCCTTCTTCCTGCCTCTGGCCGTCATGAGCTACTGCTACGCCGCCGTGGTCGTGACCTTGAGTAGAAGTCAGAAGAGCCAAGCGAAGCGAGGGGCGATCCGCCTGGCGTTGCTGGTCACCCTCGTGTTCTTCTTCTGCTGGCTGCCGTACAACATAGCCTTGCTGGTGAAGACTCTGGTGGACCTGAAGGTCATCTCGTACAAACGCTGCGACCTCTATGTGCTGCTGATCCCGAGCCTCGCCGCGACCAAGAGCCTCGGCCTCTCACACTGCTGCCTCAACCCGTTCCTCTACGCCTTCGTCGGCATACGCTTCCGCCGCGACCTCATTCGGTTCCTCGGCAAAATGGGATGCGGCCGTGTTTGCCAAACGCTCGCCAGAGGTCAAGGTCAAAGTCGACCCTCCGTCTCCGACGCTGCGACGACCACCAGCACCGTTCTCATCTGATCACCTTCATGTACAGCAGAGGTCTTCAACACCCCCTAGTGGGTCTGCAGAGTTACTGCAGGGGTCCCCGAATTTATTTCATCCCCAACTTTTTTTCTTCAAAGTCCAAAAGTACACCGTAACACAACCTATATCAAGCAAACATACATATTCCTGTTGTTTTATATTTTGTTGAGAAATTGTGATATAGAAGTTCCAAAATAGAATTCAAATATGAATCTGTCAACAATCATTATTTTAATGTCGTAGCATTGTATCCATCCATCATTACAAAGTCCTGTTGGAACTATAGGCTGCACTACACATTATTATTGTTTAATAAGGAACACAGTTTTATATGTAACCAGTAGGGGTGTCCCTGACTAATAAAATAATCCGATTGGTCAAGTCTTGCCTTTAGTCGGCTGATCGTTTTTTTCTGCTCATTGATTGAAAAAGTTGCGTAAAAGTTGCTTTCCAGGAGCTCCAGGGGGGACAGCGGGTCGTAGGCCAACCCGTGTCCGTGATGGAGGCACCACGGGCGGATGAACAATCTCCCTAAGAGCTCCAGTCCCACCGATAGCCGGAATGGAACGATCCTGTTTGGCCGGCTATGAGATTGGCAGTGAAATCAGGCTCATTAGATGGAATCAGGTAATAGTGGTCTATTCGGGTCACCCCGTGTAGTGGGCGTCCCTCCACCGGGTCACTGTAAGCTTTGGTGTCCTTGGTAAACGTTGAAGACCTCTGCTGTACAGCAATGATTTCTAACAAACGTGACAATATTGTACCCATTGCTACTTTGATTGCAGTTAAAAGATGTTTTTATTTTCCCAGTCAAGAAAAAAAAGATGTTTATCGTTTTGTTTTGTTTGTTTGTACTTTTAAAACTAACTGCTAATTGAATTTTAATAAAAGATTTCATTTATTACACAGCAACCCGCCGTCCCTTTGTCATTATTATAATACAACAATAAATGACACAATAACCAAAGCTTGAACCACCGAAAAGATCAGTATTATTCTATTTTTTTAGACTTCTATTAAAACACTGTTATACAGAACAACTGCAAACAATCACAAATTGCATTTTATATACAGCAAGTATATATATTATATATATATGTCTTTATATATGTCTTATATATATATATATATTTATATATATATATATAAATATATATATATATGTTATATATATTATATATATATTTATATATATTATATAATAATATAATATATATATATATATATATATGTCTATATATATATATAGACATATATAGATATATATAATATATATATATAAATATATATATATAAATATATATAGACATATATATATATATATTTATATATGTCTATATATATATAAATATATATATATATAAATATATATATATTATATATGTAATTAATTTGCACAACAGTTTGGTAGTTGGAGAAAATAAATCAATGATATTAAAACAAATAGAAATTTGAGGCACTCCTCTCCTGACTGCCACTCTGTTCTCACAACTACACACATCTTTGAAATATACATATTTTACAGTATTTTTAGAAAATGGCTTCAAATTTTGCTCTTGAACTGCGTTACAGTGCTTTTTAAATATTACATCTTTCAATCCAAAACTGAAGAATAGCAGTGATTTTTTTTTTTACAGTTCCTCTTTTCAAATAACTGCAGGAATAACATGAATGAAAAAGATCGGACACGATGGGAAGGTAACCTCGCGTACGACGGCGTTTCCGGGCCAGTGTACGAAAAAAACCAACAGAGCCAAGAGAGGGGCGATATTCGGAGGAAAACAGTCGTAAATTTGCGAGTTTATTACGATGCTAACAAACAGCTAACTTCAAATGAATGTATGCATTTATTGTCATAGCCGACTTGAAAAAAGTCACTTGGTGCTAACAGCAGATGTTTGCCGTTGCTATGACAACAAAGTGAAAGCTACCGCTAGCATGTTAGCCCAACCCGATCAATAAACACCCATAAGATGACAGTTTGTCCTCATATGAATAAAACCAACAATAAGCATCAACATCATCACCTTAAGGACCTTAACGAGGTGATGTCACACGTTGGGACGTTTCATTACAAACATAAATAAATACGTACATTCATGGGAAGTTAGCTAGCATAGATGCTGCTTGTTAGCAGCATCTATGCTAACAAGCAGCATCTATGCCCCCCCCCCTCTCGGCTCCATTTGGTTTTTCATACAGTGGCTCTGATACGCCGTCGTGCTAGTGGACACTTTTTTTTTTTTTTTTTTTTTTTTACAGTTTATGTGGGTCAGAACTGCATATTGGCCATCCCTCCAGGGCCGTAGCCGATGGGGCTGTCCAGAGACATCCCCCGCTGTCTGAGAGCCTGGGGGCCCATCATACCAGACTGTGGGTGGGACGGGCCCATCATGGGACCCTGCAGGGACATCAGATGCCCCTGGGGTCCGAACGGGTCTCCTGGCATGGACATGCTGCGCTGCTTGGCCTGCATCATCATAATGTTCTGCTGCGCCATCAGGCTGTGTGGGTGCTGCTGGGGGGGCATCATGCCCGGGTACGGCCCTGGCGGGTGGTGCAGGAGGCTGTTAGCCATCATGGCTTGCTGCTGCTGGAGCTGCTGCTGCTGCTGAGCCATGCCTGTCCTTCCCATCATGTGTCCGGGCGGGCACATGGGGCCCATGCCCCCGCCGGACACCATGCCCCGGGAGCCCCCCTGATGAACGCCCATGTTCTGGCGCATCCCCGGGTGGGAGGCGTGCGGAGGCGGCAGCTGCTGCTCCGCCATCATATTCTGCAGGTTTGCTAGGTGAGGGTTGGACGAAGGGCCGCCGCCGTGGGGGGGGCCAGAAGACGCAAGCTGTTTGAGGAGCTGCTGCGGCGGGGGCCCCTGTGACAGCGCCCCCTGGTGGGCATTCTGATGCGGCTCACTCTTGGGGAAATACTGAAGCGTGCTACTGGGCTTATCGGAAGGAATGATGCGGGAGAGGTCGAACTCGGGGATCCCCGAGTGAGTGGGTCGTATGACCTCGCTGAGATCAGGGCCATCCCCCATGGGGGGGCCGAACGAGTCAGACAGGTGGGGGGGCCGCTGGTGAGGGTGGCCTTTCCGGAGCAGACCGAGGTGCAGCTGCTGAGTCGGGAGGATAACGTCCTCATTGGACTGAGGGAAGCCGTGCGGCATCCCTCCGCCGGGGGAGTGCAGGGCCCCGTGGGGCGGTGCCTGGATGCGAGGGAAGCCCCCCATCTGGTTCTGGGAGATGGGCGACACGTTGCAGGGCCCCATCCCGTCGGGCGGACCCCCTCCTCCTCCACCCACCATCATGGCGGCATTCATGGCGGACATGGCCATCTGGCTTGGGGACGAGAGCACGGGCCCCGAGGCGTCGTGGGGCAGGTGCTGCTGGCTCACAATGCCCATGGGGCTCTGGGGGTCGCTGTGGGGGCCGATGGAGCCCTGGGAGACCAGTATCTGGGAGGTCTGGGGGTTCCCCATGTTTCCTGGAGATAAAACAAGAATCACACTATTAGCATTTGGAACTAGACAACCTTAGACTAATGAAAAACTTGTTTTAACAAGTTTAGATGGTTGGCAAATGATGTACAGTATGAAAAGTTAAGGGCCTAGCACTGAACCTGGTGGAACCCCACAAGTAACCGCCGTCAAATCGGATTCCATATTATTTTTAAGTTGTACACGATGGAGGTAACTTGCGTTCTTTTAAAAACAAACTGTCACATGTGAAATTCCTCCCTGAGGCTACAAGAGATTTAAGATGATTTAAAAGGTATTCATTCAGCTACGTCCCTAGTTCACGTCGTATTGTTCTCATGCCTTCCTTTGGTCATTGCTGGGTTTTATTGTGCAGTATTTGAATGTCTTAATCTGTATGTCGTAAAGCCCTATATGAAGAACTATATGAAGCGTTTCCTACCTCCGATGCTGACGCCGGACAGAAGAGGTCGATCCGGCAGCATCTCGTCATCAGACGTGGCGATGGTCTTGATGGCGTCGTGGTAGAGCGGCGTGGAGCTGGGCATGGCGTACTTGGACATCTGAGACATGATGAGCGACAAGGGATTCTGAGTCGGAGGGTTGTCGGGAGAGGAGGTGAACGGCATGCTGGGATTCATGGAGCCCGGCTGGCTGATGGGCGTGGAGTTGGAGCTCCGTGGTGGAAGTGATTGGCCTGCAGAGAACACCAAGAATGGTTTAATGTCACATGTAAAACCAGGAACAGTATTATGATCCTGGGTTTAAAGCGTACCTGTCTCGGTGGAGCTGCTTCCCCCGTTGCCCGCCGCCTTTCCACCACCGGGACCGCCCGGACTTGGAAGAGCCGTTTTAGGAGACGCCCACTCCGGAGAACCCACCGCCATGGCAGGGGACTTGAGTCGTCCGGGTGAGGCTGATGGAGAGTGCAGGCCGAGGGTGGAAGAGCCCATTATCTGGGGGGACTTCATGGAAGAGGAGGAAGGAGTCCCGGCACCAGAGGCAGGGGGAAGAGTGGGGTGATGCCCTGCAGAGGAGGGCGACTTCAGCCCCGGAGCCGAGGGGGAGGGCAGGAGGGGAGACGGCTCCTGGTTGAGGGATGGAGATTTGAGCTGATGAGGTCGAGGCACTGACGGAGAACTCAGGGGGTTCACGTTGATCGACAGGTCCGAGGGGTGCCGGGGGCCAAGGTCCACTCCCCTGCCGGTCATCGGCATGTGACTGAGCCGCAACGTACCGCCCATTTGATTGTGGCCCTGCTGGTCGGGCCCAAACATTTCAGGGCCGGGTTGTTGGATGTAGGGCCCTTCTACTTGCCCCCCAGAGAAGGGGCCGTGATTGGGAAACTGGAAGGGGCCATCAGGTCCTGGAATCATCCCCTTGTTCCCTCCTCTTCCATTCTGCGTCGCCCTGATTCGTGAGATCTCTCCCGGGCTGAACATGTCCCCTAAGGGCCCCCCTCCTCCAGCCGGGCCCCCTCTGAGCTTCTGTGAGAGCATCATCTGCTGGTTCATGTTCATCGGGAGCCCCCCCCCCAGAGGAGAGTCCACCAGGTCCCTCATCTGAGGACCCCCTCCTCCGGGAGAGCCCATGATCTCCCGTGAACCAGGGAAGTCCATGGGATCGCCTCGAGAGGAGGGGCCCCGGCCCATTCCCAGATTGTGAAACTCCGGGCCCCCGGGATTATCCATTATTCTGGGGCCCATGTTGCCCTGCTGCTGCTGTTTGGCTAACCGGTCCAGTTCGAACCTGGGGAGACCCTGCATCTGCCGCTTCTCCATGAGGCGGAACATTTCCTCGTGGGTCAGCAGATGTTCAGAGTCCCCTTGCAGGTGCTGAGGGGGCCCACCAGGGTAGCAGCCGTGAAAGGGCCCCCCACTGCCTAAATTGTTGGGCATATCTTCAAGCCAGATCACACCTGGCCTGATGGGCCGTTGGGGTCCAAGACCCTCCACCGATAAAACCCCCCCTTTGCTACCAGGAAAGCCGCTCCCACCAGGCGGCCCCCTCTGCATCTGTCCCAGGAACCGGGGGCCGCGGGGGCCCTCCTGGTGCATGTCCATCATCCGTGCGTTCCCTCCCATCATGTTGCCCGGACCCCACTGCTGGTCTCCAGGCTTGCTGTGGTAGGGAGGAGGGGGTCCCCTCATCATGACGGGACCCCCGTGCATGCCGATGTCGGGCATCATCCTGAAGTGCTGCGGATGCCCGGAGGGTTGTACTTCCTGTTGTCGCCTCTTCTCTTGGTAGTACTCTTCTTGGAGCTTCCTCCAGGCCATCTGCTCCGGGGTCAGCCCGTCCGGCCCCAGTAAGGGCCCCATGTCCACCCCGGGGGACAGCTGGTGTTGGGGGGGTAGATGTTGGTCCATTTGAGGGCTGTCCAGGGGGGGTCCATCCAGGGATTGTGTTTGAGAAATGATGGACTGGAGGGGCTCTTCGTATTTCTTCATCCCCCCCATCGGACCCGACGACATCATACCGCCGCCGCAGTTCCCAGAGCTGTTTGTAGCACTGTTGCGGTCCTCGAGGACGCCGCCCCTGATGGAGTTGTTGTTATTATTCAGGTTGGAGGGGGTATTAGAAGCGTTTGGGCCCCCCGGGTCTCCGGGGCCTCCGTTAGCCCCGCTGCGTAGCAGCAGCCTCTCGATGTCCCTCAGAGTCTGCAGGGAGCGCTCCCTGTGCTCCAGCTGCTCTTTGGAGAGGCCGTCCATGTGTGCCCGCTGTCCCGCCTCACCCTGTAGGTGAGCCGAGAGGATGGACGGGCTCCCCGAGGGAGAGAGGGTGGCGACGGGGAGAGACATGGCCCCGTCCCCATCCCCGGGGCCAGCCGACGTGGCCCTGCTCCCCTCGGACCGGTTATTGCTGGAGGCTCCGCCGGGTCTCGTCTGAGAGGACTCGCTGTCGGAGTGTCCCGCCGACGACGGCGTCCCCGCGGGATGCAAGGAGGCGGCGACGCCCGCGGAGGCCGGACGCGGAGTTCCACTCTGGGATTTGGGGGTTCCCGTGGGGGGGGAGCTGCTGGAGGTCACCTTCTCACAGAGGTTAGGAAGCTTCCCTGATGGGTGGCCCTGCACCAGACACACAGAAGAAACATTACATCATCATCAGTATTCAGATTTTAGTTATCAGGGTTTCAACACCTTCTCCAAACCCAAACTCAAGCACCATGCATTTCCAGCACTTCAATGTGCGTTTCCATGCTTTTCCAGCCCCTTCCAGCTGTGGTAAACTCCATCTTTGTACCAATCCAATGGTCAGTATTCAGTCTACTTATTCTGTCACTTGTTCATCACATTAAATGAGATGTTCTTGTCCTCTAAACAACCAACATGATGTTTGGAGACAGCTTTTTACAGAAGGACCACAAATGAAAGGAAAACTAATTCCACTAACAGATCCACAGAAATATAATCACCAACTATTTTCATCATCTGTTCATCATCAAAAGTCATTTTTCATAAAGAAATGTCAGGAAATGCTGTTTTCAGTCCCTCAGATATGGAGATCTTCTTTCCTCTGTTCTATCATAGATGTCATCACATACAACACACATTTATAGACCTTTAGTCTACATCCAAGACCTTTTCAGACCTGGAAACACCACACTAAAAAGTGTTTTCAAGGATTTCCAGCACCTGTACCGACCCTGAAACTAGTTAAGTTTATTAAATGTTCCTCTGATGTTTCACAGCTGGCTGATATCGAGAATGTGACGGACGAGGATGGAAACGTGACGTATGATTATGAAAACATCGTGCACAGCATCACGGTGTGTGAAGAGGAGGAGGATGGCGCCCTGCAGGTCTTCCTGCCTGTGCTCTACAGCGCCATCTTTCTGCTGTTCTATCATAGATGTCATCACATACAACACACATTTCAAGACCTTTATTCTACATCCAAGAACTTTTCAAACCTTGAAACACCACACTAAAACCCAAGTGTTTTCAAGGATCTCCAGCACCGTACCAACCCTGAGTAATAATAGCAGTGATTATAGTTATTATGCTGTTATACTGTATATTGTTTGTTTGTTCATTTGCAACAGTCACAGTGCCCTTCTCTTTCTCAGTTAAAACAACAGCAGGCAGGGACTGCTCATGGAAACAGGAACAAAGAGGGATCCGAGACCAAAATAGCTTAAACAAATTAACCTCCCTCGCATACTTTGCATCTGTGGTCTCAACGAGGAAAAAAAACACACAGCTTTAACACAAACATCTTGTTGGCTCTGCGGAGAGCCGGAGGACGTCTGACCTGTTCCAGCTTGGTGCGTGAAACGTTTTGCTGGTGAAACAGAAGGATGGAGTCGCTCTGCCCTTTCATCACGGCCTCAGCAGCGCTGTCGAACACACGGAGCAGAGATTACACATTAAAACAGCAGGGAAGCCATCAAGATGTAAGATGGGATGAAGAAAACACGTCCACTCACCTGTTGGCGAGGCTGGTTGTGAACACGTACACCACCTGCTGCGAAGGCGGAGGCGGCTCCGTCTTCAGCCCCGGTCCCACCGCACAACCCATCACGGGCCTCGCGGGCTCAGACATGGGCCCTGCAGGCAGCCGGCTGGAGAGGCCCTGGATGGAACCGGGCAGGCCTCGCTCTCCTGAGGGAAAAACATCAGCAGCACGCCGGTTGTTAATTTGCCTACAGTGGTATCCTGGTTCATAATTGCAGAAACAGTGCAGTGCATCCTTTCAGTTACGACATCCGACCACTAGATGGAGCTAAAACACATGAAAAGTAAAAGAGGAAACATCCTCTTAACTTTCAGTGTTTGTGCAGGATATGAAGACAGCCATGAATAATAAAGGGAGATTGTAATTCACACGGCCTTCAAGTTACTGTGACAATGACGTTTCCCCCTCCTCAGACAGACAGACAGGCAGACAGACAGGCAGACTCACGGTGGGCTGCGGTGTGCGGCTTGTCATCATCTTCTTCCGTGTCGGGTCCAGAGCACCACTCGTCTCCGCTGTACGGCTGTTTCTTCTCCAGGACGCAGCGCCGCTTGCTGCGCATGACCCCCTCTAGAGAACACACACACACACACACACACACACACACACACACACACACACACACACACACACACACACACACACACACACACACACACACACACACACACACACACACACACACACACACACAAAGTAAAGTAAGTAAAAAAGGCAGAATCATTGTGAACTTCTGCTTCCTGTGCAAAGGTTGAAAATGTGTAAATACGTAAACTCGGACTCAGAAGTATACCTGAATTATCAAAAGCACTCAAAGTTAAAAAGAAAGCAGTTCTGCTCATCTCTGTATTGTTTTTTCTGCATGCTGACCCCGTCTGCAGATGTGATGTTTTGGAGAGTGTGAGCTCACCCGTCTCACATGCTGTAATCATGATTTTGCGGATGCACAGGCTGGTTTTGCAGCAGCAACGTAAACAGTTGCAATGGAAATATGCAGCATGCTTTTTGTTTTTTATGGACATTTCCAGAAGGTAAAGCTGCAACTAGAAGAGGCAGAAACCCGAATATCCGAACGGTCTGTAAACAAAACTCAGCGAGGGATTTTCAGGTTCTTACTCTGCGGCAGAAAGAAAGTACCGTCTTTCAATAAACACATCAGATGAGCTGGGCTAACCACAGAGTTGGAAAGAAAGCGTGAACGTACAGTCAGGAAGGAAGTTACGATACAGAGGAGCTGCTCGACACGGCAGAGAACAGCTGACCTCGTCTTCCCCGAGTGTTTCTGTTACCAACATTTAGTGGTTTATTTGAACTAGAAACATAAAGAGGAGGGAAAAGACACGTAACCGTGTTGAGACTCTTCGTCACGGCCTCTCTGTGAGTTTCCAGCTCTGCTGCCGTAAAGTACAGACAAGGGAGAAGGCTGGGGTTTTTATTTGAATGCAGAAATTAAATCACAGGGGATGAGACACAAAGACGGAGAGGAGTGAGTGTGTGTGTGTGTGTGTTTGAAGGTCAAACGCAGCCAGAAGAGATTTCCCCTCATGATCCTCCCTATCTTTTATCATTCTCTTTCTTTTAACCTCAGCTCTTCATGTATATATAATATATATTTGTAGCAATGGTCTGTGTGCTGTCCCTGTTAAATAAACACAATAAAATATATAAACAGGCAGATTCCAGATTACTTTTGTGACTTATTTCCTACATCTCTGCTCAACAGGAGATTAAAAGTGGTGTGAGGAAACTATTCCAATCAACTCATCGATTCGTCTGAGCCCAGATGAACAACAAAGACAACTTTAACTCCTCCCACTCGTCTCTGCCGTCTAACATCATCCTCTCCAGGCGTCATTTCCCTCCGAGCAGCTACAAAAAAAAGCCCAGATGCTTTTTCATCTGAGACACGCATCACTGCAGCGTGGCACAAACTATCAGAAAGCCGGGGGGGGATTCTGACGCTCGCCTGAAAAGGTCAGGGCATTTCAGCTCGAGAGAAAACAAGTTCTTCTGTGTTCACTTCCTGCTACGGAGGTGAACACGTAATCTCAAGCAGAGATGTGGCTGATAGGAAGGTAGAGGAAGTGAACTTCTGCATTCTCAGAACAAGAGAGACGAGTCTGAGCGTCTAAAAAATGCTGACGAGGGTCCTTACCTCCTTTGGCGTCCGTCTCCAGGGCGACAGGGTCGGCGCTCCTCAAGTCCCCGGAGTCCATGGAGACGCTCCGCTCCCGCTTGGATTTGGTTTTCAGCATCCCGCTGGCCGATTGGCTGACGGCCTTCAGCCCGGGGTTGCCCGGGGAAATCTGGTTGGTCTTGACTCCATGGCCCCCGGCGCCGCTGCCCTTCGGACCCAGGTGGCCGGCGGCAGCGGCGCCCCCCTGCTGCTGCTGGTTCACGCCGGGGATTTGCAACCGGCCGTCCCCGGTGACCTGCTTGCCATGATTGGCCAGTTTATTGTCTTGGTGCATTTGATTGGCTGGTGATTGAGGCGGAGGTCTGGTGTGGAGAAAAGGAGGAGCTCACATTGTTTACACTGATGGAGAGAAGAAGCATCATGAGTTTCAGACACATTCAGCGTCGTGTGGGAGGAACACAGCTGCTGGAACGGAAACCCGGACATGAGTCAGAAACGTTGCTCTTTTAATCCCCTCATCTCAAAGTCAACAGGTTAGATAGAGGCTGAACATGAATGCAAGAGATTATAATGAGCTATGATACAAATAAACAAACTATGAATAACTACTGTCAATGTTGTGACTGCTGTTAATACTACATTTGTGCTTTGTTTTTTTATTGATTAGTATTTAAAATAAATAAAGTTTATTCTATTTGCATACTATACTACCAACACCAAATGCAGGTGGAACCCCAGATCCTGGTCTGGTCCTGCCTCATGTGTCCAGATCCTGGTCTGGTCCTGCCTCATGTGTCCAGATCCTGGTCTGGTCCTGCCTCATGTGTCCTGATCCTGGTCTGGTCCTGCCTAATGTGTCCTGATCCTGGTCTGGTCCTGCCTCATGTGTCCTGATCCTGGTCTGGTCCTGCCTCATGTGTCCAGATCCTGGTCTGGTCCTGCCTCATGTGTCCAGATCCTGGTCTGGTCCTGCCTCATGTGTCCAGATCCTGGTCTGGTCCTGCCTCATGTGTCCTGATCCTGGTCTGGTCCTGCCTCATGTGTCCTGATCCTGGTCTGGTCCTGCCTCATGTGTCCTGATCCTGGTCTGGTCCTGCCTCATGTGTCCTGATCCTGGTCTGGTCCTGCCTCATGTGTCCTGATCCTGGTCTGGTCCTGCCTCATGTGTCCTGATCCTGGTCTGGTCCTGCCTCATGTGTCCTGATCCTGGTCTGGTCCTGCCTCATGTGTCCTGATCCTGGTCTGGTCCTGCCTCATGTGTCCTGATCCTGGTCTGGTCCTGCCTCATGTGTCCTGATCCTGGTCTGGTCCTGCCTCATGTGTCCTGATCCTGGTCTGGTCCTGCCTCATGTGTCCTGATCCTGGTCTGGTCCTGCCTCATGTGTCCTGAGATAACTTTTGTTGTGATATGACGCTATAAATAACATTTCAGCCTCGTCATGGATACGCGTGGGTCATGTGACCACTGCACCATGAAAGTGGTGATCATCACAAGATTTGCAGAACTAAACGTGTGATCTTATAAAGTTATCTTATTGTTGATTGGTTGATGGATGGGGGGGAGGGGCTACAGAACTATGTCATCCCTGCAGGACTCAAACAAACGCCCTTAACACGCTCCGGGTTTAGACCCATCCACTCACCTCATCTCCACCTGATGCTCAACGGACACATCGCCATGCTGCTCTCTGGGACGTGACCACACGTGGACCTGGGGGGGGGGGCAACAAGAGAGGATCATCAGTGGAACAGCCTCATGAGGTTCGGTGAGAGAACCGAGGAGGTAGCTGTCCCTTTAAGGGAAACGGAGCTGAACCAGGAGGGGGGCGGGACCTGCAGCTCAGCAGTGTTTTTGGTCCCTCCCTGCCCCCCCCCCCCCCCCCAACACTTTGCAAACCACAAACCTCCACCACACATTCCACAACCCTATCTGCAGCTATACCTGCCCTCCCTCCCTCAGAGAGCCTCTCTCAGTTTCAGAGTGTAAACTCATTACCTTCCTGTTACAGGTTTACACTTAAAAACACACACTAACAAACCTCCTGGCTTCATCAGCGTTTGTTTGGAAATCTATTTTTAACATGTGACCCCAGAGCCCAGATGTCTGGGGGCAGATATACCAGCTTTAAAAGTGAGCAGGATTCAGGCTTCACTCGGGGGTTCAAGTCCATAGCTGTGACCTCGCCACCTGCCTAACAACAAGCTTCTGATTTAGTTTTTTTGAGGGTGTTGGTGTGGTGTCGATAAGACGAGTCGGACACAAACATCCTCGCTGTGCAGAGGAACGGTTCTTCAGTGTCTGCAGGTCTCAACAAGATCCTCCACACCTGCTGCTGGGGAACAATGGCCGTCCAAACCGCCACCAGAGCCGCAGGAAAAACACCTCCCGACAGAAAACACGTCTAATGTCAATATTTCCACTGGTTTTATCATTTTTTTGGCCAGTGACACAATCCGCCGTGCAGGTCAGGTGAGGTCACCCCCCCCCCCCCTCTAACAGAGCCATCTGTACCACTCACTCACCTTGACAGGTAATGGTAAACACAATGCCCTAATTAGTCATTAACCCACGGCGGCTCACGGCACAGAAAGGAAGGCCTTGTTCAGCCGAGCACTTCATCACTCATTAACTCGACGGGGACAGTTGGACGTCACTCCTGTTGACAAAGTGTGACTCACTCAGTGAACCACGGAGACGGATCACACGGGCGGCGCCGCCGCCGACCTTCCACTGGACAGTCGAGGAACAGAGATCGTCCAATCAGAAGGGAACACCGTGGATATCAAAGATGCTTTAGTCGATGTGATAAACGGGGGGGAAGTCATCCGAGGCTCCGGTAGACCTGGTCTCGTCCTCAAAACTACATCCCCAGATCGGTTCAAGATTCAAGATTTAAGATTTTTATTGTCACATACTCAACTTTGAAAAAGCAGCAATAAAAGTAGAGGATTAACACATGAAATAAAGTGAAAATAACAATGAAGAGCATTAATTGCAAAGGATTGTATTCCTGGTTTGGTTTGATTTTACTGTTGTGTATGTTTTAGGGATGCACGATATTGATTTTTTGAAGCCAATACCGATATCGATAACTTTCTGCTCCTCGGGACCGATACCGATACCGATAACCGATAATATTGTTATTCGTTTTTGAATGTATATTCAGATCAAATTCAGGTCAAAAACACTAATGACTAAGCTTAGGTAGATTTAGCATAGCTTTGCCTTTTACCAAACACCATACCAGATGTATCACAGTGACATGATAATTAATACTATGAACAAAAGAAAGCCAAGAACAGTTTTGACTCTTCAATAAAATGACAATATTTATATATATATATATATATATATATATATATATATATATATATATATATATACATAATTAGTTAGTTCTTAGTTACAGAAACATGGCGTATTCATTTTATGGGGTTTAATGGAAAAAATAGCTCTGAATGAACAACAGCTGAGCAGAAGCGCTTGTCGACCGCCGCGGAGAAATACGCGTCCTGGTCTGAACGGGGGTGCGCGGATCGCTCGCGATTTTCGGCGGTGCGCTGCGCCGCGGCGCTTCCACGTGCAGTGTGAACCTGGCGTGAGAAGGAAGCGCTCGATTTGTGGATTAACTCCCTCCTCCGAAACCTGTGATACCACAGTAACCACATCACATGCTAAACGGGAGGCGCCTAGAAAAAAACTAACGTCCCTCATCCCAATCCACCCGTAGCACTGTTTTAACACACACATCCTATCGTCGGATTATCGGAGGTATTAATAATTGTATCGGATTTATCGGGATGACGTCATAATTCCTATTATCGGTCCGATAATTATCGGTCCGATAATTATCGTGCATCCCTAGTATGTTTTTATTATTTTACATGTAAGGTGTCCTTGAGTGTCCAGAAAGGTGCCCACAAATAAAATGTATTATTTATTATTGTTATTACTATGGAATACTTTGTAAACCTGGAGGTCTCGGCCTTGGACTACCATGATCCGTTATTATATATTTAATTAAATCAGAGCTAAAGCCTTCAGAGTCGATGAGTTTTCACTTGTTTTTTTTTAGGTTCTTTGAAGTGATAACACACCAATGAGTGTCCTAAATGAATAATATAATATATAATGAATGTTACTCCTTAACCTCCTGGAATAGGAGCAGCGACAAAGGTTTTTTTTCTTTTAGCTGGCACATTAATGTTTAACTGAGTTGTTATGCAGCCGCAGGCCTCAAACAAAGCAGGTTTCCCCTCTTCAAGCCAAGACATTATATTTATACACTGCTGCTTACAGGTGTGAAAAAATAATATATACACAAATATATCTTTGTTTGGAAGAGTCTCAAGACCCAGTTTGTGCTTTGGTGCATCGCAGAGAAAAAGAATAAGATTAAACCACAAGGTTTTATGAAGGTTTATGTTAGATTAGAGCCGTAATTTGGAAACAAATTAAATAATCTGAGGGAAACAATTATTATTCATTTAAGGCCTATTAATCCAAATTGTCAAACACACACACACACACACACACACACACACACAAAGCTCCTCAAACTAACTGGTTGCACCGGTGATGACTTGGGTGTGTCACAGCAGAGTGTGAACTACTTGTTGTTACCCGTGTGTGTGTGTGTGTGTGTGTGTGTGTGTGTGTGTGTGCAAAGCAGAATACATGTTCACAAAAGGCGTCGACTAATCAGGACACACCTGGAGAACAAACACTCAATTTAATTGCTGTCGCATACATTTATAATATCCCGACCTCAACACACAACGCAACACGTTTTTAACGCTTAAATAACGATTAGCGACTTTAATTACGACGACAGACGCGTCAATCAAACTGGCTGCCGTGCTGCTCATTTGCAACACAATCAGGCTCGTAAAAATTAATCAATGTTAATGTCCCTAAAAGTTACAAATAACATAAAAAATACAGCTATTTTTTTATTTATTAGTTTTGTGTGAGTTGCCACATTTTGGAGAAAATATAAAGGACTTTCATAATAACAATAATGTATCTGTAAAGCAGCTTTTTAACGAGGTCACAAAGTGCTTTATAGACAAGATGTTAAAAAACAATATAAATAAAACATAGAAACAGCAACGTAAACAATAGAATGAACCAACAACATCGATTTCATGACCTACTTTCATGTAGGAACTATTTTCTTTCACAACAAGTTCTCTGGGTTACCTCGAGAAACCGGGTCACGACTTCTCAATAAAAAAAACACCTTTGGAGTTTTTCAAATGTATATTTTTTGGCGCTTTGAGTACCACAAGCTGAGACAACAGCTGTGTCCCAAATCCAGCGGCCGCATTGCCTTCTAAATTCAAACGCCACCCAGAAACGTGGCCTTCTTCTCCTGATTCAACTATAATAATAATAATAATAATAATAATAATAATAAAGGAATTTATAAAGCGCCTTTCAAGGGACCCAAGGACGCGGCATCAACGTATCCCAGGAATCATCGCGAGAATAAGTCGGCTTTAGTCAGATAACTTTAGTCTCTTCTTTGTGCTCTTTCCTGTCAACCGCAGCTGGTTGCTAGGTTACGGGAGTGGCAAACAGGAAATCCTCTATAGACTGTCTCATTTCAGAGACTACTCTGTTTGGGCTTTGTGGTCTGGAGAAGGCCACTTCCTCCAAGGTCTTCAGAGGACCGGGGTCCAACATAGACCATGAAGGCCACTTCCTCCAAACTCTTCAGAAGTCCGAGTTCTTTTGGAGTCTTCAACCACACACAAAAAATGCTGACTAATCAGTCGGAGTTCGACCAGAAGTGTGAAAACACATGGAGTGTGCAGAAGAAGAGATCAGGTGGCGTCTCAGAGACACGAGCCGGTCTCCCCGAGTCTGACTCTCGTGTTCAGCACTAATCTCTGCTTGTAAAAGGAGGCTAAAGGGAGCTAACGGAGGCTAACGTGGGCTGAGGTCTGAGGATGTCCACAACCAGGACTGATTAGCAGTTTAGCCACAGGGGGTCCTTGTAGTAAATTAGGTAGGACGAGTTTAACATGCCTGTGTGTTAGACAGCAGCCTGTATTGTTCAGTGGTGATACGTCTTCAAAAACATGATCCGATATTCATGACTGTGTACTTTATAATATTAAGCCTTGAATGAAACGTCAGCTGGGTTTGTGTTTACGCAAAATAAAAAATTAGCTCGTTATCCAATCAACAAAAATACACGAGGGGTATAAAATGTTCTCCATTTCCACATTTGCCTCATTTAACAATTTCACAACTTGTTTGGGGAACAAATTCAATTTAACAGCGGGACTTTGTCCAATGCTTCCAAACAAATTAAGGAAAATATTTCAATGAGTTTCAACACGCACAGCGCATGGTCTTCTACGTACGAGGTCACCAAACACAAGATAGAGGGTTTGATGAATGCTGCATTAGAAGTCACGGGGCGAGTTGATTTCCAGGTTTCAGCGGGGGAAACAGACTTATAACGCAGGTCAGATTATGAAAGCGTTGTTTGTGTGTTTATGTCAGAGCGCCTACGGTAAGAGGTTGAGATCCTGTTTAGTCCCGGTGGGTCACACAGTACTCGGTATTTTTAGAGCCAGCTCGGTATTAATAGACCCAGAGAGCCCCGGGAAGTCAGGGCCGACAGTGAGAACAGAATACGAAGCCAAGTCCAAAGCACGGATACCACAAGGGTGCTGCTCTGTGGATCCACGCGCTAAACGCCGTGGCCAAACTGCTTAACGCCGACTGATGAATGAATAATGTGCGTTGACGTAAGAACACAAGAGATCGACAGTGGAGAGACTTTTCTTTGACATCAGCTTGTTAACAAACTGGCGTCAGTCGAATAACCTGAGAGACGAGGCCACGGCTAACACAACACATATGACCGCTAACGAGGGAGATAACTTAGTGAAGCACTATTCTGAAGGTCTACTGAGTCTTTAGTGCTGTTTATCAATTATTATGGTGATCTGATTCCCCGGAGGAGACGGCAGCGTCACCGGGTGACATGTGGGTTGCAGAGGTTCAAGGGACTCTTTTTTAAAAATGCAACAGGCGTCTACAACAGGAAAATGATGTTTAAACACTGTGACTGTAGGAATATTGTATTGATTTCTGCACACAAAGCCAGCGCACCACATGACTGATAAGAGATAAACAGCAGTGTGACTTCACCAAAAATAGTTTCAGTTAACTATGCAAACTTTCTTATTCACTGCCGTTTCCTCGTCTTTGCTGCAAATTCTACCTAAAAATGTAGATTCCACTCAAAGATGTTCAAAATATTTACACACTTCATCTCAATATTTCTAGCCACTCAGCCTCCAAATTGACTGTACGTATACATTTTCCAACAAATATCATTTTAGTGTCAGTCCACAGTTTCTCCACAACACATGTATTTCTTATTTATCACTGCATTAACTACAGAATCAGATATTTTTAGTGCTGTCAAAATGATTTTTTTTAATGAAATTAATGCAGCTGTGTTTCGTTTACTTCCCGTGGCGGCTGACGTAAGACCTTTGACAACGTGTGCCGCAAAGCCGCTAGCCATTCGTTTTTAACGAGTTCAGCGTAGATTTTGGCTGAGGCGTCAGTGGGGAGGGGGGGGATCGTGGCGAGCGATCACCGAGGAGTTTTTTTTTAAAATTATCCCGGTAATTTGACTACGTGAGAAACACTAGATGTGGCGTGTGACGATGTAAACAGACTGGTCTGTCTCAGTAACGGGCTGAATGTAAAGGAGGACTAAGCTGACTTGTTGTTCTATGGAGAGAAAAGGATTCATCATTCTGACGTCACAGCAGAATATTTCCTGGTTCTTTTTCCATATATGCATGTTCTATTGTGGACCTTTTTGAAATCTTCTGTTAGTGCAAATAAGAAATATGCCTTTTTCAACCTGACAGTTCATTTTGATGGCCTTGATGGTTTCTTTGGAAATATGTCGTTGACAGATCTGTCATGAGAGAATCTGTGCTTAAAGTTAAAAAAGCTGCTATTTAACGATAGTATTTGAATTTAAATACTTCCTTTGTGTTGATTCTACATAAATTCCATAATTTTAACAACATACTTTATTCTTAAGAAGAATGAAAGTGATTAATTGCGATTAATTAGTTTAATCGATTGACAGCACTAATATTTTTATATTTTTTAAAAGCACTCTGGCATTTTGGAGTCATCTTTTATTCTTTACAGTTAAGATGCATTAACTGCCGTTTCCGTTTTCTTCACTTCACCTGGATGTCCAGCCTCAAAAATGACTGCAGTCTTCCTGAGTTGTAAGAAGATTTATTCTTCATATGTATTAACTATAGATAAAGTATTAAATGTTTACCACCAAACAATTGAAACTGCTTCCTAAAGCTGTTGACACACAGCGTTGGTTCATCACAGCGTGAAAACCAAACACACGTCTGCAGGGTTTTTTCCTCCCATGCTTTCATGCTACACACATGTGATGTGGCTTTGTGGCTGCTGTAATGACTCTCTTTATGTCCACACTAAAGGTCTCAAACCAGCCCAAAACCGTCACCTTCAACCCCGATTACGACTTTCCACCGAGTCGGACGTTCTGTAGCCTCGATTCAAGTCTGACGGCTTTCAAGCTTTTATGTCAGAACGCAGAGATAACCAATAATAAATAAAAAACAGCGGCTGCAAGATATCATCATTCTGTCTTGAATATACATCTCATATTTAGATTTGGATAATGACTATTTCACACTGATATATGAGCTTTATGTAAATTAAACATGATAATGTGAAGAAGGGGCAGGACATGATAAATTTAGCTTGACACTTGAATGATTTTATTGATTTATTTTTTGTCTTTCATATTTGTTTCATATTTTATATCGTCATTTAAATGCTGTACTCTCTATTCCAGGAAAATACAGATCAAATCAAATACATTTTAAACTTAACTGACACTCACAGTCTAATTTTGAATCTATAGTGAGACGTTTTTGACTGATTTAAATGTGAGCCGTGCGACTTCAGATGACGCTAGTGTTGCTTTAAAAGAAGTCAAATCAGCCGTCGAGTCTCCGGCAACTTTCAGGCATGGAAAAAAAACTGACAGTGACACCAAATAATGTGAAACCGCTTCAAAGTGAAGCCAGCCACCCGATAAAATACAACCTTCAGACTCTGTCTGATGAAGATTTTGTGTTGGACTCATACACTGAACGGACAGCCATACACGTGTGATGACATAGCGACTGATCCCGGATCAGAGAGACTCCCAGCGATCCCGGAGATCCGGCGTTTCTTGCACAGAGGCCGTACATTCAGAAGCGTAGCGTTGAGGCTAAGTAGAGAGGAGGCTATATTGGTCTGCTGTCAGAGGCGTGGAAAGGACACAACTGGAACTTGTTCAGAAGTCTGGCAGGAGGAAAAAAAGTATGCTGCATGTTTGGCATTTTTGGTCAGAGCAGTGAAGTGGGCCTGCTAAGAGTAGCAGGAAGGGGGTGGATAATCGTGATTATTGACACATTCAGCCATACAGCCATATCTATGTCTTGCTTTTTACAGTCCTTACCATAACACCCCCCCCCCCCTTCTTCTTTCAATTGCACGCTTGTTCTCTCCTCCCAGCATGCACTTTGTTTTCCTGCAGCCTGGCGTTGCAGGAATGTATAAGTCTACATGCATAACACGGGTTTACAGCAGCTCGACAAACATCTCAAAATGAGAAGGACTGGTCGGTGTGATAATCCAATTTTTACCTTTTGGGAAGAACTTTGTTTACGATTTCTAAAATTCTCAGTCTACTCATACAGTGAGCCTGGTTGTTGGTGGAGGAAACCGCAGTGCATTGTGGGACAGTGCACAGGTGACAGCCAACATTTAAAGAAAAAAAATCAGCACACTAGGGGGGGGGGGGGGGTTGTGGCAGGTTGCCGTGGCAACAAAACATGTCATGGGGCTGAGTAAATATAGGCGAACCATGAGGCGGTGTGCAGAGAGAAAGAGAAGGGCCAGCGACCGAAACAAGGAACCGGGAGTTAAAGACTTTATGAATCATACAAAAAGTAAATTTTCATTCAAATATTAAGATGATTAAGAGGGTATTTATGACAATGTAATAATACTAATAACTTTACTTCTATGCCACATTTAAAAACAAAGCTCTTTAACAGATAAAGAAAAGCAAAAGCAAGATGCAAGGCTATAAAACAACATAAAGTCAAACAGCGAAGCCAAACAAAAGCAAGAAGAAAAATAAGGTCAAAATGAAACACTGATAAATATAATAAAATCAAAATTAACAAATTAAATGAACATATGAAAAGAAGAACAGTTAATGAAATGGTCAAATAAATAAATTAAGAGATTACTGATCCTGCCACCCTCGTCTCCTCAAGCAGGTGGTTCCAAAGCCGAGGGGGGTTCACCTTTAGTCTAGACTTTGGGCCCCAGCTGAGTTCATACAGGGTCATCATCTCTGCTAGCTTGGCCCCCGGACCTAGACCTGCTTTTAAAAGTCTTCACAACCAGTTGTAAAACAAACAGGTAGCTGACGGTGAGAATCCAGGATTTTGGGTGATGTGATGTCGAGAGGCGAGTCGCTGCTGCTTCTGGACTAGTTGGAGACGGGGAGTTACACTAGTCAAGTCTTTAGAGCATAAAAGCATGGAGGACTGTTTCCGGGTCGGCGTGAGAGGATTGGTTTGATTTTGGAGATTGGTAGGAAGCAGAACTGGACATTTATTTTGTGATTTGAAGCTTGAATCGATTCAAATACCACTTCTACATTTCTGCCAGTGGACTTTATGTCGGCAGATAAGGGACCATGGGCACTTGAATCGGAGTTTGGGGGACTGAACACTTAATTAAATATTGCGTTTGCAACACTAGTAGCCGGGACCATCTGGACCGGGGGTTGGCATGGAAATGTGGGCAGTTTACACAGGATTTCTGGGCCATTTCCAGACAAAGGCGACTAAAGACCCTCGTCGGCAGGCTGGAAGTGAAACGGTAAGAAGCCTGGAGGCTGCTGGTCCGTGGTCTTGCCTCGGCTCGGGGGACAGGGAAGTACTGGGCTCATTTTGTACAGAGGGTCAAGGGTTGTATCCTTTCCAACACATTCTGGGAAAAACGCCAACAAGAGCAGGGAAAAAGCACCAAACTGCAGTCTGAGAACAGACATGAAGGCCGGCGTTTACGGCACAGAAGCAGCAGGCTGATGGACGGACGCCACTCAGCGTCAAAATGGACACACAGTAGGGATGCAAATTATCGAGTAATTCATTAATCCATAGTTGTTTCATCTTATCGATCGATGATCGATTAATTGATAAGCGGCAATTCTTCTGAGAAGCTGAATTTCCCTCTGAATAGGTTCTATCTACTGCTTACGTAACATCAAATGCTATCTTCCTTATGATATAAAGAAAAATGCAAATCATATTTTGAATAATTTCATTTTAATGCATCGATTTGGTGAATTTTGAGAACCAAAATATGACATATCGTTTTCTGACCAATTTCTTACAAACTGCTGGTTCTGATCCAAATGTTGACATATTAAATGGGGTTGAGGAGTTTAAGCATTCAAGAAAAGATGAAAACAAAAATGACTAAAACACAGTGCTGAGCCTTTATATTATTAGTTTAGTATGACTATTATTAATAATATAAGTGGGTGAATATTCCTCAGCCTTCCTTGGTGTTTTGGTTTTGACTGAAGCCTCGTTCACATACGTCGTCACTCGCCCATCTCTGAGAGACAGCTGTCAATGGATGTGAATGTGTTCTAGGAATGTGGCCAGGACAGGCGATGTGGGCGGGGACGGAGAGAAAATAATGTAACTTTCTGCGATGCGAGTGAAGCGAGTACCAATCAGAATGTAGAATAGAGATGATTGACAGATGACGTCAACAGAGAGTTCCACAGAGAGTTACCGCTTGAAGTCGCCGCCGGCAGCAGTGCATTTTTTTTTTGCCAGCGAGTAGAATTCACCAAGAAAGCGAGTGACAGGCGAGTAGCGACGTATGTGAACGGGGCTATACGCGCCGTCAAACTCTCCAGCTGAGGGGGGGTCGGCACGGGGATGCCTTGCCATGGCAACGGGGGAAAATAGAACGTTGATGAGCCAGACCAGCCGCGAGGATTCCCCCTTATAATAAGCGCTGCTGCCCTCCTGTTTAGGCCTATCATTAGAGCCGCTAGTTAAGTCCATTTGCCTTGATGAAATAATTTTGGGCGAACATCGAGACTATGGCGGCCTAAATTAGACTACGGCGGGGCGCCATAGTCTCGTCGTGTGGGAAACACCACTTCTCGTTGGTCTTGTTGTCGTCAGAGCCCTGCTTCGCTTGTGTTCGCGCATGTGCATCAAGTACGTCTGGCGTCAAGTGCGCCCTCACGTGGACTGGCGGGGAATTACGGTTTCAAAACGCAATTGATTGCAATTAATTTATTTTAATCGAGTAATTTCTTATCGACAATTAATCGATAATCGATAAATTGTTTGAATCCCTAACAAACAGCTACCCGTCTGTCCAATGGGGGACACCCGGTCCTTCGAAGAGAGGATGCCCAGTCCGTCCAACGGGGACGCCCATGCCATCCAAGAGAGGACACCCAGTCGGACGCCTAGTCGGTCCAACGCAGGACACCCAGTCGGACGCCTAGTCGGTCCAACGCAGGACACCCAGTCGGATGCCTAGTCGGTCCAACACAGGACACCCAGTCGGACGCCTAGTCCACCCAAGAAGAAAGCTCTCACACCTGGTTTATCATACGAACCTTTATCACATCCGAGCCTTTTTAAAGAGATTGTTGAATAAACCACGACGTACTATGAGTTGTTCTCCTGGGGAACATTGAGGATCGTATGCGGCATCTTTCTTCCCAGAACAATGGCGAACTTAAACATAACGACAACCAGACCTTACAGAAAATAACCAACCCTGACATTTAACACATGGGGAAGACAGAAGCACTACAAATTGAGATCATCACAATTCCACCTAGACACGAATCATTGAATTAAAACTTAACAAAATCACAAGTCGTGAGCTTTGCTGAAAGAATGCTAAAGAAGCAGGAAGAATTCACCTGGTTTGGAACAAGCATACTGCGATGGATATAAACAAGGTGGGAAATCACCTCCAGATCGTCAAAGTGTTTGCACATGTTTGGCATTTACTGGCTGGTTTTACAGTATCTGTTCTCTAAGAGACACTTTGTAAAGTCACCAGCTGGAAATGGAAAGCGTTCTTCTTTGTAAATAAAAAGGTATTTGTTGGGTAAAATAGCGAGAAACAGATGCAGCGTCCGGATGTAGCGCTGGTTTACGCATTCTGTATTTAATACTATTTGCGAAAACAAGGTAAAAGATGATATCTACAAAACTTAATTCGACCTCACGTTGTGTCAATCACGTTTGCACACTGGCTCCGATACTTTCGTCCGTCAAGAAGGTTTTCAGAACAGGTTGGATTATATGCATTTTTTGTCTAAAAGCATTGAGAGAGTTGTTTGACCCCTCGGAGCCACCGTAGAGATACAAAGATCCAGAATGTCAACAGATGAGCTCGTCCACCTCGTCGCTCAAAAATCGAAATTACTAAAGAGATGCTGAAAGCTTTGAGTCGCTCGGTTGAACTCAGACAAACTTGTAAACAAAAAGTCACACAGACCCACAAGTATCTAATTTATTGGATATTAGGACAATTAGGCAGTATGACGGGAGTCAAAACAAGTCGGATTCCTGTCCCAGTAACCATGATGGCTCTGCTCTCTGCTAAATCCTATATTCTCAGCCTCACATTGTTGCACGAGGCTTTTCAAGCACAAGGAAAGTGGTGACAAACAGAGGTGAACATCTGTCCTCATGTACAGTATCAGGGGGTTAAATCCTGTTATTTGGCTTGGATTACATCCCCCACTTCTTGTGGTTTGTAAAAGGGGCCGAGACCTGCTTGCTCACGTGGTCTCACCATGGTTATTAGGTCCACATCTAAGTTCTGGAGGCATTGTTCTCACCGGACTGTGAACATGCAAACGTTAAAGAGCCTGAACGCACCGCCACTTGTGACTAAATATATGAATGGTATTCGAAAGGGTCTGGGATTGGCAGCAAAGTGGACAGTGTGCTCTCTTGTCCACAAAGACTTCATGCAAAACATGCAAAAGATGGAAGCACAACAACAACGGACGTTAATGTCAACCGTCATGTAAGTGTCATAAAAAACACCAACTCTAAATGCTTTTCTGGAATTAAAACCAGCTCTTTTCACCGGGGCCCACAGAGTCCAGTACTTAAGTATCTCCTGTCGTGTGGAAACATTCTCAATATCACATTATTCTTTCATAGCTCACCTTAGCGGTGCTCCCTGTAACTCAGCCCCAAACTTCTCAGATCACCTACCCGATAAGAAACACTTTGTCAGCAGCTCACCAACAAAAAAATCTGTCTCTGCTTGCAGCCGGGGCAGTCCGGCATGCTTGTTCGTTTCCGAATCAACTCTGGATTAAAAAACTACAAAGGCTAGCACATGTCACAGGGTTCCTACACCTTTTCCCAAAGTCAAATGCAAGCACTTCCAGGTGCATTTCCATGCTTTTCCAGCCCCTTCCAGCTGTGGTAAACTCCATCTTTGTACCAATCCAATGGTCAGTATTCAGTCTACTTATTCTGTCACTTGTTCATCACATTAAATGAGATGTTCTTGTCCTCTAAACAACCAACATGATGTTTGGAGACAGCTTTTTACAGAAGGACCACAAATGAAAGGAAAACTAATTCCACTAACAGATCCACAGAAATATAATCACCAACTATTTTCATCATCTGTTCATCATCAAAAGTCATTTTTCATAAAGAAATGTCAGGAAATATGGATATCTTCTTTTCTCTGTTCTATCATAGGTGTCATTACATACAACTAAAGCCAAGCACTTTTCAAACCTTGAAAACACCACACCAATATTCAAGGATTTCCAGCACCCGTACCAACCAAACACAAACTCTGCTGTGCAGTCGTCTCCACGTTAGCCTTCTGGTGCTGCTCCACTGTGTTGCATCCGAGCACAAATGTGCACAATTAATGCCTAAAATATCAGTTTGCAAAGTGCAACTAACACACGCAAACAATAAAAGCACAAAATAAAAACGTGCACAAAAAAGCCTAAAGGTAGGCAGACGAACTGAGAAAAAAAAGAGAAGATGCTCCTGGTGGAAAAAGGCAACGCTCAGTGTACTGTAACCCTGAAAGACAATTCGGATCAAGTTGCAAACTCTGTTACGTGCTAAATATAGCTCTACCAGGATATTGTAGATATACAAACAGCATGAGACTCCTGCGTGCACGTGTGCACACACACACGCACACACACACGCGCGCACACACACACACACACACGCTCAGAAAAAAAGCACTGTGTAGCAAAAGGGAAAGAAACGGAAAAAAAGGCTGATCATGTGAACAGGTTCCAGTGCACAATCACACCATATTCAACAGGCTTGAGCTGAGCATCGTTGTGAGTTGTTGTTTTATATATATATATATTTATATAAACACACACACGCACGCGCGCGCGCTGGTCGCCAGGTGAGATATTAACAAACAGGAAGTGGCCTGAAATAAACTATTATTTGTATGTTTTAATCACACACATGTGAATGTATATAACCTCTATGAGGCAGAAGGGTGAGACAGGCAGGTGTGAGACAGGTAAACGCTGTCTTGTCACCTCGTCTCACCGCCGTTTAGCTGCTTTAGCATCTAAATGCTGCTCTTTTTATTTGGCTGCGTGTCTTGATCAGCTAAGCTAACATTAGCCGATTTTACATTATTATTATCGTTATTATGGATTGAATCACGTTAGGAGACCCGTGGCCCTGGTGTGAACCCCCTCACACACGCGCGCGCGCACACACATACACACCACCCCCCCTCCGGAACGGGGACTTGCTGCGCCAGCCAGGCTAACTTTAGCATGCTAATTCTTCGCTAGCCTACTCGCTCCGTAACAGCCCGTAACACCGTCTTAGCTATAGCTAGCTAATTCTGAACTTTTTGTTGTTGTTGTCATCGTCTCTTGCTAGCGACGACTTCGCTAATAAAAAGGGGGTGGGAGGGGGGAGAAAGTTCGCGCGGCTAAGGGGGGAGACCAGCTGAGAGCCGAGGCGGGGGGCTAGCATTGCCCCGGCTCGCCTGTGACTGTTTTGAAGCTCTTACCTGGCGTGTTGGGGATCAAGAAGAGGCCGACGTCAGCAGGACAACACGGGCCAGTCGACGTTGTGTTCCCCCCCTCCTCCTCCTCCTCCTCCTCCTCCACCTCCTCCTCCTCTCCGGAGTGGCCGCCGTCCGCCGCCACCGCTTGCTCCCCCGTCCAACGTACACCCAACTGCCGCAAGACGATGGTTCCTCCCCCCTCCTTACCCCCCTCCGGTCGTTTGAGCCGGTTGACCGACAAGGCGGATATCAGACGAATACACGTCTCGTTCAGGCTGAAGTTTGGGCTGAAATCAGGGGACGCGTCACCTTGCAGCGGTTCATGACTCCCACACTGTCGAGATGCAGAAGGGCAGGACGTTCGCCTTCTCTCTCTCTCCCGTCTCTCTTCCTCTGTCTCTCTATCACTGACGATAACTACTTTGGCCACGCGGGCACCCGTATGTCACCGTGCTGATCTGTTACACTGGACTCCTGCTGCTGCTGACAGACACTCCTGCTGCTTTCTGGGTATTATATATATATATATATATATATATAATATATATATATATATATATATATATATATATATATATATATATATATATATATATATATATATATATAAATCTGATATAATGAAACTGTGTTCAGATTAAAATTTTATTTCCATTTAATATTAGATTAATTAATTAGATCAACCCATTTATTATTATTATTATTATTTAAATTAGCTGAAGTGTGTGACCTAAACTCAGACCTATTAAAGAGTGATGAATTCATTATAAAGTTGCACAAGAGTTGAAGATCCAGTTGTTGCTCTTGTTAAAGCTGTTTTTTTTTTCAGTTGAATGCTCCCTCTGGTGGTATGGGGAGCAGATGTAGGCTTAGCAACACACCTGCAAGTGAACGAAGGGATGAAAAAGGCCTTTTATTTTCAAATACACTGTTTTTTATTGCACACGATTTAAAAAAAAAGGCTGATGTGAGAACACTTACAGTATCTCAGAGCTCCTTTCCAGGTAATCAAGGGGAACACGAGACATTGTTCATTGTTTTCTCATCCAGATGTGCAACAGTTTACCTCTCTCACCTCAAGGATGTTTTCTAGACCACCCACAATTAAGGGGTTTTCTGTTTTTTCTGAAAGGATGCATAAGAAAACTATTTATTTTTATGAGGCAACCTGTTGAATATTAGGGAAGGAAACATACGGTCCAAAGTCATAAATCATAGAGGACGGAAGCTGCAGTTGGATTCTGGTCAAAATGGAGCAGTTGAAAAAGTCACAAACTATAGAGTTGACCTGCTGAGACTCGCTGACCTGCTGAGACTCACTGACCTGCTGAGACTCACTGTCCTGCTGAGACTCACTGACCTGCTGAGACTCGCTGACCTGCTGAGACTCACTGACCTGCTGAGACTCACTGTCCTGCAGAGACTCACTGACATACAGAGACTCGCTGACCTGCTGAGACTCACTGACATACAGAGACTCACTGACCTACAGAGACTCGCTGACCTGCTGAGACTCACTGACATACAGAGACTCGCTGACCTGCAGAGACTCTCTGACCTGCTGAGACTCACTGTCCTGCAGAGACTCACTGACCTGCTGAGACTCACTGACATACAGAGACTCACTGACCTACAGAGACTCACTGACATGCAGAGACTCTCTGACCTACAGAGGCTCACTGACCTACAGAGACTCACTGACATGCAGAGACTCTCTGACCTGCAGAGATTCACTGACCTGCAGAGACTCTCTGACCTGCAGAGACTCTCTGACCTGCAGAGACTCACTGACCTGCAGAGACTCTGACCTGCAGAGACTCACTGACATGCAGAGACTCTGACCTGCAGAGACTCACTGACATGCAGAGACTCACTGACATGCAGAGACTCTCTGACCTGCAGAGATTCACTGACCTGCAGAGACTCTCTGACCTGCAGAGATTCACTGACCTGCAGAGACTCTCTGACATGCAGAGACTCTGACCTGCAGAGACTCACTGACCTGCAGAGACTCTGACCTGCAGAGACTCACTGACATGCAGAGACTCTGACCTGCAGAGACTCACTGACATGCAGAGACTCTGACCTGCAGAGACTCACTGACATGCAGAGACTCTGACCTGCAGAGACTCACTGACATGCAGAGACTCTGACCTGCAGAGACTCTCTGACCTACAGAGTCTCTCTGACCTGCAGAGACTCTCTGACCTGCAGAGACTCGCTGACATGCAGAGACTCTCTGTCTCGTTATGTGCCAAATCATAATGACAATAAGCTCAGTTTTTTTTGCTTGAATACCTCAATGAAAGGTCAAGCTAACGACCCTTTGAGTTTGCTTATTGCCAGACGAGTATTTGTGTTACTGAAGAGAAAGAATACTCCGCTGCACATCGTTTTGATTCAGTAGTTCTATAGGCATCACTCCCCCCAAACACACCAGCCCCGGGGATATTTAATAGTGACTCATAAAGCACCTCGCACACAGATTATGCTGCATTCTTTTATAATATATTTTACAATGAAAATGCAAAAAGATGCTGTGAGTTCTCCCCCAGTAGCCCTATGAACCATGTTTCATCTGAGTCCAGTATATTCTCTGCAGGTATACGGCAATAAAAAAATACAAAAAAATAGGTGAGGAAATGAGAGGAGAGGAGGAATTTGGAGGCCGGTATTTTCAGAGGAAGAGAGAAAATGAAACATCGGAGGAAGGTCAAGAGAACACAAGAAAAAGGAGCAATGGGGAAATGAGAGAACGAGGCAGCTAGAGAGAGAGAGAGACGGGAGAGGATGAGAAAGTGAAACTATGTTGTCATGGAAACTGGCATGGATCTGAAGAGCAAAACAAGAATGTAAATTGGTTTACCCTTATAGGAATGTGATGGCGCTACAGGGAGGAGACGGGGAGGGAGAGGACCTTCCTGAACACTTTGTCCACATGAAGAGATGTGAAACTAAAATAGATGTTTGTTATATTAAATGTTGCATGGACTCACACATAGACGCTTCTTTCCAGATGACGAGATAAGAATGACGTGCAGAGGTCGGTGTGAGAGTGTAAATCACTAATGATGGCCAACATCTTCCCAGGATGACATTTAGCTGATGGATGCATGTGAGCAGCATTACAGAAGACAGGATTCCAGTCTGTCAGCGGCTGCAGGAAGTCTCAGCGGATCCATTTTGTGGCAAAAACACAACAAAAGAGAAGAAGCTTTTCTGGACCTCATCATTATTTCTCCTCTCACCTTCGCTGCTTTTTCACCACCAGAAACATTTTTGCTGGCACTTTGCTTGAAAACCCCCCCCAAAAAACATTACATTACAGCTGGAATCCCGTCATTACATTTGGAGATGATGGGAATGTTGCCAAGAAACGGATGGTTTCCGTGGTGACAAACACAATACCCCGGTTGCCGTGTAAGTCAAGTCCCCTCGCTTACAGTGGAAACAGATCTGAGAACAGCGTGTACTCAATATACTCAATACTACAGAAGCATCATCTTCACATTGTTTTCAGATCAAATTCAGATAAATGAAACTATTCTTCAGGTGTTTGTGCACGAGGACCTGACACAGTATGGGGACGTGTAAATACAGGACTAATACTGACAAACAGACAATCCTACATGTCTTTAAAAGAAAAGGACTTGAATGCAGCAACGCACAAACCGGTGACGCATCAATATCTGACAGCGATAAATAGTCTGTGTGTGTGTGTCTGTGTGTATATATGTGTGTGTGTGGGTGCGTGTGTGTGTGTGTGTGTATATATGTGTGTGTGTGTGTGTGTGTGTGTGTGTGTGTGCGTGTGTGTGTGTGTGTATATATGTGTGTGTGTGTGTGTGTATATATGTGTGTGTGTGTGTGTGTGCGTGTGTGTGTGTGTATATATGTGTGTGTGTGTGTGTATATATGTGTGTGTGTGTGTGTGTATATATGTGCGTGTGTGTGTGTGTGCGTGTGTGTGTGTGTGCGTGTGTGTGTGTGTGCGTGTGTGTGTGTGGGTGCGTGTGTGTGTGTGTGTATATATGTGTGTGTGTGTGTGTGTGTGTGTGTGCGTGTGCGTGTGTGTGTGTGCGTGTGTGCGTGTGTGTGTGTGTGTGTGTGCGTGTGCGTGTGTGTGTATGTGTGTGTGTGTGTGTGTGTCTGTGTGTGTGTCTGTGTGCGTGTGTATGTGTGTGTGTGTGTGTGTGTGTGTGTGTGTGGTGTGTGTGTGTGTGTGTGTGTGTGTGTGTGTGTGTGTGTGTGTGTGCGTGTGTGTGTGTGTGTGAGAATCCTAATTGGGAAGAGGCAGTTGCCGTGGCGGCTTGTACAGACGCCGATGCACTGGAGCGCCCGTCTCAAACAGGTGGTTTCCCGTGGGCCCGGCAGCAGGTCCTCCGCTCACTTTAGAACCACGATGCGGATCGATGTGGATCGATGCGGATTCAGGGACTAAGATGTGTTGAAGGTGAGGGTTTATTGTATATGCAGTGAATCAACTGTATACGTGAGGTAGTGTTGATGCAGGGATGGGGTGATCAGGTATAGGCTCACCTGAGGACCCATGTGGCCAGTTACCTGCAGAGCGGCCCACTTGTTCGTCTTGGATCAGGTCCAGATGCAGAGGTGATGAAGGCTTGGTGGTAGTTCAGGGTGAGCATAGCATGACCCACTACCCCCCAAAAAACACCCTTACCTATAGCACTCTGATCGTAGCACTGTTGCTCTTGAAGTACTACTTTACTCAGATGAGGACCTAACACTTGTTCTATTTTTAGCTCTTACTTTATCGGCAATGATACGTCGTGGTTTCTTTGTTTCCTTCTTTTGACAAATGTACTTATTGTAAGTCGCTTTGGACAAAAGCGTCTGCTAAATGACCTAAATGTAAATGTAAATGAGCAGGTACTAATGTACTAATACTACGAAACTAACAGTGAGAAACGAAGCATAGACCCAAATATATCACATCAGGGTTCAGATGGAGATACAAGTTGGAGGGTTTCTAACATGAGCTCCTTGAAGTGCTGGAATGAAAGATACCCATGATCCTTTGCACAGACAGGTGAGCTATGCTTCCATCAGAAAGCTCCACAACATTTACATGCCGTTCAACAACGAGAGCAGCCAGCAGGTGGCAGTAGAGTTACTCTGATGAATTTAATCATGCACCACCTTACCCTCCTGTTAGTGTGATACACACACACACACACACACACACACACACACAGACACACACACACACACACACACACACACACAGACACACACACACACACACACACACACACACACACGACACACACACACACAGACACACACACACACACGCACACACACACACACACACACACACACACACACACACACATATATACACACACACACACACACACACACACACAGACACACACACACACAGACACACACACACACACACACACACACACACACACATATATAACACACACACACACACACACACACACACAGACACACACACACACAGACACACACACACACACGCACACACACACACACACACACACAGACACACACACACACACGCACACACACACACACACACACACACACACATATATACACACACACACACACACACACACACACAGACACACACACACACAGACACACACACACACACGCACACACACACACACACACACACACACACACACATATATACACACACACACACACACATATATACACACACACACGCACACACAGGTTTGACAGAATATTCAAATCAGACTCCAGATGTTTTAATGAACGGGACTTTCTTCTGTGTATAAAACCAAATCAACTGTATGTACAGTATATGTCATGTATATACATATATATATATGTATATATATATATATATGTATATACATGATGTATATACATATATATATATATATATGTATATATATATATATATATGTATATACATGATGTATATATAAATAAAATGTATTATTATTATAATTATATTATATTATTATATGACAGACTGTAATTTTTTATATATATGTTTTATATAATGTGTAGCATCCAACCGGTTGCAACTGTGTGTGTGTTCAGGTGTGTGTGGGTTAATGGGGGACACTGAGCAGGACCAGGTCTATGTGGGACCAGGTCTACGTGGTTTAACGGGGGCCACACGAGGTGAAGTCCTTGTGAATTGATTACGGGAGACTGTGACCTTTTGGTGAAGCTCTGAATGCACACACACACACACACACACACACACACACACACACGGCAGCGTCTCCCTTTGAAACAGCGAGAGCTCCAAACAGTCTGGATCCTATTAAACCCTTTTGTCTCTCCGTTCTCCGCGTCCTGCTGTCTGTTTTTACTTTGTTATTCATATTCATTCCGTTGTGCAACCCCCCCCCCCCCCCCCCCCCCTCCGTCCTTAAGCATCCCACAATGCATTTGGTCGAGACTGCCAGCCAGATGTTTTAACGGTGCCGAGCCAAGTGCATTCTGGGTACCGAAGACAAACACTGAACGTGAAGCTGATTAAATAAAAATACTTTATTCTATTGATCTCGGACCCACATGACCCAGCAGCTGGATGAGCACGCGGCCTCATCTGGATCTGGATCTGGATCTGGACCCCCGGCCTCATCTGGATCCGCCATCAGTCGCTTGTTAAAATGTGCAGCGTGGAGCGGGAACATGGCAGCATGCGGTCTCCAACCGATCCACAAGCAGACTGCAGGTCACAGAGGTGTGTGTGTGTGTGTGTGTGTGTGTGTGTGTACCTGGCCTACATGCCTCTGCTGGACCAGACTGTGATACAGAATCTCTCTCTGAATGCTGTCTAGGTAATTGATGCCAGACTGGACATCTGAGTTGCCAGCAGCGATCATATCGTTTTTATCTTCTCGACGAGCCCTCGACTGCTTCCAGATGGAGGAAGGCACTCGGGGTTCAAGTTTGTTTTTGAAAAAAGAAAGAAAGAAAAGAAAGAAGTGGTAATGCTTTAATGTCTTTACCTTGCAGACCGGAGTGTGATGCTGTTTGCTGACGTGCTTCTGTGTGTCTGTGGAAGTGAAACCCGACCACTGTGTGTGGAAACATGGATATTTGTAATATCATTTAGGGCGCGTTAAACAAGTAGGATGTTGTTCCTTTCTAAATGTCTGGAAACAATCCACTTTTGTTGCGTTTATTTTCTGACAACGAGTCTCTTTCTATACTCATAATATATAATAATATCCCGCGGGGTCCAGATAACGAGAGAAGGAACAGAATAAGAGACTTTAACAGTCACCTTCCCACCCAAACTCTCTGAGCTCCTATATAAACCCCATCAGAAGGAGGATCCAGTGAGAAGCTTGTAAAAGTAGCTGGAGGGAACAGAACGACGCTTTAACCTTTTGTCTCAGCGTGGAAACATCTGTCACGTGTTACTGTGAGATTACAAGGAAACGGTCACAAATGTCGAGCTGCTCGTTGGTTAGAATGATCTTTAAAGGTAAAGTTTCCCTCGCATGCTCTGACGAATCACAGCACATCTTGATGAAGTACACGAAGGCTTCATTTAACGACGGCTGGAAAGACAGGAAACATCCAACCAGTTTCATTTCTTCAGTCGTCCGTTCACCGTCGCTTCTTAACCCGTCAGAGCTGCTGCTTTAGAGACTTCAGCACCGATCTCTGATTCCAACAGTTTAGAATCACAGTGTTCAACTTCCAAATTATATATATATATATATATATATATATATATATGGAGGGGGTGGAGGGGATCGGGTGGAGTTATGGGGCTGAGATCATTGCTGGTTCCATGAAGTCACTTCCTCTCAGGCAGCAAACTCGAGCTGAGAAGAAGAAGAAGTTGACATGAACAACCAGAGTTCTCTGACGGAGGAGAAGAACATCACACCCACCCTTCAACATCCTGTTTCACCTACAGAGTCCTCTACAACCTCACAGACCTCCTCCAACATCTCTTCTTCCGCCTCCTCAGACCCTCAGACCTCAAACCTTCTGACCCCCAAACCCTGAGGAACTCCGTCCATCCATCCAGAAACTCCTGTCAGCAGACAGATTTCTCTCTTCACACCCCCGCTCTCACAAATTAGTGGTACGCTCGTAAATTACACACAGAAGTTTTCTTTTTTTCTTCTTTTTCCCTCCAGAAGAGTTAAACCATGTTTGGCATCTCCATTACACCGGTGGAAACTAAAGAGGCATTTCACTGTCACGTCTGGAGCGTTAATTTGACACTGAATTAAATAATTAATTATTAGAATTATTAATTATTATTATTCATAGATTTATCAATAAAATAAATATTGATTTGTTCAAAAAACAAAAATGATGGTAGGTTTTTTGTCGCCCGTTTTAACCATTCAATTTCTAACTTATTTTAATTTGATTTATTTTGTATTATTTTTTTTATTTGTTCATTATTATTATTATTATTTAAAAAAATATTTATTTATTTTTGTATTATTTATTTTGATTTAATTTATTTATTTTATTTATATTTGATTTACTTTCTACTGGCTTTTTTTTTTTTTTTTACCTTATCTTAACTCCTAAACGCTCCCTGTGGTTTCTCCTGCTCTGCAGATGTGTGTGTGTGTGTGTGTGTGTGTGTGTGTGTGTGTGTGTGTGTATGTGTGTGTATGTTGTACGTGTGTGTGTGTGTATGTTGTACGTGTGTGTGTGTGTGTGTGTGTGTGTATGTGTGTGTATGTGTGTGTGTGTGTGTGTGTGTGTATGTGTGTGTGTGTGTGTGTGTGTGTGTGTGTGTGTGTGTGTGTGTGTGTGTGTGTGTGTGTGTGTGTGTGTATGTGTGTGTGTGTGTGTATGTGTGTGTGTGTGTGTGTGTGTGTGTGTATGTGTGTGTGTGTGTGTGTGTGTGTATGTTGTACGTGTGTGTGTGTGTGTATGTGTGTGTGTGTGTGTGTGTGTGTGTGTATGTGTGTGTGTGTGTGTGTGTGTATGTTGTACGTGTGTGTGTGTGTGTATGTGTGTGTGTGTGTGTGTGTGTGTGTGTATGTGTGTGTGTGTGTGTGTGTATGTTGTACGTGTGTGTGTGTGTTGTGTGTGTGTGTGTGTGTGTATGTGTGTGTGTGTGTATCTGTGTGTGTGTGTGTGTGTGTGTGTGTGTGTGTGTATGTTGTACGTGTGTGTGTGTGTGTGTGTGTGTAGACCTGTATGTGTATATTCTGCAGAAGAACTTCGTGAACTATTGTTTTAAAGGTGCGATATAAATAAAGTAATTATTATAATTTTGTCACAAACACATTTGACAAAAAATTCCTGATTGAAATTGTCGGATTCTTCAGCACCTCCTGAACACAGACAGAAATTTGTTTTTTTTAGATGTAATTACAGGTTTTCACCACACGAACAGTTACATAATTAAAAGATAACCTTAAAGATGAAAAGCAGAAACGAGTTACGTTGTTACTTTTGTTACATTCCATCGTCGTGACATCAAACAGAACTCACTTCCTTTCTCAACGACTTACAGCAGGATCTGGATCTGGATCTGGATCTGGATCTGGATCCCTGCATGTTGTTTTCCTCCTCGGCCCTCAGCTGCCACGGAGAAAACAAAGAGGTCTATGACGGACCACCTGCTCAGAGAGGATTGTGGGTAGGAGCTACTGTACACTAAACAGCTGAACCGGGAGCAGGGAGGGTCCCGTGGGGGCTGGGTTGAGGTTTAGGGGGTCCAGGACGAGGCGGTCTGGTGGTGAAACGGTTGCAGTGGTCTGGGCTCCCCTGATCCTGATGGACAGTGGTCCAGTCCGCCTCAGTACATAAATACTCCACGCTACATTAGCCTCCAAAGCCGTTCCACATGTTGTTTGCAGAAGGCCTCCACGGTGCTTAAACCCCGATCCCCATCTGGATCTTTCCAGGTCAGCTAGTCCAGGACTTCAAAACACGGCCCCACGACGTGGACTCGCTCCCTGATCCGCCACCCTGCAGGACCGTAGTCCACATACCCGACCTAGCCCGTCACAGGCTGCACTCAGACCAGCACGCTGTAAAAGATGACTGTTTACGCCGAGTCTTTCCTTCTGAAACTCGTTTCCACGAGTGGATTTTAGATTGATAAATAATCTTCTTCTTGTCTTGAGAACATGATGTCGACACTAAATAATAAACTAGAGGATTGCTATGAAGTGAACTAATTCAATATTTTGTTAGTAACGAGCTGAAGGCATCAAATGAAATCAATTCGGACACTTTTAGTCTTTTTTGGGATTGTTCCAAGCAGAGGGGGACGCTTGGCATTGGATTCTGCATGAAAGGCATGAACTTGCTGCTTTCCATCTTGATTCTAGTCCCAAACATGAGGAAGAAAACATCTTTGCAAGGCTGCACAGGTCATCCAAAGCTGTCTCTGGTTCCTGCTGCCCTTGTCCCAAGGCCAGTCAGCTGTGCTCTGCCGTGATGCAGGTTAGGGGCCCCACTGGGACCCGCGGCGAGTCTGAGGCTCCGAGATGAGAGGGGGTAAACGGGGGGTTCTTTACGAGCGGCCTCGCTTCCCTCCGCCTGCCAGAGAAATGATGACAGGGCAGAAATATATTAATACATGTTCCCCCGTCTAGGATGGAGCTGCACCTCCTCCACCTCCTCCATGTGTGGCTGACTGTCAACTGAAGAAGAAGCAGAGAGCAGGGTTCCTCCACCTTCTCCAAAATCAAACTCAAGCATTTCCAGGTGTATTTCCATGCTTTTCCAGCCCCTTCCAGCTATTTTCATCATCTGTTCATCATCAAAAGTCATTTTTCATAAAGAAACGTCAGAAAATGCTGTTTTCAGTCCCTCAGATATGGAGATCTTCTTTTCTCTGTTCTATCATAGATGTCATCACATACAACACACATTTATAGACCTTTAGTCTACATCCAAGACCTTTCAAACCTTGAAAACACCACACACAAGTGTTTTCAAGGATTTCCAGCACCCGTACCAGCCCTGAGAGAGGATGAGGAGGATGAGGAAGCTCACAGCCGGAGCATGAGATGAAGAGAGGGACGGACAGATAAAAGGAAGTCAACATGGTGGGACAGCTCTGATAGAAATAACCTCATCAGACGATAAGTGGAAACACGTCCTCGGATCCAGAGATCCTCATCGTCTGCTGCCAGTGCAGGAGGTCCTCTGGAAACCAGACGTTAGCGCCACATCGCCACGGTAACGACTGATCTAATCACAAGGCCCGCTCGGTGGAAGCCACCTGTTTCTGCCAGCTTTGCTCTCGCACATAAAAGGGGGGCGGCTGGCATGTTGGACTGGTACCCAGATCCCCATGTAGTCCCACTTAAAGCCAAAGACACAAAAAAAATGGATTTCTTCTCACTTTTCAGGCAGCAATGACCAAAATATGTATGTGTGTTGGTTTCCATAGTTACATGTCTGCGACCGGCTCAAGATAAACTACTTTTCACGTTTGAACAGACAGAGACAGACCTTTTTCATCTGGAGCAGGCTGACCTCCACCAGTCTGCTCTTCTCGTCCATCTGTTCATCGGCGACAGCCAGTTTACATTTTACCATCCTTGTAAACCATCACCCCAGCAGCCAAGATGCAGCGGGGCAACTACAACAACAGGAGGCCTCAATACCAACCGAACCCCAAGAAGGAGCTTCAGAGAGACCACGAGGAACTCAAGTTCTCTCACAGCATCCTGCAGAAAAAGTTCCAAAAGCGGCAGGAGGCGATCCAGACCCTGAAGAAAGACTCCTGTGAGAAAGAGGAGGCCTTTAATGACCTGAAAAGGAGACTGGACTCAGCCTCCCAGAAGAACTACCTGAACCCCCATGCTGAGAGGAAGGTCACTGAAGACCTCCAAGCCCAATTAGCTGAGCTCAAAAAACAGCTGGAGATGGAATCTGCACTCAAAGCCACAGAGAACCTGACCGAAAAACCAGGAGCTGAGTTAGCTCTGCTGAGAGTAGAGCTCCAGCAGAAGACCCTGGACCAGGATCTGGTGACGGAGGCCCTTGAAGAAAAGGTCTCATCCAACCAGGAGCTGGTGTCTACCCTCCAGACTGCCGAGGAGGACAACCAGGACCTCCCAACTCCTGAGGACAACACTTAATTAAACACTCACATTTGATCAGTACAAGAGACACACCACGGGTCTGTAACAGGTCTGTAGTCTCAGTGGGTCCCACCACGGGTCTGTAACAGGTCTGTAGTCTCAGTGGGTCCCACCACGGGTCTGTAACAGGTCTGTAGTCTCAGTGGGTCCCACCACGGGTCTGTAACAGGTCTGTAGTCTCAGTGGGTCCCACCACGGGTCTGTAACAGGTCTGTAGTCTCAGTGGGTCCCACCACGGGTCTGTAACAGGTCTGTAGTCTCAGTGGGTCCCACCACTGGTCTGTAACAGGTCTGTAGTCTCAGTGGGTCCCACCACTGGTCTGTAACAGGTCTGTACTCTCAGTGGGTCCCACCACTGGTCTGTAACAGGTCTGTAGTCTCAGTGGGTCCCACCACGGGTCTGTAACGGGTCTGTAGTCTCAGTGGGTCCCACCACTGGTCTGTAACAGGTCTGTAGTCTCAGTGGGTCCCACCACGGGTCTGTAACAGGTCTGTAGTCTCAGTGGGTCCCACCATGGGTCTGTAACAGGTCTGTAGTCTCAGTGGGTCCCACCACTGGTCTGTAACAGGTCTGTAGTCTCAGTGGGTCCCACCACGGGTCTGTAACAGGTCTGTAGTCTCAGTGGGTCCCACCATGGGTCTGTAACAGGTCTGTAGTCTCAGTGGGTCCCACCACTGGTCTGTAACAGGTCTTAGTCTCAGTGGGTCCCACCACTGGTCTGTAACGGGTCTGTAGTCTCAGTGGGTCCCACCACTGGTCTGTAACGGGTCTGTAGTCTCAGTGGGTCCCACCACTGGTCTGTAACAGGTCTGTAGTCTCAGTGGGTCCCACCACTGGTCTGTAACAGGTCTGTAGTCTCAGTGGGTCCCCCCACTGGTCTGTAACAGGTCTGTAGTCTCAGTGGGTCCCACCACTGGTCTGTAACAGGTCTGTAGTCTCAGTGGGTCCCACCACTGGTCTGTAACGGGTCTGTAGTCTCAGTGGGTCCCACCACTGGTCTGTAACAGGTCTGTAGTCTCAGTGGGTCCCACCACTGGTCTGTAACAGGTCTGTAGTCTCAGTGGGTCCCACCACTGGTCTGTAACAGGTCTGTAGTCTCAGTGGGTCCCACCCCTGGTCTGTAACAGGTCTTAGTCACCCTGGGTTCTTCCCTTCCAAGTGATGGAATAGCTAAACAAGCCGATCTGGATCGGTTTATTCAATAATATATGAGGCGATGGCATCACCGACACTCGACACTCTCAGGTCCGGCCATCGCCCGAGTCACGCGTGGAGGAGAGAGAGGACGGGAGGCGGACCATGAATAATTGAAGAGAAGCCGGGCTGTTTGTAAAGAACCAGCTCTCAGTGTGCACGGCGGCGTGGGCCGGAGAGGAAGACCACCTCCTGTGACGGGAGGTTTTCCAGCATGAAGCTTTGTGGGAGACAGACGATGATTCCTTACTTCTGTTTCCTCCTCTGCTGGCTTCCTCTACAAGGTAAAAGAAAAAGCTGCTCTTTCTTTTAAACCACGTGGACTCGGAGACGAGTTCAGGCCAGTTCCTGCTGCTGCAATTATGTCTAATTGTCTAAACGCAAAAAAGCCAGAGGGAGGGTCATAAAACGTGAAGCATCAAATAGACCAGAGGCAGATGAAGATGTGAGTGTTTAATGAAGTGTTGTCCTCAGGAGTCTACGCGGTCCGCCAACGCAGGCCTCGCAAACGTGTTTCAATGTCTGCTGATAGGGAGCTCTGCTGCTCACAGTCACAGACGGTAACAGACGGAGCTTTCCTCTCCTCAGCAACAGACTGACGTCTCTGGTGTTGCAGGTCTGCAGATACTGGACCCGGAGGAGGTGGAATACATCCGCTCCGTTGCCAAGGCGACGGTGGGGGGCTCGGTCACCCTGGGCTGCGGCTCCGCCAGGCCCACCATCTTCATCTGGGGCTTCACCAAACCGGGGACCGACAACAACGTGGCGGTGGCCTACGACTACGGACAGGGGCCCAAACTGCAGGCTCAGTCCGGGGTCCGGGGTCTGGGGTCCGGGGCCCAGGTTCAACACATGCGGGTCCCTGTCAACACCTCCGCCTTAGTCCTGGAGGGGCTCCGGAGGGAGGCAGAGGGCCTGTACACCTGCCAGGCTCTATACGACACCGAGGACGGGGCCCGGATCACCTTCTACTTCACCCGGCTGGAGGTGGACGACCACTGAGGTTCACGTTAACGTGGATCTTCAAAGCCCTAAAATGTCAAAGAAAAAACAGATTCTCAAACATATTAAGCCATGTTTTACCCAAAAACACAGTGAAAATTAATACACTGTGAAAGAAAACAATGCCACTAATTATCATTACATTTCAGAGAGAAACGAACCGTCTGAGAAGCCGTCAAACAGCAGGTGATTGGATGAACCACCTGTCAATCAAACATCTTGAAACCAATGAATAACTCATAAGCTTCTATGCTTTAGGAGTCGCCATTGTTGCGTGAAACAAAATGGAAGTCTATTTTTGTGTGTGCAGGAGGAACCCCCTGTGAGAACATAACATTTTGTTTAGTGTATTTAAGACGTTGTCATGGTGTCGCAACAATAAAGTCATGTGTACTGAGGTAATAAATCATTTCTCGTAGTCTGGTTCTTGTGTTTCCTCCAACATTAAGGAAATTAAGTCCTGGTTGGTCTGTGCATCTTCTAAAAATATTTTTTCCAATTATTTGAGCATCACAAATAAATTCCCCTCACCCTCATTGAACTGGGGCGGGGGCAGAAACCTCATAAACAGGTTCCTTAAAACCTGCAAATAAACCAGAACTAGCTCCTGCTAAATACCACAAATATGTTTGGATCAGACTGAAGTGGAACACAAACACTGCGATGAGCGAGAGGCCGGCCTCTTGTCTCCTGCAGTCGCTATAAACGTACGAAGCGTGACACCGTGCAGACCTGAGGTTGTGGTTTTACATTTCAAATACCTCTCCGGTCTCGTATTGTGCCGATCATTAAAACCATCTGGGCAGCAGGTTCATTAGACAAAGACAAACTTTTGGTTTTTCCCTCCTTGAAATCCATCGGCCATCGCCGTTTCTGCTTAATCTCCTTTGAAGGTCATAGATATCGGGAAGTGTTAAATCAATCATCATGTCTTTATTCTGGAGTGGCTGACAGGTCTACGTCCCAACGGGCTCATTCCTGACCTGTAAGATGGTGAAGGTGTTGTTCCTGACCTGTATGATGGTGAAGGTGGTGTTCCTGACCTGTAAGATGGTGAAGGTGGTGTTTAAATGGATGTTCCTGACCTGTAAGATGGTGAAGGTGGTGTTTAAATGGATGTTCCTGACCTGTAAGATGGTGAAGGTGGTGTTCCTGACCTGTAAGATGGTGAAGGTGGTGTTTAAATGGATGTTCCTGACCTGTAAGATGGTGAAGGTGGTGTTTAAATGGATGTTCCTGACCTGTAAGATGGTGAAGGTGGTGTTTAAATGGATGTTCCTGACCTGTAAGATGGTGAAGGTGGTGTTTAAATGGATGTTCCTGACCTGTAAGATGGTGAAGGTGGTGTTTAAATGGATGTTCCTGACCTGTATGATGGTGAAGGTGGTGTTTAAATGGATGTTCCTGACCTGTAAGATGGTGAAGGTGGTGTTTAAATGGATGTTCCTGACCTGTAAGATGGTGAAGGTGGTGTTTAAATGGATGTTCCTGACCTGTATGATGGTGAAGGTGGTGTTTAAATGGATGTTCCTGACCTGTAAGATGGTGAAGGTGGTGTTCCTGACCTGTAAGATGGTGAAGGTGGTGTTTGAATGGATGTTCCTGACCTGTAAGATGGTGAAGGTGGTGTTTAAATGGATGTTCCTGACCTGTAAGATGGTGAAGGTGGTGTTTAAATGGATGTTCCTGACCTGTATGATGGTGAAGGTGGTGTTTAAATGGATGTTCCTGACCTGTATGATGGTGAAGGTGGTGTTTAAATGGATGTTCCTGACCTGTATGATGGTGAAGGTGGTGTTTAAATGGATGTTCCTGACCTGTAAGATGGTGAAGGTGTTGTTTAAATGGATGTTCCTGACCTGTAAGATGGTGAAGGTGGTGTTTAAATGGATGTTCCTGACCTGTATGATGGTGAAGGTGGTGTTCCTGACCTGTAAGATGGTGAAGGTGGTGTTTAAATGGATGTTCCTGACCTGTAAGATGGTGAAGGTGGTGTTCCTGACCTGTATGATGGTGAAGGTGGTGTTTAAATGGATGTCCTGACCTGTATGATGGTGAAGGTGGTGTTCCTGACCTGTAAGATGGTGAAGGTGGTGTTTAAATGGATGTTCCTGACCTGTAAGATGGTGAAGGTGGTGTTCCTGACCTGTAAGATGGTGAAGGTGGTGTTTAAATGGATGTTCCTGACCTGTAAGATGGTGAAGGTGGTGTTTAAATGGATGTTCCTGACCTGTAAGATGGTGAAGGTGGTGTTCCTGACCTGTAAGATGGTGAAGGTGGTGTTTAAATGGATGTTCCTGACCTGTATGATGGTGAAGGTGGTGTTTAAATGGATGTTCCTGACCTGTAAGATGGTGAAGGTGGTGTTTAAATGGATGTTCCTGACCTGTAAGATGGTGAAGGTGGTGTTCCTGACCTGTATGATGGTGAAGGTGGTGTTTAAATGGATGTCCTGACCTGTATGATGGTGAAGGTGGTGTTCCTGACCTGTAAGATGGTGAAGGTGGTGTTTAAATGGATGTTCCTGACCTGTAAGATGGTGAAGGTGGTGTTCCTGACCTGTAAGATGGTGAAGGTGGTGTTTAAATGGATGTTCCTGACCTGTATGATGGTGAAGGTGGTGTTTAAATGGATGTTCCTGACCTGTATGATGGTGAAGGTGGTGTTTAAATGGATGTTCCTGACCTGTAAGATGGTGAAGGTGGTGTTTAAATGGATGTTCCTGACCTGTATGATGGTGAAGGTGGTGTTTAAATGGATGTTCCTGACCTGTATGATGGTGAAGGTGGTGTTTAAATGGATGTTCCTGACCTGTATGATGGTGAAGGTGGTGTTTAAATGGATGTTCCTGACCTGTATGATGGTGAAGGTGGTGTTCCTGACCTGTAAGATGGTGAAGGTGGTGTTTAAATGGATGTTCCTGACCTGTATGATGGTGAAGGTGGTGTTTAAATGGATGTTCCTGACCTGTATGATGGTGAAGGTGGTGTTTAAATGGATGTTCCTGACCTGTATGATGGTGAAGGTGGTGTTCCTGACCTGTAAGATGGTGAAGGTGGTGTTTAAATGGATGTTCCTGACCTGTATGATGGTGAAGGTGGTGTTTAAATGGATGTTCCTGACCTGTATGATGGTGAAGGTGGTGTTTAAATGGATGTTCCTGACCTGTATGATGGTGAAGGTGGTGTTCCTGACCTGTAAGATGGTGAAGGTGGTGTTTAAATGGATGTTCCTGACCTGTATGATGGTGAAGGTGGTGTTTAAATGGATGTTCCTGACCTGTATGATGGTGAAGGTGGTGTTTAAATGGATGTTCCTGACCTGTATGATGGTGAAGGTGGTGTTTAAATGGATGTTCCTGACCTGTATGATGGTGAAGGTGGTGTTCCTGACCTGTAAGATGGTGAAGGTGGTGTTTAAATGGATGTTCCTGACCTGTATGATGGTGAAGGTGGTGTTTAAATGGATGTTCCTGACCTGTATGATGGTGAAGGTGGTGTTTAAATGGATGTTCCTGACCTGTATGATGGTGAAGGTGGTGTTTAAATGGATGTTCCTGACCTGTATGATGGTGAAGGTGGTGTTCCTGACCTGTAAGATGGTGAAGGTGGTGTTTAAATGGATGTTCCTGACCTGTATGATGGTGAAGGTGGTGTTTAAATGGATGTTCCTGACCTGTATGATGGTGAAGGTGGTGTTTAAATGGATGTTCCTGACCTGTATGATGGTGAAGGTGGTGTTCCTGACCTGTATGATGGTGAAGGTGGTGTTTAAATGGATGTTCCTGACCTGTATGATGGTGAAGGTGGTGTTCCTGACCTGTAAGATGGTGAAGGTGGTGTTTAAATGGATGTTCCTGACCTGTATGATGGTGAAGGTGGTGTTCCTGACCTGTAAGATGGTGAAGGTGGTGTTTAAATGGATGTTCCTGACCTGTATGATGGTGAAGGTGGTGTTTAAATGGATGTTCCTGACCTGTATGATGGTGAAGGTGGTGTTCCTGACCTGTAAGATGGTGAAGGTGGTGTTTAAACGATGAAGATGAAGTGTGGAGATCCTCATCACCCAGATTATTAGTGTTGCTGCATGATGAACTTCATCCAACCACAACATGCTTCACTTGTGGTTTTGTGACATCTCCAAGGATAATCCCCCCCCCCCCCCCCCCCAGGGGGCAAGAGACTTAACAACACACTGCCCAATTCATAAGAACCAGAGAGAGAGAGAGATAGAGAGAGAGAGAGAGAGAATGGTGGGCGGAGGGGAAAGGGACCGGCGTTAACAGGTCGGCAGGAATTCCTCGGCAGACAATGAGCGTTCTTGTTCTTGATCCTTAACGAAGGGTGGAGCTGGTTGGGGTGGCGATGGATGGGCGTGGGAGATGGAGACGCAGCTCACTGGGAGACAACCCCAACCCTTATCTCCTCCTCGTCGGACCCCGGCCTGCATCTGTCAGCATCCCCCTCCTCCTCCTCCTCTTTCCTTACCAGCTTCATTTCCTTCACATTGTTTTGTTCCTTTTTCCTCATGATGGAGACCCGAACCTACGACCGCGTATCAGGGCCACAGGGGGGCGAAGTTCAGAGAAAAAAAAATGCTAGCTGCAGTTTTCACTTGTTGTCCTGGCAACGGTAAACATCGGGTCTTAGCGGAACTAAGGAACTTGTTTCTTGTCGGTTATGACAAGTGGAAGCTACAGCTAGCATGTTAGCTCAACCTCCCCGATCAATAAACACCCAGAGGTTACAGTTTGTCCTCATATGAATAAAACCAACAATAAGCATCAACATCATCACCCTAAGGACCTGAACGAGGTGATGTCACACGTTGGGACGATTCTTTAGAAACATACATGTGCACTCATGGGAAGTTAGCTAGCATAGATACCGGTTGTTAGCATCGTAATAAACTCACAAATTTGCCAGGTTTTCTCTGAATATTGCCCCCGTCTCTCGGCTTTGCTTTTTTTTCTCCTACAGTGGCCCTGATAGGCCGTCGTTCGAATCAGCCAATGGCATGCAGGAGATCTTCCTCAGCATTCTGAGTCACTAAAAAGAAAAAAAATAAATCAGTCCACAACGTTTCCAAGATTCTAACTGGGAAGGTTCTGGGTTTAAGCCTCCATCCAGACTAAAAATACCAGGCGGAAGACGACGCCTCCGGGTGCCAGGAATATCCCATATACCATCAGGGGGGAGGAGGGGGGGAGGGAGGGGGAGGAGGGATGCCAGGCGAGCCCCGAGGACTGGCAGCTGAGTCTGGCACCGAAGCAGGCAGACAGGCACCGGGCATGGAAAAGCCTGCACCGCAGCCGCCCCCCTTCGTGGACCAGGTCCAGACCTTCGGCCCGCTGCCATCCACCAACGGATCCCCTCAAACCAGCCGATCACCTCAAACCAATGGATCACTTCAAACTTTCAGAGGAAACGAGGAGAGAATGCTGCAGCTTGATCCATGAATGAGTTGATCAGCGCTGCTGGTTATATTGAAGCTGCAGCAGACGACCGTTCACAGCTCCAACTGGCATCCAACATCCAACATCCAACTAGCATCCAACATCCAACATCCAACTGGCATCCAACATCCAACACCCAACTGGCATCCAACATCCAACTAGCATCCAACATCCAACATCCAACTGGCATCCAACATCCAACATCCAACTGGCATCCAACATCCAACATCCAACTAGCATCCAACTACCATCCAACATCCAACTGGCATCCAACATCCAACATCCAACTAGCATCCAACTACCATCCAACATCCAACTGGCATCCAACATCCAACTGGCATCCAACATCCAACTAGCATCCAACATCCAACTGGCATCCAACATCCAACTAGCATCCAACATCCAACTGGCATCTAACATCCAACTAGCATCCAACATCCAACTGGCATCCAACATCCAACTGGCATCCAACATCCAACTAGCATCCAACATCCACCTGGCATCCAACATCCAACTGGCATCCAACATCCAACTGGCATCCAACATCCAACTAGCATCCAACATCCAACTGGCATCCAACATCCAACTAGCATCCAACATCCAACTAGCATCCAACATCCAACTAGCATCCAACTGGCATCCAACATCCAACTGGCATCCAACACCCAACTGGCATCCAACTGGCATCCAACATCCAACTGACATCCAACTGGCATCCAACTAGCATCCAACATCCAACTGGCATCCAACATCCAACTGGCATCCAACATCCAACTGGCATCCAACATCCAACTAGCATCCAACATCCAACTGGCATCCAACACCCAACTGGCATCCAACTGGCATCCAACATCCAACTGACATCCAACTGGCATCCAACTAGCATCCAACTGGCATCCAACATCCAACTGGCATCCAACATCCAACTAGCATCCAACATCCAACTGGCATCCAACATCCAACTGGCATCCAACTAGCATCCAACATCCAACTGGCATCCAACTAGCATCCAACATCCAACTGGCATCCAACTAGCATCCAACATCCAACTAGCATCCAACATCCAACTGGCATCCAACATCCAACTGGCATCCAACATCCAACTAGCATCCAACATCCAACTGGCATCCAACATCCAACTAGCATCCAACATCCAACTGGCATCCAACATCCAACTGGCATCCAACATCCAACTGGCATCCAACATCCAACTAGCATCCAACATCCAACTAGCATCCAACATCCAACTGGCATCCAACTAGCATCCAACATCCAACTGGCATCCAACTAGCATCCAACATCCAACTAGCATCCAACATCCAACTGGCATCCAACATCCAACTGGCATCCAACATCCAACTAGCATCCAACATCCAACTGGCATCCAACATCCAACTAGCATCCAACATCCAACTGGCATCCAACATCCAACTGGCATCCAACATCCAACTGGCATCCAACATCCAACTAGCATCCAACATCCAACTAGCATCCAACATCCAACTGGCATCCAACCCTCAGTTTTCCAGAAATCCTGAACCGGAGCGTTTAAGGGACAGTGCACCTGAAATATTATATGTTGTCACTCAGTCACTGCAGATGGTTTTATGTTCCAGAAGTTAAAGTTTTGATTTTTTTTAGATTGATAATTAAGGTGATGGAAATTTAGTTTATTCTGCATAAACGCTTCATAATTCAAGTCTTCTTCAATCCAGCATGATGTTCATTTAGTACATTATGGTCCATTTAGAGTCCACCAGACCAGAAAGCAGGGGATGCTTTAGGGGGCGGGGCTTACCTGCTGATTGACAGGTCGCTACCATGCTACCGATGCTAGTTAGCTACTAAGATGACTTTTATGGCAAACACTATATTTCGTCCCTCAGAACCTACAGATGGTTTTATGTTCTATAAATCCAGTTTTACATTTTTTGAGATTTAGAATTGAGTTGAAATGGAAATGTAGTTTATTCTGCATAAAAAATGTTAATCCACAGACATCATGTTCACTAATTGGGCCTTTGTTGGTACAATTAAATGACATAATCATGTTTTCTTATGATTTGAATGGAACTGGTCCTTATTTATTTTTCTTTGCTTAATTTTTTTTGTCTTTTTCATATTTATATGACATATTTTATGTCATATAAATATTGTATTTACCATTTGAAAATAATCAAATCAAACTTTATGTAAAGTTTTTTCCCGTGGCATGAAATTTGTACCCGACACCAGAATTGTCTGGTAAACTACTAATATAATATAATATAATATAATAAGAGGAACGATGGGGACGTCTTCTAGTTGCTCACACGAAGGCAACTCTGCTTTAAAGCAACTTCTAGAACAGACCGGGAGTCAGGAGGTCAGGAGTCACTGACCCCCCGTCAAAGACCTGTTGGAGGGTCTGGACCCGGTCTGGGGATTTCACTCTGAAGGAGGGGGAGGAACAGAAGTCCAAAATATCTCATTTACTCTTCCATATCTTCTCTTTATATTATTACAAAACTTTACACATTGTCTAATCTCCACACGCGTGGAACACAAACAACAAAAAATAAAAAGAATTTCTCATCCAAAAAAGGCATAAATAATATAAAAGACAAACTTTTTAACTTTAAAAACAGATACATTCATTTAAAATAATATTTCACTACTACAAAAAATAAATAAGTCATCTCAGAGTGTTTTCTGTGAGTCTTTTTCTGTCTTTGAGCAAAGTTTCCGTCTCGTTTTTCACTTTGCTGATCTCAGCTCAGTCCGTCGACGTTGAGTGTCCTCGTCACCGTGACGATCAGTGTCCTCGTCACGGTGACGATCAGTGTCCTCGTCACCGTGACGATCAGTGTCTCTGACTATCGCCGTGCTGGTTCTGGACCGATCTGGTCCTCTTCCCCCTCTTCAGACCTCCTGTGGTCCCGGCTGGATCAGCTCCCCCGCCAGACTGCTGCTGGAGATCCAGCCGGGCTTCTCGTCACAGTCCAGGTCTGGCAGGCGGGTCTCCCAGCACACCACAGGCCCCTCCAAGTCCAGGTCCTCCAGGTCCTCCTCAGCTACGGGGGGGGGGGAGACTTCACATTAAACCAGACTCAGTTTGATTTCACAACAGGAAGTAAATGTTTTCATTTCCCAGCATTCGTTTTGTTTTCTTTTTAGGATCCATTTTTTCCAGATGAGATTTAAACTACGTCGTATTTAAACATGAATTAACTTGTATTTCCCTTAAATACGGAGACAATGTTCAGTGTTCCTGATACCTTAAAAAAAGAGATTCTCTACTGTGATTTGCACTTTGTGTCCCTAATAAACAAATATTATATACATTACATTAAACATTATATATAAAACCATATATATAAAAAATTAAAAAGTGATTGATTTTCTGAAGTTAGCAGGAAATAAATGTATATTCGGGGCCAAAAGGAAGTGAGAAGTTCAGTTTGTGTCTCTAAGGAGCAGAAGCAGAGAATAAAGGAGGAGTAGATGGAGGAGGAGGAGACGGAGGAGGAGGAGGAGATGAAGGAGGAGCAGGAGATGAAGAAGGAGTAGAGGAGGAGGAGAGAAATGAGTCTCACCAGAGTCGTTGGCCGGACGGCGTTCACTGTTGCCGACCAGACAGCAGGAATGCTGCGAGGGCGGCGACTCGCCGTGATGCTCCTCGGCTCCCGGCTCGCCGGCGTACACGTGTCCGTCGGCGTGCACGTGTCCGTCGGCGTGCACGTGTCCGTCGGGGCCGCGGCACGGCGCTGCCGATGACACCTGACCCAGCGGGACCATCTCCAGACCGTCCTGCTGGCAGGGTGCCACGCGGTGCATCACGGGGGGCATCGAACCGCCGGGGAACGTCCCGTTGGTCTTGTTGTAACATCTTTGAGAGGGAAAAAAATGTGTGATGTTGGTTTTATGAGGAAAAAAAGTGCTGAGTCAGCTTCTACCGCTGCACATACCAGACTGGTTCTGGTTCTGGGATCTGTGGGTTTCTAGTCAGACACATAAAGGCCTGTTAACACACACACACACACACACACACACACGAGGTCCGACCTCGCTGCCTCCTAAATATCTGTGACACGTTGTGGTTTTTGCTCTCTGGTGAAGTTTCCCGAATGCAGTGAGCTTCGCTGTGATTGGATCGTGACCACGTCCCCGTCTTTTTCCCAGCAGCCCGAGGTAAATAAACGCATTAGGTCGCTGGCTGGGTGCACACAGGGTAAACTGTGATGCTGCGGACCCTTAAGTACATAAACAGTGTGTGTGTGTGTGTGGGTGTGTGTGTGTGTGTGTGTGTGTGTGTGTGTGTGTGTGTGGGTGTGTGTGTGTGGTGTGTGTGTGTGGGTGGGGAATAAAAATTAAGCTGAATTATGAACCAGACAAATAGGATTTGAATATTATTGATTTAAAATGTAAAAAACACACAACATTTAAAAAAGACTGGAATACTTAAGAGAATACCAGACGATTCATTTAATTGTCGAAGCTTGAAATTACAAAGCGGTGTGTTTGATAGTATATTTACATGGGTTACTATGGAAACCAGGAGTCAGTCTGATCGTAATGTTATTCTTCCTGAAACATTTATCATATCTAAAAGGTGTGAAACATCCTTTTGATCATATTCCTTTATTATATTATTGATTTCCATATTCTGATTGTTTTTCTTCTGATGAATAAACTCCATTAAAAGGAGATTCTGGTCTCACCTGTTGTTGTTGCAGAGGTTCTGGCAGCTCATGCAGTCGCTGGACTCGGTCTGAGGGAGGGAGGTGTACAAGCCTCCGCCCTGAAGACACACACACACACACACACACACACACACACACACACACCACACACACACAGACACACACACACACACACACACACACACACACACACACACACACAGGTGAGCAAGACTGAACCAGATCAGCAGTAGAACCCTTGAGCACAGCGTCTGGATCACATGGTCCCGGGTCACATGGTCCAGATCACATGGTCCCGGTACTCACGTTGTGGTGGTGATGCGGGTGCGAGTGCTCGCAGTCCCGCGTGCCGTGCCGCAGCGTGCCGTCGTGGGCGTGCGGATGGCCGGGCGAGAACAGGCTGCCTGAGCCGTTGAGCAACGCCAGGCCGTTGGGCAGCTTGTGGTGCAGGTGATGGCAGCCCTGGGGCAACATGGCGCCGCCGTGGCCGTAGCCGCCATGCACGCCGCCGTTGACGCGGCTGCCGCCCGGCAGCGTGGTGTACTCCAGGACGTGACCGTTCATCTCCGCCGGCTGGTAGAGGTAGCCGGGGGGGTCGTACTCTACGGGGGGTTAATAACACATTAATAACAACAATACATTCTATTTACACGCCGTACCATACATTATAAATCAAAGAGATAAAAACTGGATCCAAATAAAATCACTATAAATATAAGACTAAAGAATAATGTGGTCAAACTCACAGAAACAGAATGTGGAGTTTTGCTGACTTTTAAAGAATTAATACTTTTCTTGTTTCGTCGGCTCGGTATTTATTTATTTTCATCTGAGAAGCAACTTCTCATTATTTCTGTGCAGCGTTTCCCCACATTGTTCATGGTTTCCATGATCTGGCAGATTCCCCGTCTTCTCGTGTTCGGGACTTTGGGAACTATTCAAACTATCCAACATGAGTCTCTAATGAAAAACAAAACAGATCCCGTAAATCGTTCTAATGACAAACTTTCTCCAAATAATAACCAAGTTATAGCAGCTCATTATTTCTGAGAAGCTTTCTAGTTTTAATGACTTGCAGCATCTTTTGTTTCCACAGAACTTTGAAGTTTCGCCGTCAGAATTAAATAAAAGGAACATCTCGACTGTTTGAATTGTTCCGACGTCGGTGAACTGTCGTGACTCATCTCACGGAAAGTAAAGCACCTGTGATTCAACCTTCACCCAAAACATCTGTAAACTAGAGCAGAAAACATTTACAGGCCTTTAAAGTCAACCAGAACATCTCATCTTTACATGATCGGAAAGAGGAAAACCGGCCGAATATGAACATTCACGCTGCCTCGTGTGGCTCAAAGCTGAACCGCAGACGGAAATGTTAAATAAAAGTCTGCGGAAGAGATTCCGCAGATTTATGGAGACCCTAAAAAATAATGTGTCCTGTGGTTTTATATATAATAATTATTATTATTAGAATAATAACAGGAGAATAAACGGGGAACCAGAGAACGGTAGAATAAACGGGGAACCAGAGAACGGGAGAATAAACGGGGAACCAGAGAACAGGAGAATAAACAGGGAACCAGACAACGGGAGAATTAACAGGGAACCAGACAACAGGAGAATTAACAGGGAACCAGACAACGGGAGAATTAACAGGGAACCAGAGAACAGGAGAATTAACAGGGAACCAGACAACGGGAGAATTAACAGGGAACCAGAGAACAGGAGAATAAACAGGGAACCAGAGAACGGGAGAATTAACAGGGAACCAGAGAACAGGAGAATAAACAGGGAACCAGAGAACGGGAGAATTAACAGGGAACCAGAGAACGGGAGAATTAACAGGGAACCAGACAACGGGAGAATTAACAGGGAACCAGACAACAGGAGAATTTACAGGGAACCAGACGACGGGAGAATTAACAGGGAACCAGAGAACGGGAGAATTAACAGGGAACCAGAGAACAGGAGAATAAACAGGGAACCAGACAACGGGAGAATTAACAGGGAACCAGAGAACGGGAGAATTAACAGGGAACCAGACAACAGGAGAATAAACGGGGAACCAGACACCAGGAGAGGAACAGGGAACTCACTGTGCATGTTGCTCTGCTGCCGGTTCCTCCACAGACACATGGCGATGAAGGCCAGCAGGATGAGCACCATCACCCCGAGGACGCAGCCCACGATCAGGTACAGCAGACCCCCGGGGGGGCTGGGCGGGTCCTGGGGGTGGGGGTACGGCGGCGTGATGGGGTGGTGGCTGGGCGACCCGGGGGAGTGACGCGCCGCCGCTGAGAGGGGAGGAGTCAATGACCCGTTAGCGTGTTGGTGGACTGTTGTGTAACCATGGCAACGCGTCATTACAGCCACAGCGCTCACCTTTGGTCTCACAGATCATGACGTTGCTGTACTCGCTCTCCCCCCCGTCGTTGAAGCACTGCATCTTGATGTCGTAGGAGGTCTCTGCCTGCAGGTGGCCAATCATGTGCCAGTATTTCACACCTGCGAGGGCGAGGGAGGGAGAGAGAGAGGAAGGGGACAAAGGTGAGAAATCACTGTTGACTCGCGTCGCTCCACATCCTGTGTAAACTCACTATCGCTGTCTCACTCTCTACGTGTCTCACACCTCAGGCCATGTTCTCTCATAGTCTGTCTGTCATTCAGCCCCCGCCACCCCCCCCCCCCCCCGCCCCACGAGGCCCGACAGTTGCTTTACTCTGGATCAGCTCCATATATGGCAGCGTAGTGTTTGTACTGGCTCGCCTCCAGTACTCACACACACACACACACACACACACACACAGACGGAGAGAGAGAGAGACACATACACACGGAGAGAGAGACATACACACACACACACACACACACACACACAGACGGAGAGAGAGAGAGACACATACACACGGAGAGAGAGACATACACACACACACACACACACACACACACAGACGGAGAGAGAGAGAGACACATACACACGGAGAGAGAGACATAACACACACACACACACACACACAGACGGAGAGAGAGAGAGACACATACACACACACAGACGGAGAGAGAGAGAGACACATACACACACACAGACGGAGAGAGAGAGAGAGACACATACACACACACAGACGGAGAGAGACACATACACACACACACGGAGAGAGAGACACACACACACACACACACACACACAGACGGAGAGAGAGAGAGAGAGACATACACACACACAGACGGAGAGAGACACATACACACACACACACACACACACACACACACGGAGAGAGAGACATACACACACACACACACACACACACACACACACACACACAGACGGAGAGAGAGAGAGAGCACATACACACACACAGACGGAGAGAGACACATACACACACACACGGAGAGAGAGACATACACACATACACACACACACACACACACACACACACACACGGAGAGAGAGAGAGAGAGACATACACACACACAGACGGAGAGAGACACATACACACACACACACACACACACACACACACGGAGAGAGAGACATACACACACACACGGAGAGAGAGAGAGAGAGACACATACACACACACACGGAGAGAGAGACATAACACACACACACACACACACACACACACACACACACACACACACCTACACGATGATCTCCAGCGTAGAAACATTTCACACGGATGTGTCCTAAAGAAGTTCTGTGTTTTGGTTTATTAATCACGAGGACTGGACCGGTGGATCAATAATCAATAACAGACGGAGGTGTTTGTGCTGAGTCACAGGTTTCAGATGTTAAACTTTAAACTGGACAGATTATCTGAGGGCAACGTGACGGCAGCAGGGTAATCATTCACGGTCCGTTAAAACCAAACACACATCCGTCTGTGAGCGTGAGGACGTCCGTCTGTCCGCCTCCTCCCGGACCGGTCATCACCGTGAGCAACGTGAGCCCCGCCTCCTCCCGGACCGGTCATCACCGTGAGCAACGTGAGCCCCGCCTCCTCCCGGACCGGTCATCAGCGTGAGCAACGTGAGCCCCGCCTCCTCCCGGACCGGCTCAAATTTCAACTCCAGCAACATTTTATTAAAAACAGATTTCAGAGACGGCTCTCTATAAATCAGCACACACACACACACACACACACACACACACACCTTCCACCACGTCCCTCTTGTAGTCGCTGTCGTTGTCGCTGTCGGTGGGCCGGTAGTAGATGTAGAAGCCCTGGATGGGGGTGTTGTTGTTGCTGGAGGGGCTGTACTGGAGGGGGAACAGAGACAGAGCAATCAGTGAGGATGCAACGAGACTAATGGCCGAGCTCGTTATGGGCAGATATGGGGGGGGTGATTGGGGATAATGAGTCTGAGGTTAGGTAAACGTGGTGAACTCTCCGAGTCCATCTGCAGGATAAACGCTCCTAAAGAGGAGGAATGAAAGTCTTCATCTCTGCAGAACGCCATTCCACCTTTACATGAGAACCGAAACACACCGGTGAGCCTCGCTTCACTGTTTTACCAGATCATTCTTCACCAGACCCACCTGACTACAGTAGGAGGTCAGACTGGCATTTATTCACTTATTCAGTTCGTTATTTAGGTCTTTTTCTGGTATTTATTTATTTTTATATTAGTTATTTTGTCTTTTTCACAGTTGTACGACATATTTTATGTCATGTAAATATTGTACTTCGTATTCAAGAATAAAGACCAGGTTTTTGTCTTCCAATGAGCTCCTTTTTCTTTCCGGATTCCCAGATGTCAGACAGCGATGACGACCACTAGAACTATGAAAGCAACTCACGGTCCAGCGCAGCATGATCTGTGTGTCGCTGATGGCGTCGGTGGAGGAGATGTGGGGTCCGACGACGGGCCGGTCTGCCACCCGGGCGCTGGCCTGGGGGACCTGGTATAGCTTGGAGGGGATGCTGTGAGGGCTCTCGCCGTACATGTTCACGGCCACCACCCGGTACCGGTAGGAGGAGCCTGAGAGGGAACACCACCCAGCTGTGACATCATTATTATGATACAGTAAAAACAATAGTATCGTTGCATCACAACGATCACATTTAACACGTCCGTAGTTGTTTTTCTGATTGATTCAAGTATAAAATGAGCTCAGTTGCCAGGGTGTCGTTGGCTAAGATTTGTAGAAACTGGCAACAAATTCTCTAAAAGCAAACTGAATGACCACACATATAAATATGTTTTTAATATTTGTTGCATTAATGATATTTTAAAGTTGCGGTCTCTGCTGTAGAGACGACGGTTGGATCGCCGACATCACAAACTAATGTTTCACCGGACAACGAGGCAGAAGAAACTCAGCGAAACAACAAACAACGACATGTCAACGTGCCACGTTTCGGATCTGATCGATGACGTCACATGACCCCCTCCGCTCACCGGGCTCCAGGTTCCGGACTTCCACCGACAGCTTGAGCGGTGAGATGTTGTCGGCCGCCACCAGCCACTCGGCGCTGCGGCCGCGCCGGTACTCCACCCGGAAGGCCGTGATCGGGGAGCCGCCGTTGGCCCGCGGGATCCAGGTGACGTACACCGAGCTCTCCGTCGCCATGGAGATGGTGGGCCGGTCGGGGGCCTCGGGGACTGGGAGGGGAACAAATACCCGATTTATAGAAAACGCTGCATCCCGACTCGTTAACGAGGAAGGAAATCAATAATCAATAATAATCAATAAATAAAGACGTTGGCGTGGCGTTGGAGGGAGATACTTACTGCCGAGGCTGTTAGCCACGAGGTTAGAGAGGCAGGAGAGAGTAAGAGAGAGAGAGAGGGTTAGTGAACACACACACACACACACACACACACACACACACACACGTCTCACCTCGGTCGTGAATGACGACCCCGAAGTGTGTGTTGGTGGTTTTGTCCTCCGGGGCTTTGGGGGGCGCCGAGACCACCGGGGGTTTGGACGGGTTCTTGTTGGAGGTTGGGCTTTTTTCTGAGGGAGGAGGAGGAGGAGGAGGGAGGAGGAGGAAGAGGAGGAGGAGGTCCATCAGAATCAGCTGATATCTAAAGGTTCCTGGGTGTTAATCAATATTTTATTCTGAGAAATATAATATAGTCATTTTTCATATGATGAATCGGATCTGTGACACATTTATCCACTACTACTCATTAATAACCCTTCTAGTGTGGATCCAACACTTCCTTAAAGGAAATGAGTTTTTTACAAGAAATCTGAAGAATGAAAAAAGAAATGCACAGTCAACGTTTCAGCTTCAAAGACCCTCACAGGAAACTGTCGTTCTTCAGAAGATGAATTTAAAAAGACGTGGCTATTATTTGATAGATTCAACATTGAATCCAAGTGAAGAGTTAAAATGATAAATCTGTTTTCTTGTTCTTGAGTCTGTTTTTAGTGCCGGATCCTGGTGGACCAGGACCAAGAACCTCCTCCGGATCACATCTGTGGTCTCTGGCAGCGTTGACACGTTTCTGACCAGGAACATTGTGTCAACCCGCGGTGGCAACTTCACATTGTTGTTGCTTTCTGGAACTTCTGTGGTCGTTCTCCTTTTATTTGTCTCAGAAAAACAGCAAAGCTGCTGGAAGTCGCTCGTTATGATCGGACGAATAAGAGGGAACAATCCTCCTCAGGTGAACCTGTAGATACATATATATAATGGGGGGGGGGGGGACTGACCCTTGCCGGTCCGGAAGGTCAGCATGGCCGGCTGGCCCTCGCCCGCCGAGCTCCGAGCCACCATCAGGACCTCGTAGAGGCTGGAGGGCTCCAGCTCCGACAGCCTCAGGGTCTTCTCACTGCCGGGGACCCGGACCGTCTGCCAGCTGCCCACCACGGTCCCCATGTCATCCACCTGATCCACACACACACACACACACACACACACACACACAGTCAGAGAGGATCCAGCTCGCCCACGTCTTTAGTCCCTCCCTCCTCTTTATGAAATGAACCAATCACATTCTCCCGTTCTCATCAGCTGTAGATGACATCATGACTTCCCGCCTCACCTTCCGGTATTTGACGAAGTAGGCGTTGATCTGCGCCCCCCCGTCCCGCCCGGCCCTCCACTCCAGGTCGTACAGGTCCGGTTTGTGGGTCTGAGGCGGGCTGGTGATGATGGGGGCCTCCGGCGTGGGCCGGTCGGGGCTCCTCTCGGCCGGGGGGGCGGCGTCCTCCTCCGTCAGGAAACGCTCGTGGCCCTCGTCGCTCTGCATGGGGTGGAGCGACGGAGACGGCCCCGGCAGGACGGTGGAGCTGGGAGGGGGATCTGGGAGGACGGGAACCGGAGGTGATTTAGATATAAGAGGAATCACGGTCTAACAAACGTGGATCAGTCCCTCGTTCCTTCTTGTTCCTGTTTCAGTCGACACTCAGCCGGAGAATAAAAACCCTCGAGGTCCGGAGGAAACGTGTGAACCTCATATGAAGAAACCCACAGAAACAAACATTTAACATGAAACCCTGAACGACTCCAGCATCTCCAGCACAACTGGACCTGGAGACAGCAGCAAGTACTGGACTCACCAGAGACCAGAGACCAGCGCCGGGCAGTCCTCAACGGACCAGAGACCAGACACCAGCACCGGCCGGTCCTCAATGGACCAGAGAGCAGAGACCAGCGCTGGAAACCTTCAGGTTTTGGAAACTGGTCCAGAGGAGCAGGAGTCTCTGCAGCTGCAGGATCAGGCTGTTTGTGTTTTCCATCAGCTGTTGGACCGGAGGCGGAGCGCCCCACCTGGGCGGACCGGGACCCTGATCACGGCTGACACCGGCTTGGCAGAGACCCGGGGGAAACGTTTTCACCACAGCCGAGGAGAGGGGGGGTCAAAGGGCACCATAACGGAATATTAAAGGGGGGGCGGGACATGGCAGGGTCCTGGGGGGGGGGGGGGGGGGGGGGGGGGGTTAACTGTGTAAAGCAAACAGGCCCGGAGCTGGTAACAGTAGACCTGGTCCTGGACCGGGGCCAGCTGCCACACATTCCACCCGCCGACCATTAAAATACCGGAGAGAATCAGAGCCGGTCTGCAGCCGGTCCAACGCAGGGGGAGGAGTCACAGCTGGACCTCCTCCTGCTACTCCTCCCCCTCCTCTTCCTCCTCCTCCTCCCCCCTCCTCTTCCTCCTACTCCTCCTCCCCCTCCTCTTCCTCCTCCCCCCTCCTCTACCTCCTCCTCCTCCTCCCCTCCACTAGACCTGGACAGAGACACTCTGCCAGGTAATTTCCCAGAAACCTTTGTTTCCATCCACGAGAGCGTCACAGCAGATCTTTGCTGATGTGTTGAGGAGGATTTCACTTAAATAACTCATATATATATATATATATATATATATATATATATATATATATATATATAGCACTTTCTAAGGACATCATCTGGTTTAGTAAAAAATAAGAAAGATGTCCAAGGTGACGTCTTCAGTCCGTAAAATATACTCTACGATCAATGATATAAAAGTCAGAGAAAGGCAGGAAATTAATGTGCTTTTGCTCATTAAGAACATATTTGATTGATTATCTGTCAATAAAGAGATCCAATAATAATTAAGCACGATCATGGGGCTGCAGGTTTGACGTAGAAACATCACCAAAGACAAAACACACAGATTTCAGATTGTGACCACGGAGGGTCGACCTCGTTATCAGCTTCTGCTCTGTGTACATGTGAGATATTATATTATTATTATCCCCTTCCTCCCTGAAGTCTGTGACGAGGAGCCAAGTGAACCCGGCGGATCCAGATTGGGGGGGGGGGGTGTGTGTGTGTGTGTGTGTGTGTGTGTGTGTGTGTGTGTGTGTGTGTGTGTGTTAATAAATAAAAGGCAGTTGTGTACGATGTTGACAGCCGGGTGGTCTGGTCCTCGTCAGAACCCTCCACGGCTACTCCTTTACATTCCAGCGTCCGGGCTGATCCCCGACGGCTGCACAGAGCTCACACACACACACACACACACACACACACACACACACACACACACACACACACACACACACACACACACACACACACACACACACACACACACACACACACACTGTATGTGCAGATCCCGCCTGCTGAGAAGATTTAACCCTTCAAACACAACGATCTTTTCTCACAACGTTTCCTTTAAACTCTCGGAGCTCTGAAACACCAACGTCTGGATCCAAACTGAGTCCAGCAGGATCAGGTTTATCTCACCGGCCCACATGGTCTGAACAGAAAAGTGGCTCTTAATCAATAACCTGAGCAGATTTCATGCAGTGTTGTAGTGAGATTGATTGTCACAATAAAGTGCAAGCTTCCTTCACCAACACTGTAAAGTCGACCCCAGATTTGACTGTGTTCATGAATAATTATTATTATTATTATTATTATTATTATCATCATCATTATTATTATTATTAGTCAGGTTGAATTACAAATGATAACATTCATAAAAACAAAGAAAACAAAGATTCTCTGGTTCCAGGAGCTCAAAGTTGAGGATTTACTGATGTTTTGGTCAGAAAAAAAAACAAATAAACGTGTTTGACAGATTCATAATAACTAATAATAACTCCTAACCCCCTAGAAACGGATACAATCTTGGACATATTTATTATTATTGTTACTTGTGAGCTTTCAGTGGGTTTGAGTGTATTCCAACACAAGCGGAGTAGAGACGCCTCCACGTCAAAGCAGTCATCATGAAGGTGCGTACCTGATGGCGTGGTCAGGACGGCGTGCGCCTGCGCCGAGCCGACCCCGTTGTCCAGCAGACACTGAAACACGCCGGCGTCCTGCGGCGTCACGTCTGTGATGATCAGCGAGGCTCCGGAGACCCGGAGGCGGCGGGACGAGCCGATGGGCTCGGCGTTGAACAGCCAGGTGACGTTCGGCGAGGGGTTCCCGGCCGCCACGCAGGTGAAGCGAGCGGAGGACCCGGGGGAGACCAGCTGGTCGGTCGGACCCTCGGCGACGGACGCCGGTTCTGTGGAGGAGAGGAAGGTTATCATCACATCCACCGCCACGTTGCCATCATCAACTTCTGGTTCACTCACCGAGGACGTTCACAGTGATGTTGGCGCTGATCACCGTGCCCTGTTGGCTCTCGGCGGCGCAGGTGTAGCTCCCCTCGTCGCTCCGCGTCGCCGTGGCGATGACCAAGTTGTTGTGCAGCCGCCGGTGGGACGGCCCTAGCGTGACCTGCTCGCCGTCCTTGAACCACGTGGCTGCCGCCGCAGGACTCCCGGACACGACGCACTCCAACGTCAGCGGCTGTGAGCACTGCACCGCCACGGTCACCGGCATGGTCGGGTAGACGACCCGCACCGGGGGGGCGGAGCCTGAGCCTGAACGCACCAGAACAACAACCACGTCAGCAGGTGACGGGATGGACGAGATGTGATGACATCACAGCGAGATCAGACTTACGCTTCACCGTCAGCTTGGTGCCATGAGGTTGCACCACCGTTTCCCCGGTAACAGGGTTGAAGGCACCACACTTATACATGCCCTGGTGGCGGTCGGACACCGAGACGATCTGGAGGTTTCCAGACGGGAGAACTAGATAATCATCTGGAGAGAAGAGGAGGCCAGTAAGGCACAGAGAACTTCCACAATATCAAGTGTTGCATTATGGGTAAGAAAGCAACACAAACCTGTGGACGCTTCCACCCGCTCGCCGCGTACTCGTAGGCGAGGGCGAGCCGGAGGGACGCTGTGCGGCCGAGGACACTCGATGAGGACGGAGCTGCCTTCCTGCACAGATAAGGACCGCCGTCGGCCATCTTCGTATTCTGAGATTTCTGCAGACGAGGAGAAAAAAAGAGGTTTAACTTCCGAGCAGCGAGAGGCGAGCGGCGCTCCTTGAGCTTGTTTGTGTTGGATCGCTGCGTTTTGTTTATTGTTGCAGCGAGCGATTCTATTCATGTGTGATGGCGCTCCAGATCGGGGTCAGACCCCCCCTCCCCCCCTCGCCTGGTCTACAACCAGCCAGCGGTGTCCCGGCAGGAACATTACACGCCACACAGGAAGCCCCGAGGCTCATTAAGGTCGCCGGTCCAGAGGCGCTTGGAAGCGTGCCTGAGTAACAACGACTCGGGCTTCCTTCCTCTTGGCCAATCAGCAGCAGACGGGCCAAGGACGCGCTCTCTCTAAGTGTTCAACACTCACACAGCGGCCTTCCTCTCCTCAAGGCTACTTCCTGTTTCTTTTTTTGTTCTCTGAAGTACACACAAGGGTAATTCTCCGTCTCCGTACCTGCAATGGCCACAGTCGCGTGGCGGCTGGCGATGGCCGCCCCGCCCTCTAAGCGAGCCACGCACTGGTAGACGCCGACATGGCCAGGCTGCAGGGACGAGATGGTGAGGGAGCCGCCGCCGAGCTCCACGCCGGTGGGCAGGGCGTCCCGGTCCAGGGGGCGGCCTCTGAAGCGCCAGGAGACGGCCGCCGACGGAGGACTGGCTGAGCAGAGCAGACGGGCGACGGAGCCCCGGATCTCGACCAGGGAGGTGGGTTCAGACCGGAAAGAGGGGTACTGATCTGGAGGGCAGACAGGCGAGAGAGAGACAAGTCAAAACAAGACATTTGACGACATTTTACAAACCACACACCAAAGTGATACATTAAGGTATTTTATTAATACACAATGAAAACCATCATTAGCTGCAGCCTGAATGTAGATGCAGTATTTTGTGCTGACAAGAATGTGAGACACGTCTCCTGTTCAAATAAAACTACTGGCATCGCTACTGAGTGAGAAATACCTCACAGCCATGAAGAACAAATAAAGTTGTATTCAGATGAACCGACCCTTTGTCTCTGCCGTACTTTTACCATTAGTAGGAACTATGTGGCTGAAGTGGACGTCTTCAATCTTTTTTTCCTGATAAATTAGACTTTTTGATCGTTTCATTTGATCCTGAGTTGTGAAGCACTTTGTAAAGTTTGTTACAACGTGAGCAGACGATCATCGATCGTCGGTAGCGGTGTTGGAGAACCTCGCCGCTGCGACGTAGTATTTTATACGGTATTTCTCTTTGACAGCTCTGATGAGCAGGTGCATGTAATGATGTGCACATTGTGTGTTTAATTGCGTTTGTATATCGGTTTGTGGCAAAATTTACGGAAACGAGGCTCGTGCGTCCAATTACAAAATGATTGAGAAATCTGAGTCATAACTGATGAAAAAGAATGAATACCGGTATGCATATTTCTCTGTCTTTCTGTATCTAGGCAGAGTTTTATGCATCTGGCCCAGATGTTTTTAATCAAAATAAACACTTTGAAGCTGCACTTAAACTCCACATTCAGACCGAGTCATGTTTACGGCCACCTGATGAATGCACGTCCAATATTCACGCACAGCTGCCATGTTGCTGCTGGAAGCTCATGAAAGCGACTTAAGAGCTGCAGAACTGGTGATCTTTGACACCTTTTTTACATTACAAAATACTAAAAATAAGCAGGACCAGGACTCACATGAGCAGCTGATGAGCAGGACCTGGCTGAGACACAGCAGCGTGGACAGGAGGACCCTCAGGTCCCGGTCCATGGTGCACTTTGACCCCTGCCAGCAGCCGCTCCGCCCAGCGTGCACGCCCTCGACCGTTCAGCAAACCTGCAACACACGAGGAGAGAAAACACATCAGAACCAGCCGCGTGGAAACAAGTTCAGGGTTCAGACGCGGGAAATAAACCTACGAGCTTCCAAATGAAACGACAATCCTTCTAATCTTGGTGACACATCCTCTTTACACACTCCTTGATCTCCCCCTTTCACCCCCGCTCTCACCCACTTCAGTGTCTCCACAGAGCTGGAATGTCCTCTTCACCCCCCTCCCCCCCACCGGGCGGCCGAGATCTCCCGCTAATGGAGTGGCCGTGGAGAGACTGTCGCCTGGCTCTTAATATCACTCTCTTGTCACACTGTGTTGCTTCCTCACAGGTTCAGTGTAGCCTGAAGTGCCGGCCCAGACACACTGGAGGGCACGTAATTAGGAGCATTCCTCTATCCTTTTCAACCCGACCCCCCCACCGACCCTCCGACCGCACCACCTCCTCCTCCTTTTACTTAGAGTAATCCGGGGGCCAGCTTTGATCCCGGGTCCCCCGGCTGGTTACCAGGGTTGGATCCTGAGGCCGGAGGGAACAATGGCCGTCCAGCTGTGATATTCACACCGGCGCTTGGACAGCTCGCAGACGTTAGCGGAAGGGCCGACCCGCGGCCAAAGAGTGGATCAAATTAAAGGGATGATGTCTGGGTGGGATCGCTGGAGCTGAACAGGGGTTTCTCTACCCTCCGTTCTCCCCAAACCGGCGCTGCGGGTCGAGTTGTTTGGACTCCCGTCACAATTCATTTAAATCTCCATTAATCTGTTGATTACTTTTCTGTAAAGAGATGCGGAAATTATTTCTTAGAAGTGACCGTTTTGTCCAAAGGCCAAAGACGTTAAAGTCTTTCTGACACACTTCTACTCAACTGTGATGAGTATTGTGGAGGAGGACGTTCCTTATGATGTCATCGACGACAGATGCTTTAATCACGTACTCATTGTCTTCGTCTCCAAGAGCATCCCGAGAACAGACGAGGAGGAGGAGGAGGAGAGAAGAAGCAGGAAATAATAAACTCTCCCAAGCTCCTGGCTCACGCCCACTTCTCACCCCTGAGGTCAAAGGTCAGGGAGCAGAGAGTGAGAAGGGGAGGGAGGGAGGGTGGACCAGCGGGTGTCTGGTGGCCCTGGACCAGCCCCCCCCAGAGGTCACATCCAGCCCTCAGTTTACTCTCACACATTTCCACCTTTTATTCAAACACACAGAAACCTTTAAAGTCTGGTGTGGATGTTTTCTCAACGCGCTACATTCTGGATGAAGCTGCCAGTCTGAGAGTGATTCTCATCCAAGCATATCAAACCCACATCTCGGCTCCCCACAAGTCCCGGCAGGCCCGACAGCGCTGCCCCCATGGCATCGCTGCAAGCTATCTCCCTGTCTGCCGGAATAATGATATATAATTACAATAATAACAACAGCACCATCACAAAAAAGAAGCTGCAGGCACCTCCATGAGAACCTGAAGCAGACCCTGTGACTCCCTCGCTCTGGATCCACCACTATCACTTCCTCGGGGGTGGGGCATAGCCGTCAGGCACCGACCGGGTGCACCGACCGGGTGCCTCCCCCGACCGGGTGCACCGACCGGGTGCCCTCCTTGTGTAAACACACACAGCTGCCTATCTGGCCTGTGGATCTGGCTCAACGAGGAAACACAGGGGCATCATTCCTGCTTCTTATCTGTTTGGCTTTTCCTCTGACATCCGCCACCATGAAGCCACACACACACACACACACACACACACACACACTGTCAGGATATCTTGTATCCATCATCACAGAGGAGTCGTCCATGCTGGCAGCCCCCCCCCCCCCCCCCCAGACAAAAAGCTGTGGACTAAAATGAGTCCCCATCCTACGAGGTCTGACTCCTCTTCTCAAACCTCCAGACTGCTCCGCTTCAGGAAAAACAATCTCGCCGTGTTCCAACATTTCCTCCTCCCTATCCCGAATCCGATCTCGTGTTACCTCCTGTTTTTGCGCTCAGCGTGGATGCGTGGCCGAGGCCGGGCGGGGTCGAAGGCTGTAAATCGAGGAGACATCCAGATTCTACGCCGCTGAAAGCCGATATATTCAGACACGGGGACGGTTCGTGAAAACAAATGGAGGTTCTCGTGTCAGTGGGTTCAAGTGGAAAAGTTCCTTTTTTTTAAGGCGTGGGGGGGTTTGACCCGTGTGTGTTTAGGAAATGTTTAAGTGACACCTGGCTTAAGTGTGTGAAAGCAGCTCCCGTCCTTCATTCAGCAGCTTTTTTTATACTTTCTACAGAATCCATCACGCTTCCTTCCATAGAAACCCAGACAGGAGTAGCTGAGTCTCTCCGGTTGGACAGAAGGGATCTGTGGTGATGACACAGGGGAAAATAAACACAGTGACAGTCTGCCCTCGGGGAAGGGAAGGGGTTCCAGTTCTGGGTTTTGGGTGGGGGGGTTTAGCACCTGCACTTCTTTCTGGCCTCCTCTCTCTGCAGGAACTACTTAAAGCCCCATCTGCCCGCATGTGGGGCCGGGGCCCATATCGCTGTCATATTGGGTAAACAGGGACAAAAGCAACACGGCGGAGCATCAAAGACCCGGGAGGGAAGAACAGGTCACAACTGGTGCTGGGGGGAGGGGGGTCTACGCTTCACAGGGCTGCACAGATGAATAAAAGTCAAGGCACACATCATGAAGCTGATTGGATGACAGGGGGAGGAGGGGGGTGGATGGGGGGTCAATCCCAACTGCTCCCACAATCAACACCAGAGTCATTTAAATCTAATAAATCCCAGCGCTGAGATGAAGACGTTCAGGGTTCAACGAGGATCTGGTCTCTGGTCTCATCTGACCGATTCACATGCTCATATCCCCCGAACCTGTCTGCACTCGCCCCACACCTCCCGGACAGAGGATCTGCAGCACACACATTCCTTTAGAGAGAGAGATGGATACACAGAAAGACAGACACACTGGAGATAGGAGATACATCCAAAACAAGAAGATGAGAGGCGACGAGGGGGTAAGAGAGAAAGACGAGGTGAAACATTCATTCAGAGGTGAATTATTGGGCTAAGAGATGACGGGCAGATAGCTGCCGACTGATGATTCAGTCCTGAACTCCAGCTCAGCCTCTGAAACCCCAGAGAAGAGACTCTAGGGGACCGGCTCCCTTCTGCTGGTCTGGGTGAGCCCAGCCCCCCGGGGGCCACAGAGCAAACTAATGAGTGGGCTTCTGGTACGGCTCCAGCTCTGTCTGATTAAAGACGGAGACGTTATTAAAAGTAGGGACAGACTCGGGAGACATGGTTTGGAATCAAATAAGGGAATTAAGTCGGGAAGAGGCTCCTTCTTGTTTCAGGGTTTAGACTGAATCAGAACGTTAATGCCAGTCTCCTCCACAAATCATTTGTCTTGTGACGCAGAAGACAAATGAGGTACAACTTCCAAGGACAGTCTGATGGTCAGACGCCGCTGTCTGTCTGCTTGCCTGTTTGTCTCTCTGTGGGAGGACAGAGCACCGGCGGCCCGGGAGATGGGAGGTAACGGGGAGGCCACGAGGGTCCCAGAACCCGGAGAACTCCATGGCCCTGACGACCAGCCAGGGTGTTGGATCAGAGGGTGGGGGGGTGAAAGGAGAGGCCCCCAGGGGATCAGACAGTCACATCCCACAAAGCCCTGTTTACCAAGCCCCCCCTTTCCTTCCCTTCCCAACATCTCCGCTCACCAAAGCCCAACCTTCCCAAAGTGCCAGGGCCGGGACCTGGGAGACAGCGCTAATTCTGCCCCGAGGCTCATTGGCCAAGGACACAACGGAGGGGGGGAGGGGGAGGTAAGACAGAGGGGGGAGAGGGAGACTGGGGACTGAAGGGTACAGTATGTTAAGGCCGATGTTAATTGGAGATTGTTCGGAATCGCCTTGTGTCCTTTCCTGGGAATCTGTGAGGGGGAGGGACGGGAGGGTGGGGAGGGAGGTGCGGTCATTTCCCAAGGTCCTGAACAGCGGGATTAACTACAGGGGCGAAACTCAATAGCGGCCTCGGACACTGGAAACAGATCCCCGGGTATCGCCGCCATACAAGGCCACCTCGAGACCTTTCACAAAGCGCCATGTAACTAACAACCCGTCCCCTTTGTCGGGGGCTCTCGGGGCCTTCCGGCTGATTTCACAGGCCTTTCAGCCGACGGGTGGTTGGGGGGGGGGGGGTGTCGTCTGCTCGGACGAGAAAAAAAGGTAATTCCGATGGAGAGGAGGAATGCACGAAGGAGGCCGTCTTTTTGCCCGTAGGGTTTCGTTATAACGCTGATCTTCAACATGTGCCAAGATTCATCACGGCGGGTGAGAGAGAGGGGGGAGAGAGGGGATTGTGCAGCCGTGGCACTGAGGAGGAGGAGGAGGAGGATCCACATTCCAGGGTATCGGTCCTGATTAGAGATGATGGGGAGGTACGTCGGTGTAACGGGGGGAGAGAATCGTGATCAAGTGCCAGAAGGCCTTGAGATCGTCCACCTTCTCTGGGGGAGTCGCGGCGCTATCTGGTGTTTCTACAACGCTGTTGTGTGGGATGTGGACTATACGTGATCTGATCCAGCTGCCCCCCTACTCCCCTCCCCGACTCTCCTGGATTCCATCACCGCGTCTCTACGGCAACAAGTGGCGAGGACGCAGACAACAGCTCCTGCTCAGTCTCCTCCCGCTCGCTCGCTTGGCTGCCGACCAAAAGCACTTTCAAACTAAAACACATATTAAATAATGTGATTCCAAACATGCGGCTATGAAAACAAGACGACCCGAAGAGACGCTAACAAGACGGTTCTTTACAAAGAAGGTTGCTTTCAGGGGCGTTTGCCTTCTTTGTTTGTCACTGGAGAGGCGTGAGAAAGAAAAGCACACATTTCATTTCTCAGGATGATGAATTGAGTCTTTGCTGCAGATATAATGGAGCGATGGAGGAACAGGATTTATAGGACTGAACTCCAGCCGGTGGAACAAAAACAAACATGTGTAAAAAAAGGTTAAAACATAATTAGTCTTCTTCACCAAACTCACACAGATCTCAGAGAGGAAGCCAAACAAACAGGTCGGCAGGACGGGAAGATCAACACGCCGCGTGTAAACGCTTTATTTGGTTTGTCTAAATGTTTATCCGTCTCGCCTCGTAACACTCCACGCTTGTTGTGCGGCGATCGAGTGCTCGCAAAACAAACTTAGCGGTGATACATCAACACGCACGCCGTCGCAGTTTCCACTTCTGGCTCGCGGTCAAAATCAAAGAAAAAAAGCTCCACATATTTGGGGTCTGAGCTGCTCGCTGCTTGTTAGAGGTGAGAAGAGCGTTTGGCGGATGACGTCGCTGTCGGACGGCGCCAAGAGAAACAACCTCATGACAACAGCAAAACACAGCACTAATACAGAACCAGCCAGATCAGTGGATTCTCTGTTTCCTTCTGTGTGAGAGATGATTGATTTGACTTCACGGGGCAGACATACGACCATAAGTTTTATCCTTTACTCCTCTTTGAATGTCTTTTATAAATAGGGGTTGCATCGCTCCCTAAAGGGGCTTACGTTCTGCAGAAAGAAAGGCCCAAAATGGCAGCCATGACCACAGGCAGCGGCAGGCGGAGGAGGCCGGCGGGCGGCAGCACCCACAGCACCGCCGCCGCCTCGCTCTGATCCCGGAGGAAAACAGCCTTCAAACGGGCTGTTTGTGAGCCGGAGGGGAGTGCCCGCCACGACGGGTTTCTGCCTTAATATAGTCCTGCTGATCCTCACTGCTCACACACACACACACACACACTCTGGTTCACAGAAAACCCACGTCAGATGTAACTTATTGGTTCAGCATTTGAAATAGAAAGCTGCGGTCCGCTCACGGTTTGGAGCCGAGTTAACCCTCGGGGCCGGCGGCGCTGAGGCCACTAAGGCAGACATATTTAACATTTCACCAAGGGGAAAAAGAAAACTCATCCTGCAAACAGGAAGACGCTGAGGATGCAAAGTGAGAGCTGTCAGCGAGGGTCCGGTTCAGAAGTTCAGAGCCTGAGACCCCCCCTTCCGAGGAACCAACAATGGCTCTCATCACAACTTCAGCTCCACAACTATGAGAAGAAACTTGTTGTTGGCGAGAGGAGAGCATTGTGTAAAAGAAATGCCACGTTGGAACCCTCCGGGGGAACTTTTCTTTTTTTATTTTCTTGCTCCGTCTCGTACACATGCTGCTCTGCATCATGTTCACGCCACATATCTTATAGCTGCCGCAGCCAAGCAGCTACTCCCTGCAACCATTATGAGCACATCATAAAACATATAAAGATCTACAGAAAGGAACAAACTTAAGAAAAAAAAGGCTTGCCGTGTTTCAAACAGCTGGGGACCAACAAAGTGTGTCGTAGTCTTTTTGGTTTTTCCATCAAGTAGTAAAACATTCAAAGTCCTGAAGTGGGTCACAAATCTGATGTTAAGGTGTTTTCTTTAACTCTGTGTGTTTTTATACACCATATATTTATATATATATATATGTATATATAATATAGTATAGTGTATTTGCGAGGAGCAGAAGCAGCCTCCTCGCCCGACTTCATCTCGCTGCAACATCTGTTTTTCGCTGCTCCCTAAAAAACTGTTTGTTTGTCTTAACAATTACGCCCCTGATGTTTCTCATTTCATTTCTCAAAATCTCTCGAAAAGTCATTATCCAGTTTCAGGGCCTTCAAGGTTCTGAATTTTCTTTTTTTTGGAGAAACCCAATCCGACCATCTGTTGAAAGCCGGGCGTTTACATGGCGGCTCACCTTCAGAAGCTTCCAGTCTATCTGTTAACCTCAGCAAGCGTAGTGAAGCGAGGCTGGATCATCTGTCAGAGTGGGGGGGGGGGGGGGGGGTCGGTCTCCCGTTGTGTAGATAAGATAATGACGTGTGAGCTCGGAGCAGATAAGAGGCGCTGCTAACGACGGCCGAGTGTAAACACAGGCGACACCTTCAGCTACCGCGTCGGCCTCCACGGCCTCCACATCCAAGCCCCCCCCCCCGGTAAATGCAGGAGGGAAAGTAAAAGGTGTTTTTGTGTTGGCGCTGCAGCAGTCACCAGAACTCAAACTCCTTCCTCCAACCTGCCCATCTTTCCCATCAGCCCCTCTGCTGGGTGTTGTCAATCAGCACCCCCCCCCTCCAACATGGGGGCTCGTTGGCACGCTGCCCTAAAAAGAAAAACTCCCCTCAGTCCATCTAATGGGGCCGGGCTCCGGGTCCGCCTCGATGGAAGACGAGGCTGCAGCATGACTCAGAATCGAGATCTAGGACGACGGTCCGGAGACCAAAACCTAGTCCAGGAACCGTCCTGGGTTAAACTCAGGAGCTGAACCGGATCAGCAAACCAGATTAACAATTAGACTTCATTACAGCTGTCAAAGGTTTAGCTTCTTCTCCTCTTTTCAGATTATTTTCCTATACTTAGATGTAGATTGTTGGCATTCTGACAGGAAACGTGGAATTTCACGTTTCTGTTCATGTGACAAGAAACTCTGATTCTCCAACGCTGATGTTGGATGATATGACAGGTCGCTGTGTGATTTTGTGATTTAGGTTGTTTGACTCCATCTCTGGAGAATGTGGGAGGGGCCACTGGGTTTTGGGACACGCCCTCTCCCAACGCAGCGTCACTGAGAGCTGCAAAACTCACTTGTTATTCTAGAAAAACACCAATCAGAATCCACCAGAATCAAACATTTGCTAGCTTATCGCTTATAAATGGTTACAAACAAGCGTCTTCATTTTCCTGTTTTTTACCCTTGAATGAAAACCTGGCCGTTGCTATGGAAACACAAGTTGTTAGCTCCCATCGGGCGATGGCTCGTCACCATGCGGCGGTGTGATTACAAAGCTGCACCGGAGAAATCAAAAGGCTCCATTATGAGAGCAGCGGCTGGCGTCGCTACACATGCTGCTTACATTCAAATTGCACCACTTAACATATTTCTCCCACGGCAACATGTGTTCGTCATTAACGAGCAGCGCTAATGGCTCAAACATTATTCCAGCCCAGCGCTTTGTTCCGAGGGCTCCGTCTGATAACGGCTAATGGTTTATTAATTTCCCCAAGAGTCACGAAAATAAACTGGAAATACATTTGAAAAAATCACATTATTGATACGTAGTTATGTGTTTATGATCAGCTTTAAATCCAGCAGCTTTTATGTGTTTTATATGTTATATTATAACAACATGATGCTGGAAATATGTCAAAATCTAAACTGACCAGAATGCATTGCAGCAAAGTGAGACAGAAGAGCGAGGGAGAAAGTTTGAATTCATTAAGGTGGAATGAATGAGTTAAGGTGGAATGGTGCAGGACCTGGGGGTCTGACTCCAGACCTGATGGAGGATTTCCACCGAGCCTCACCAACACAAAGAGCAAATCTCTCTTGTTAAAAGCCGTCCAATATGAGGGATCTGAAGAGGACCTGAAAGGCATCGGAAGTGTCCGCTTGTCCCCCCCCCCCAACAATGCCCGGCCGGCTGTTTGAACTTGAAAGTGTTTTTTATCCGAGAGCGTCGGAGCGTGGCCACAGCGGCTGGATGTGCTGCGTTGGAGGAACGGAGACTTTGTGTTGTGGATGACTTTTAAAGCGAGAGTCACCCGTATGTAACAGGAAGCCGAGGATGGGGGGGAAGGACTCGAACTCACGGGTACGCCGCCATCATGGACGCAGCGTGGATGACACCAAAACTACCTTTAAAATGAAAGAAACATCCGACTGGAAGAAGCTCGTGTGCACACGCTCGCACGCTCGGCCCCCCGAGCCGTGAGGGAGGACATTTTATTCACACGTCGTCAAATGCTTTTTGGAAGATTTTCCACCAAATGACCTGGAGCCAACGGGGACGAAGCGCTCACATGTTTCCTGTTTTAATGGCCTCCAGCGGTGGTTTATCACTCGTGTAACAAACTGATCCAGAATCAGCAGAGAAATCAGTAAACAAGGACACCTTCATGCCAGCAGCTCACTCCGCTTTGTGTCGAGTTCACTTTGTGCCAAAACTTCACCACAAAAAACCAACACATTTACGACACCTTCAGGGGTTTCTCTTAACAATAAGGACTCTCCAAGTATTAGACCAAGCCCCCATGTCTGTGGATCCAGGATCAGAACTGTTTAACTTTAGAACAAAGCCATGCTTCATATTTCCTCCTTTTAACCACCGGAACACTAACGTGTCATATTTGACTTTTTCTACATTTGAAAAAAGCAGAAATCATCTGTTTCCATCCGACAAGTTAAATCTCTGTTTACCAAACAAATATTAGGCTTTTCTGTCTTCCTTCAACACGTAGCATTGAGAATAATCAGAATACACAAAGATCAGAACGCTGACGGAGCTGCTTTTACACTAAAACGCTGCTGTTTTCTGTATATTATTATTAGATTATGATTAGATTAATCTACCAACGTCTCCTTCAGCACAAACAACAGCTAACAGACACAACCAGCACACACTTTCATGAGAGAACACATCTAATGTCCAGTAATCAGAGTGTTGTCATGGTGACCAGGTTAAATAGACGTCACGTGACGTGAGGTGGTGATTCGGGAGTCAGGTAATGCGCACGCAGCGGTGGATGATGTGTGTAAATGTTCACTTTAATTCATAAACATAAATATTAATGTGCACACATGCGCGCCCCCGCGTCCCGGCCGGAGCGTCCCCGCGCCGCCGGGCTCCGCGTCCACACAAACACAGAAGTTCACGGAACACTTTTTTATTTTCTGGTTCTTTTCTGGTTGTTAGCGGAGAAACCAGCTGACCTGGGGTCACTAAAACCCGCTCCCAGCCAGCCGGTCCGGGTCTCCCCTCCCCTGTCTGTCTGCCTGTCTGTCTGTCTCCCTCCTTACCTCTCTTGCAGGAGGGCAAACTGCGAGCCCGTCGGGTGAGTCAGCAGCCAAACGCATTCTTCTGGAGGCAAATCCGTACGGGGCCCTCCATTAGACGCGGGCTCGGAGTGCGGGGCGACGGGGGGGACATGAACGCGGCCGGAGGGCGGCGGAGGACGCACTTTTCACCGCCGCGGAGCAGCGCAGGCTTCCGGGGCCAAGGTGCGCCGACTCCCCCCTAGACCTGCTCCGCCTCGGTGGAGCTTCTGGAGGAGTTCTGGAGTCCGCGTGTTTCTGCGTAAAAGCGTCCCGGACTCGGACTCGGGTCTGTGTCTCGGTCTCTCGGTCTCTCGGTCTCCCGTTACTGTGAGTCCGCCGGCGCCCGGTCTCCGTGTCTCTGCCGCCGCGTCCACACACGCATCTTCAGTCGAGTTGCTTAGCGGATCACGGCAGCGGCGAGGCTGTCGTCCAAAGGCAGGAATGTCCCAACCCCGCAGCTCCACACGGCTCCTGGAGAGGGAGGGAGGAGGGAGGAGGGGAGGAGGGGAGGGACGGGGGCGGTGTTACCCTCATTCTGCAGTAGTTTACACTCTCACTGTTTACCTGTGTGACGTAGAGCCTCGTCCACCTGGACGCTTTCTGCACTTTGGCTTCACTTTGTTTTTTCCTCGAATACAAAGTACAAGTACATCAAATACGTCATACAAATATGAAATAAATACATTAACTGAAGTTTGAGGAGGTTAGGAGGAAACTACTAAGCCCCGCCCCCTTATTTACACGATCACCTTTAATTTACATAAAGCTCTGTGAAATAGTCATTATGCAAAGAAAAAACCCACATGAATCCAGGATTACACAAGGATGCACTTTCATTTTTAATCTTCATAACTGACTTTATTATTATTATTGCTTTATTTCAGACCAAAACAAGTCCTGGTGCTGGACTCTGCTGGTCCTGGACTCTGCTGGTTCTGGACTCTGCTGGTCCTGGACTCTGCTGGTTCTGGTATCTGCTGGTCCTGGGCTCTGCTGGTTCTGGACTCTGCTGGTGCTGGACTCTGCTGGTCCTGGACTCTGCTGGTTTCTGCAACACAAACAGTGCAGTGAGCTTGTAGATGACACCAGCTCTCACTGGGCCCATTCAAATGAACTAAAGCTGTGTGTGTGTGTGTGTGTGTGTGTGTGTGTGTGTGTGTGTGTGTGTGGAGGGGGGGTGTTTGAACAGCTAATATCTACGGGTCATTTCTGGCCTCGTTGGTTGGCTGCAGCTATTTCCTCATCGCTGGTGGAGGGGGGGGGGGACAGTCATCTGTTGTGCGTATGAGGCCATAAGCAAACAGCATAATCATCTTTGAGGCTGTAATTATGTGCTCCAGCCCTGGGCGGCGGTGGCGGCGGCGTGGGAGGGCGGGCCCACCCCGACCCCCACCCCCACCCCCACCCCCACCTCACCTCCACCCTGCCCTCTTCAGACAGCAGGTGCAGCTCAACATCTGACAGCCTCCTACAGGAAGGTGTGATCCAAAAACCCTCCCAACATCCCGGGTCCACCCGGAGAGGAGGGCCGACCTGGGCCAAGAAAAACCAGCAGACCAGCAGACCTCGGGGAGGAGGAGGAGAGGGAGGAGAGAGGGAGGAGAAGAGAGGGAGGAGGAGAGAGGGAGGAGAGAGGGAGGAGAAGAGAGGGAGGTGGAGGAGGAGGTGGAGGAGAGAGAGAGGGAGGAGGTGGAGGAGGAGGTGGAGGAGAGAGAGAGGGAGGAGGTTGAGGAGAGAGGGAGGTGGAGGAGAGAGAGAGGGGGGAGGTGGAGGAGGAGGTGGAGGAGAGAGAGAGGGAGGAGGTTGAGGAGAGAGGGAGGTGGAGGAGAGAGAGAGGGGGGAGGTGGAGGAGGAGGTGGAGGAGAGAGAGAGGGAGGAGGTTGAGGAGAGAGGGAGGTGGAGGAGAGAGAGAGGGGGGAGGTGGAGGAGGAGGTGGAGGACCCACTTTGTTTTGTTAAAGTTCCATCAGTTTCTTGATGTTATGGTGACGTGATGGATTATTTCTTGTTTCTGTCTCATCATTTCCATCATCGTCTTTTAATACAAATGATTCATTTCTATGATGGCACATTCCCTCCTCCTCCTCCTCCTCCTCCTCCTCCTCCTCCCCCTCTCGGTGAGGAGCTGGTTGGAGGCTCCGGGTTCAGAGGGGGGTGAGCGGGGTGATTGGACACAGTCGCATGTGAAAGGCCAGAGAGTCCACAGGGAGCAGGGCTCCGCACACAAAAGGGCTGGGGAGGGGTGAGGGGGGGAGGAGGAGGAGGAGGAGGGAGGAGAAGGGAGGGCCACGCTGGGAACCAAAGCTGACAGCGTGGAGACACTTCTCCTCCACCGAGGGTTTAGGCTGTCTCGGCACCCTGGGGTGCAGCCTGGCTCATCTGTGGAGCTGCCAGCCGTGACCTCTGACCCTCATCGCACTGATACGAAGGTCGTCTCGAACATCAATACTTGACCACGCATTCAGCTGAGATGTACGACGGCGTTTTAGAGCCGAGAGAGCGAGGCAATATTCAGAGAAC